>OX030952.1:2850533-3145533 GCA_943735915.1 Pherbina coryleti
GTTGATTAGCAAAAATTCAAATGTTAATTAATTTTTATATACAACGCGTTGTGTTTTTTGTTTTAAAATCAGCTGCTTGTTATTGTTGTTGTTGCTGTTTGTTTTTGTTGGCGCTATTGACTGGGTGTTGTTTGAAAATGCATGGGCGGAGTTGGATCATGTGTAGCTTGTCAATGCTTTTCGCTGGCTGACGAAAATGTGTGTCTGAACTTTTGCATTTCTACGGAATTGAATGGAGTAAAAAAAAAGATATTTATTATTCTGAGTTTTCTTCCAACAACTCTCGAAAAAAAAATCAAAAAAGCTAAACTTCCGCAACGTGCAAGAAATTAAAATTGAAATGTGCTGGAATTCTTTCGAACAAGTTTTTAATGGCACATAAATTATTGTACAGTAGGTCACATTCAAATACGTATCGTTTTTGAACTGCCAAAAATTGATTCGGTAAAGTAATGAAAAAAAAAATTATCTAAAAATAGCAAATTAAATATTTTAAAGGGTGACTAGTAGGATGTCATTACCAGGATTTGGCTCATGATGTGTTCCTGAAAATACTGCGTTTAATAAGAAAACATTGAGGTCGTTTTGAACCTTAGCACTCGTAAGCAATGAAATTGATAGAAGCAAAGCTTTTATAGTTGAATAAATAAAATGTTGTTACCGACTGTACCAGCACGCGGTAGCATGCGTGAACTGGTCAATGCTTATGAATGGGTAGATGCCGAGTTGGGATTTCAGCTATTTCAGCATATTTTTTCCGATCGGCCGTCTCCTCCCTGCAAACAATGACAAAGTTCAGAGAGTAGATAAAATCATGTACTGTTTGGGAATTTGAACAGCTCACTCGGACGGAGAGAAATAATCAGCCCTATCACTGAGTCCCGTCGTAGTACGATTATCGTATAAACTACGAAAAAGGCATCACTGAATGGTTACGTCGTAAATTCGAAATTCGTTGATTGGCATCACTGAGTTCATTCGTGGCGCCATTTCGTTTATTTGAAAACTAATTTGTTACGACGTGTTTGACTGTCTGAGAAAAGTTTTAAATAAAATACAAAAAAATAAACCATTTTTAACACCATTAACTGGCAACAATTTTTTCGAGTTCACATGGATTCAGTGATAGCAAATTTTTCGTATTCGTAGCGGAGGGTTGCGTTCGTAACTTTTCTACGACGGACTCAGTGATAGGGCTGAATACTCTTATATTTATAAAGCAAATATTTTAAATACAAATTTAAAATTAAGCCTCATTTGCTCAAATCAAGCACAAGAAACTAAAATTAAGAAATATAAATTTATAATCAGAATTTATTTCTAAAATTGAGTAAAATAAATGATTGCTTGAAACAAGAATAAAATACTTAATAGAACCTGCAACAAGACTTGAATCAAGAATATTTTATCGCGGAGAATTATTTTAGTTTTCAGTAAATTGCTTACTTGAACCAAGCACAGTTTTCTCTCTTCAACTTATATTGACATGCTAATAATTCACAACATGTTTACATGAAAACATGTTTAAGATGATGCGGATTGACAAACTATGGAATAGTTCGAAGGCGCAGTGTCTTATCCGTCACTTTACTTGGAAACATGTAAGCGTCTACAAGATATGATAAGTATATTCCAGAAGTTTTTTTATGATCGGTTATACATCTACATCTACATCTTTGCTAAAGGATTTTCATTATAATAAGAAAATTATAATATTAGAAAATATTAAAAAAGTTTCTAATATCAAGCAAAACATTCCAGTATTAAGAAAATTTTTTACTTGAATCATTAAAATTATTCTAGTTTTCAGTAAATTCTTTAGTTGAATCAAGCAAATTGTTCTCAATTCAAGGAAAATTAATTTCTTAAATCAAGCAAATTATTCTAGTTTTCAGCAAATTGTTACTTGAATCAAGCAAGTTTTTCTCAGTTCAAGCAAATATTAGTCTTGAATATAGAAAAAATATTCTTGAGCTTTAAGCAAATGTTTCTTGAATTAAGCATTTTTTCCCCTTAATATCATGGGTCTTAAATTTCCTCAAATCTAGCAAAACAATGCTTGAATTGAAAAATTTACGCTTGAGTGTAAACTGATAGCCTATTTGCTTTTTTCACTCCGTGTATTATGTAATGCAAAATGTTTCTGAGCCATTTATACAAACAGAAAAATATTTTAGGAAGTCAATTTATGTAGGATTGAAATATCTTATGAAAATTTAAGGAACTGAATTTTATATTTTATGAAAATTTTGATTTAATCCATGGTTCACACAAAAATTTGGTAAACTTATGCCAAAAACTACCTCAAGAATACTAATTTTTGACTGAAGAAAAAAGCAGAAGTTTCGAACTATTTATAATTAAACCAGTGCAGATGAAGTCCAACAAGAATTCTAAGGGGCAATTGTCTTTCGTATGACATGCAACTTCAAAAAGTATGAGCACGAACAATGAAAAAGTCTATGTAAAGGATTATATATTTCGGCTTAAGGGTGTTCAGCCCTGTCAGAAATATTTGGGTTAAGAAATGTTCAGCCCTGATTTTTCGAAACAAATTTTCTTCAGCCATGAGGCCCATTTTTTGGAAGGTGGATACGTGAATAAGTTAAATTGGCCTATATGGGGTCTGAAAATCCTGAAACGATTCTAGAGAAACCATTGCATCCGAAAAAAGTGACTGTCTGTTGTGCATTATGGTCTCATGTGGTCATTAATCAGTATTTTTTTTTTAAAAGGCTGTATGTAAACCGGTTTTTTTGACCTGAAATTAAAGATATGGATCTGGACTATATGTGGTTTCAACAAGATGGGGCCACAAGCCACACAACAGAACCAATTAGGGTTTTGTTGCAACAGAAATTTCCATGACGACTTATTTCGAAATTTGACGATGTTAATTGTTCTCCGATATCTTCTGGACTTTTTTGTGGGCCTACGAAAAATAGCGAGTTTATGTGAATAAACCTCAAGCTCTTGAAAAATTAAAAACCAACATTTGTCATATCATGGCCGAGCTAGTGCTCGAGTTGTAT
Source organism: Pherbina coryleti (assembly GCA_943735915.1). Lineage (NCBI taxonomy): Eukaryota > Metazoa > Arthropoda > Insecta > Diptera > Sciomyzidae > Pherbina > Pherbina coryleti. Next base: position 2,853,566 of record OX030952.1, read on the forward strand.
ACAAAAATCTTCGTAGATTACCTCAAAAGGATTAAGTACTGTAAAAACTCCGTAGAGGACCCTGATTAAATGATATTGTATTCCACTATAAATATCAAACAAAAATTTTATCGAAATCTACATTAAGTGTATTTTTTAAAACTTTATATTTTTTAATTTAAAATACATATATAACCCTTTAGTAGAATCAGTACTAACTCTTTTTGGAATAAAGACTCTATGCGAATTGGACTAAAATTTAGGAAATGACTTTTCTATTCATTGGAAATTTCCAGCCTTGCAAACATTTAGCAAAACAGCTGACTTAACTGTGCGAAACAACATTTGACAACTAAATTTAAGAATCTATTGAAGCGTCTTTTGCTATCTCTTTTCTTCACATGCAAGGCGAGCATGCAATAATACATAAAAGCTCAACGTTGCCAGATGATCGACTGAATAACGTAGAGTTTTTTGTGGCAATTAAGAGCTTATTTTTTTTCTAAAATATGTAGAAATCTACAAAGAAAATATTCTTAAATAAGCAATATATAAAATATGTATTGAAAAGAAAAAAAAGCAGTAAGAATTAATTCGAAAAGTTTGATGATTTTTTCACTTTTATCCAATTCGAAATTCCCACTTAATTAACCAAGAAGATCAGATACCAAAATATGGTAACTTTCAATTTAGTCATGAAAAGTCTACTCGAAAATTTACATAATTTAAGACAAGCACCGACAAACGTCCAATAATTCAGAAGAGTCAGTCAATTTAGATCAACTTGCACACGGCCTAAATAAGAATTTTTCTCAATTTCAATTCATTTTGGGGCAGAAAATGCAACAATTTTAACAATTTTTTTTTTGAATTTGCTCATTAAGAAGTTTAAAAACTAATTTGTGTTGAAATTTAAGAATTGAAATTGGTTAGTTCCGAAAATATCGGAATTGCAAAAAGTGACAACCCTAGGGACGATTCAAACTAAGGTTATTCCACAAAATTTTAAATCACTCAACTTCCAAATTTGAGACACACTCCAAGAGTGTTTTTAAGTATGGAATAATATTCGGTAATTATCAACAATTATTTCTGATTTTTATAGCTTTCGTGCAAAACACGTAAAAGCGTTCCTCAATCCTATCTTTATATGATATATATTTTTCAATATTTTCTAATAGCTGGCCAAAACGGTCACAGCAAAATTTGGAATTTATTAAACATTCATTTTTTACACTAGCATTAAGTGGAATTTTTTTAGAAGAATCAATTTCCCGGAATTGTCTTGCAACACCATCTTGTCATAAAATTTAGCATCATTTACGCTTGTAAAAACATTATCACAAAGTCATAAAGTGCTAAATATTATGAGCCAGGCGTTGAGCATGCGCAATTAAAATTATTTGGTTCCATTTGAATTTGCAGTACGTATCAAGTTGTTTAAACTTGGAATGTTTAAGCATGGAAAATTAAGAAAGGAATAAATACAAAAATAAAAAACAAAAATAGGTGGCAATGACTGCCACTTGTGGCTTCAACACAATAATTGCAACAACTGACGAAGACTTGGCGTTGCAGATTTCAATTTAAGATTTTTGATTGCTCAATTATAAGCATAGGTGTATGGCTATGCGAGGTGTGTGTGTGTGTTTGTGCTTTTATGTGGTGTGGATACAGCATATCTGCAAAGCAGTAAAATCACTTTTATGAAGCAAACTTTTAACATTAATTTTTGCAGATGCAATCAGAAAATTTGCTAAAATTGCCGGAAATATCATGACACCATCAAAACCTCAGAGCTGCATCTTAATTATTATTTTATTTTTTTTTTCTTTTAATGTTTATAGCTTATATTAAATACTTGTTCTTGTGAAAAACAAGATTACTTTTCAAAATGCTCACTTCAATATCCATGCCTTTGACAAATATCGAGAGCTTCAGCTAGAATGTTACAGAGATTTAAGAGATTTTACGCTAACGTTTTACGATTTATCGCTAACTTTTGACTTTAAGCGTTAATAAACCCGCTTAAAATAAATTTTTCGTTATTGACCTAGTCTTCGTAAGAAACCTAAAAAAAAAATAAATGTATCCAAATACCTAAGCCATAAAAAAATGTTTGGATTAAATTGAGATTTTGTAGATTAAATTTTAAAATGCGGCTTCTTTGTCATTATAAAGCATTTTTTTTTTCAATTTGGAACCATAAAACATAAAAGAAAACTATGGCAATGCTCATGGAACCAACTTTCTATGTTACACTTTTATTCACAACTATTTTTTGTGAATGACGAACACAGCTTGAGGAATATTATCATAATAAAAGTTTGTAAGATCTTTTGGGATTTTAAGTTTGTGAGATTTATGAGATAGTCTTCGATATTTGAATACAATTGAAAATTATGGCGCTTTTGCAGCTGTGTTGAATAAAAATCTTGTCATAAATTTGAAGTTTAAGTTTAACAAAATCAAATTTTTAAGTGAAAATATTGTCTTATTGTCTGTTGAAATGTTTGCCACATAAAAGAGTTTCTCTCAAAAGTGCCAGGTATGTTACACCTACATGTTGTTTGTCTACTCTGGTTTATCAATTGATTTTATGCTAAATATTACTGCACCTTTCAACAAATTGAGGTCATTTTAGCTTTGGACCAAGGATTTTATAAGTTAGCAAAATAAAGTTTTTTATCTCATGGTTTTATCTCAATCATCTGATCACTTTTGACGTATTTCTTTCGTTAGCTTTTCAATGGAGTGAAGAAACTTTGCTTTCAACTTTTGATTTTTCAAAAATGCTGTGTAAAAACTACTTAGTAATTAGTCATCATTGGGGGTAGTCGGGGTATTCTTTAAGACACTTTTATTTTGGCGAAAAACTCACAAAAAATTGCTTTTTCTAAAAATTTCAAAGCTTCCTTTATAGCCTTTCCTTTTTATATCAGTTGGCGCAAAAAAAATCTGTTTTTGATATTTTAAAAAATCTCGGGGAATTATTTGTCAGTTTGTAAATCAATAAAAAATTAAAATTATTTATGAAAAACGTTTATTTGTGAACGAAAACGAAAGAATATCAATCACAAACGATCAAATAATACCCCGAACGTTGATTTTTACAAAATGGCGGCGTACAAAATGCAAACTTCATGCAAAATAGCACAAAAAAACTGTGCCTATATTTCCATCCCTGATAGAAAGTGACATTTTGCTTGTTTTTCTTCTCTCTCGCGCTGGAAAAATGTGCTTTTTTCGGCGCTTTCGAGATCGCACGGCATTTTAGGCACGTGCCTTTTCATTTCGGCACTATTACAATATCTCAGATTAAAAAAAATTTCAAGTTGCATGTAAACTTAACTCAGAATTAATAAATTTTCAAGTTTCATGTAAACGTAATAAAAGTAATTTTAAATTTTGGATGCACCCTGTTGCTAACTTCGATATTTCGTTATCATTTTCGTTGCTAACTTTACTCGAACATAATTATTCGTCAAAAGCTACAGCCATTTGCTAAAATTTTACTATAAATTGTGGGAGTGCTTTTAAAAATTATGGAAAAGAGTGTACTTTATATATAAAATTAAGAAAATAGTAACAAATAAAACTTTTAAAAACTTTTTAGTTGGCTTATGCAAAAGACAAAGGATGCTAAACCAATTTGTGGAGGATTTCGAAGAGGAATCGAAAGAGGAATCAGAAGATGAATCGGTTAAACCTGTCACTGGAAAATTCAACAAATATCAAATCAAATATTGGCAGAAAAAGCAAAATAAATATAGCTGGTTAATTGAGGATACGTCTCTTAAGGGGGGGCAGGGGTGTACGGTTTGACAACTTTTTTTCATTTGACAACTTTTTTTCAGACAGGGTGTTGTTAAGAAATATTTGAAGAATTCAAATTGAGCAAAGTTTCTTCGGTACCATTTCTGGTACCTGAGATATATAATCTTATATTCATGTTTTTGAAAAAGTTAAAAAATTGCATTCAAGCATACATTTCTCAATAATAGAAAAATGCATATGCAAAAATTATCTAATTATTAATTCGGCAAATGTAAGGAATACATTAACAGTATAATCAATACCACCAAAATTTAGACTATTGGGTAATAATTAAAAGATCTGTGCTACCTCGATGACAAATTTTGCTTCGAATATCCTTCACACAGGACACTGTGGATAAAAATTGTGTAGCCTGTACCTACTTTTGTTTTAAGACATACGCAGTTTTTTTTATAAAAGTCAAAGCATTTTAAGGTCGTTATTATTTACTGTTTTCCTCAAAAAACAACTTTGTCCTTGCGGGACAGGAAGACATCCTTTTTTTTTCCTTAAAATTTTTTTTGGTTGATCTTGACAACCCCATGCAACTTTTGAGACCTCTTAGAATGTGAAATTCGAAAAAAATTGTAATTCGATACGCCCTATTGCTTAGTGTACAAAACTTTAAATCCAGTTTCCCAAACATGTAATTTTTAAAGTCGGTGTCCAGCCTACAGAAAAAACTACTGAACCGATCCTTTTGAACTTTTGTAGACATATTCTAGTAACTCTCAAGTGACGTCGAGTTTTTTAAATTTTTTAATTACTAACAATTTTACAATAACAAATAGGTACATTTTTTTCGTCGAAAATCGTCATTTTGGCTTCGAAATGGTGCCAAAAATTGAAAAATTAAAAAAAACTCGACGTCAGTGGAGAGATAAAGTAATAAACTAAAGAAATAATTTTGATTTTTTGGTTTCAGATGATCCAGTGAGCTGTAGGCTGGTCACCGCACAAGACTATTTTTCGAGGCACTTGCGGAGATCTTCAATAAATCCGTTATTTCTTTCTATTTTTTAACAAAATTTTTTTAAATATTCTTGAAATGTACTTTTATAATATGTAAAATAATATGTTTTAATTATATGTAAAATAAACCTACTGTTATAGTTTTTTCTAAAAAAATGAAAAAAGGTCTTTTTTACACAAAACAAACCTTAAACACACCCCCCCCCCCCCCCCGCCCCCTTAAGCAAGGAAAAATAATGCAGATTCTTCAATGTGCCAATAATAGGAAGTGGTTTTCACTTACAAAGACATACGTCATCTAAATTCCATAAAACGGCGTATGTAAAGAAAAAAAAAAAAAAAATGTGAAAATAACAAACTTTGTAAAACATGACACAACACTGTTTATATCTGATCATAATTTGCCCTTAAGGGGAGGAATACATGTAAATGCTCGAAAGTCAGCAATTTTTAGTGAATTATTTTGAGGGTGATAAAATAATTTAATCACTTTACACTTTTGAGACATAATTTAATGACACATATCTGGTAATAAAAACAATTTTTTTTAATACAAAATGCTGGCGGTACAGTTCCTTCACGAAGGGCGTTTTTGCCGAAGTCGTAAAACGGCTGCGATCGCCCAGCTTTTCTGTTGGTCTGAAATCAATAATCAAAAAATTTTTCGATTACTGATGAGTTAAGGCATAGAGTAAACCTTTAAAATTGAGAAAAAGTACGAAATAAAAAATTTGGTACGTTTTTTAATAAAACTTTCGTATTTTCGCCTTTTTTTCGATAGTTATTGCCCTCCTTAAAATTGTTTATTTATGTAAAATGTGGAATATTTCAACTTTATTCTATGGGTAATTATGTTGACTAAAATCCCTCAAAATTTCAGCCCCATCGGATATTTACTTTTTGAGCTGCAGTGGCAGCCGTTTTCGAAAACGTAATTTCAAGTTTAAGGTTTTAGGATGATAAAACTATTAGTTTTTGCGACTTACCGATCAATCAGCAATTAGAGGCGCATACAATAACCCTTCAGCTTCCTCGAAAAGCTGATTATATTCCAGTTGTTACTGTTTCCTGGCAGTACATTTTACAGTAGATTTTACATGTATTTCTCCCCAAAGAGTGCTCCATAGCCCGCTGGGTATATTTCAAGTAATTACCATGACAAACGATGATTTGATCGAAACAAGTTCTATATATTTTTTAAATATTTCCGTTTGATAGAAGAATGATGATGGGGTATTAAAAAAATTTCAAAAAACAGTTGGAAAAACTGAAATTTTTCATCATTGATGTCTTAGTTATTATGAAGATATATAAAATATATATTTTTAAATGACACCATCTAAGCTCCGTTATTTTTAAGGGTCTATTTTTTCTGTAGCATGAACACTTTTTAAGTGATTTGGGAAATATGCGAAAAAGTTCGAAAATTTCGTTGATTCTGGGGCTAGTTTCTGCGCATATCTTGCTTAAAACATTCTAATTAAAATCATTTGACTATATTCGGAGTCAAAAAATACTATTTTTTTAATAAGTAGTGACCTCTATATAAAATAATGAATATTTTTAAATCTTTTAAATGCATAATATTTCCACTAAGAATCTTAAATTCTTTGAGAAAAACTGTACTGTTCGAAAAGTTACTTTATAAAAATAAATTGCAGAAATACATTCTATTATTTTTGCAAAAATTTACATATTTTTCATTTGAAAATGTATATTTTATATGCTGCTTATTCATGTACCAAAATACCCAACATGTCTTGATGAACGGCCATTCTTCCCGTTTGCCAGAAACCTTTACCTGTCCAGAGAGTAAAGGTTAAATAATGTCTTTAGAGTTATCCACGATGACTTATGTTTTTCTGTCGCATTACTGTTGGTATATATTTCGTTTTCTAGAAATTTAATATATTAATCATATAAACAATGCATAGTACATGCATATAGTATTATTATGCAATAAATACTTCAGTTGTAAATCACCCGCTGATTACTCAGTCATCAACTGAGTTATCGATACTGTGAGGAAACAGAAAAACGGAAACTACGCAGATAAAAAAAAATGTGCATAATATTTATTTTTAATTTTATCGCTAGGTATATTAATTGCACAATATTTTTGCATTAATCAACGCAATGTGGTATTAAATATTTTTTTTTGCAAAACAACTGGTGACCTACATTATAGAAAGATTAAAATTAGTCATGCTTAGAATAAAGCATTTCAAAGATTTGTTGCGTGATTTTTTTCAAACTAACTTTGTTCAAAGTGTACAAATGCATATATTTATATATAAAAAAACGATTTTAAAAAGTATTCTGTTAACAGCGAATATCTCTCTTGACATCTCTTAAATGAAATTTGATGAAAATAAATTTACACATAGCAACTATTGTTGCATCCCAAACATTATTGCTGACATTTACAATACAAGGCATGCAATATTTCAGTTGCTCTTACATTGAAATTGATGCCAAAGTTAATGCTTTGATTGAAAAAAATTGAAAATTTCCAGAACACATTGTATCACAAATAAACAGTATAATAAAAATTATAATAAAACATGCTTTTGCATTCACATTCCACTTGTGTGCACAGTTACGCAGCTACAGCTATAGCTACATACATTAAGCTACAGTCATAAAGTATTCATGACAATAAAATGTCAATTTGTCACTTAATTATTGATAAAAACATATGTGAAATATGAAAACGCATAAAAGTTGTGTGTCGTCGAGTGACAGTCAGTCAATTGAAATACTTAACGAAACAAAATGCAATAATAAAAAACAAAAAATAAATAAATAGCTATAAATCAAAGATGACGTTCTGTACATTTATTGCAAGTAACTTAAATATATTAAAAGTAGTAAGAAATGATCTTCTACTCGGCCGAAGTTAAAATACCCCCACGGCCGAACCAAAGTATATTCAAAGCCAATAAAATGTTTTATATGGGAGTTTGGCGTGGTTTTCACCCGATTTCGTTGAATTCCATATGAAATTTTAAGTCCATATATTGGTGATGCTGATAAAGGATATTTATACAGGGTTTTCCAATAAAAGGTGTTATTTTGGTATTCCAAGAAAAATGCAGTTTTTTGAGATAAATGATCGGATGTTTATTTCATAATAAAGAGGAAGGTATGCCGTTAATAATGAAAAACAACATCAGCCGAATGGCCACAACGACCACGCTTACAGGATAATATCATGTTCATGAAATTTTCCATAACCAAATAGCAAAGTGGCTGCCCTATGTCCTCGATAGCCTCACGAATTCCATCTTTGAGGTCTTCAATCGATGCTGGGCTGTTGACGTAGACCTTCTCTTCACGTAGCCCCAAAGGAAGAAGTCGCAAGGTGTTAAATCACAAGATCTCGGTGGCCAATTGTGATCTCTTCGAGAGATAACACGGTCCGGAAACTTTTTCCGTAAAAGATCAATGGTTTCGTTGCTTGTGTGGCTTTTTGTAGTGAATTTTAATAATTTCAATGCGTTGTTGAAGCGTGTATCGTTCCATTTTTAGTAATGGCGTAGTTTCTACTTATCAAATGTCAAAGAATAAAAGCTTTAAAAGTGAGCGATTCACAATAGCGGGCGATTCACAATAACACCTCTTATTTTACCATGATCCAACAAGAGAATATCAAGCAATCAGCAGTGCGAGAAAAAAGTATTTTTTTCGTGCTACGTCATCGGCCACAAAACAAGCTATATTGCATACGTTTTTCATGCAGAACATGTGAAAACTTAGATAAAAGTGGAAAATTATAAAATTAACAAGTTTAATTCGCGAAAAAAGTGTTTGAATACTTTGCTTGTTAATTTTTTCATGCAGTAACGAAATTTGAAGTAATTTTTTTTGCTGTTCCAATTATTGCACGTCGCTACAGCACACTTAATTTTTACAAAAAAATACTGAATTATAAACACTCATAATTCTTTAAAACTTCAAAAAATATTTTTTCACATCCAATCGCTACACGTAAACAAAAGAATTTGTGACCGATGACGTCAGACCTATCAGCTTTGTTTTGTTTACAATATGGCGGCTCTTTTCTTTGCATGATCTTTATTTCTTGGTTCATGTTATTTTACTATATCTACCACTACTCATTATGGGCGTTACAAACAAAGTGACAAAAATACATTTGTACCCGGTTGACGTTTTTCAAACTTGGGGGTGTAAAAATTACGTTCGATTTTTATATGAAGACTAAACCGTCGATAAATCTCGAATTTATAAAAAGCTTCAATATAAATATATAAAATAAATACAAAATAATAAATAAATATATAAAGCTTCGACCACAAAATTAAAAATTTTTTGAAGAAATTATTAAATCTATATGTATATCTATACTGGATATTTTTTGTTGCCGCTGAACTCAAAAAGTACTGGTCCGATTTTTATGAAATAAGTTTTAAAATATCACATTTGTGTTACAAAAGGATTTAAAGGTATTTTCTTAACAAAATTTTAATAATTAGTGTCTTTAATTAAAGTGTACAGTTTTCTAAAAAATCATCCACAATGCCATGCATTACTTGATCGTAAGCTTTTCAGTTTGTGCTGCGAGAGCTTCCATAAACTTCATGTTGCTCTCTATTCGATTCTCTTTATACTCAATAAGAATTATAGAAACAAGATTACACGTTCCGCAAATGAGAGAGAGAGAGAGCGCATGACGTCACAGCGATATTGTCAGACTTTGGAATAATTTTACTTTGGGGCCAACGCCTGAATATTTTTTTTCTTATTTTTATATTATGTATATGGACCTCCTTAACCTATTGGTTTAATAAAATTTTATCGGTCTCGAATGGTTTAGGAGATAAAAATTTTGAAAGTATACGAAAGTATTCATATTTTTATACAGAAGAGTGGATATTTTTACTTTACTTTTCCTAAAGAATTTATTTTCAATTTCGTCAATTTGCCTAAGCGATCGCACATTTGCATACGTTTTTGTCAAGCAAAAGTACTGTGTGATGTCATGCACACAATTGAGAATGAGAGCATTAGATAACGGGACTGCGGAACGCGTAATCTTGTTTCTATCATTCTTGAGTAATATTATAATTGTATGTATGTATGTATGTATATTTGTTTCGCGGCATGCAACTTTTCTACACATGTTTTGAAATTATGTTTTAAGATTTTCTCTATCTCTACGGTATCCGTCATAAATTTGCCATTAGACTCTTATCGTTTTTTATTAAAAGGAATCGAAACTTACCTTGAAATTTGCAAAAAGTTAGACAAAAAAAAAATAAGAATTAGCTCCACCTATCCTCTCACCTATATCTCTCAAACTGTATGCATTTCTTGTTATTACAGTGCTTTTTAAAAATTTCAGCCTGAAAGTATGCACAGAAAATTTATTTTTGTAAAGTGTGTGCATAAAACGAACAAATTGTTTGTCGTATTTTTTTACTCAAATTCAAGCCTTAAGATATTAGTTTTAAGAAAGGATGGCATTTTAAAGAATAGATGCATTGTAGACTTGCTATCGTGAAGTTTGATTAAGAAATTTTCACAAAAAAAAATTAATTTTTTTATTGAATTTCTTGAAATACAAATACAAAGCACACACACACATACATTGAAATAAAATTACATTTTGGTATTTATAAAAGTTTCTTCAGTGTTGGGTGCAAAAAAGCAAATTGTGACCTTAGCAAATTGTTTGCTTTGAAATCAGTTACTTTTCACAATTTCGCTTCATTAGCTGCTCCATTGAACACAGCAGAAGAGCAACAAAGCTCCGACAAGGGTAGCTTTTGACGCCAACTAAGCTGTGCGACAACAACAACCCGAACAACATCATAACAATTTTAATTAGCACTTAATTTCACAGCAAAATGTCATCATTTTAGGTTTTCAAACTTTTTTTCCTGCTGCGCAAGCGATAAGTAAATTATTGCCATAGTTGCCAACGTAAGGAATTTCGGACACCTTTGGATTGAAACGAGGATTTAATGAAGCTGGATTCCTTTGAGATTTGCTCAATTTATGTTCACACCTTCTAACAGCGACGCACAACATGAGCTCAATTAGAATGGCTTCTAAAGAAAGAAAAAGTAAAAAAAGAAAGAGGGAAAGGCAGCCAAAGAGACGGGCAAGAAATTAAAAACTTTTAACTGCGTGAATTTAGAAAATTTTCAAAATCAGTCTTATTGTGAAAAGCTCTAGAGGAGGATCCACGCAATGTTGCTAATGCCAAAATAATGCTTAATTGCTGAGAACTGAGCAAAGTTAACGCTTTATGCTGTGCGCAGCGAAACAACTTTTCGCAGCGACTTTTCAATAAATTAACGCGTAAAAGTTTCATGTTTTTTTTTTTTGCGCAAATAATTATTAGAATTAATAATTGCCAAAGTTTAGCAAGTTTCGCATCCTTGAGCTCATAAAAAGAAGCAATGAAATTCTAATGAATTGGGCACGAAATTTCCACATTTTATTTCTCAAAATAGCAGCTCAATAAGTTCTGGCTGAAACATAAAACTTTCTCTTAATCCGTGCCATTATAAAGCCATTAAACAGCCAGTGCAATAAAATTTTCAACAAACATATTTCGTAAAACATTCAGAGTTGCCACCTCTATTCAACATAGTAGAAAAACTGACACGATGATTTGCATTTATTTGGTTTTAACCCACTTTTATTGTTGAATTTGAGCACAACATTAAAAAGTAACGTTAATTAAAGCAATAAAAATTACAATTTTTATCTCATTCACGGCTGCGCAAGTCAAATTAATTAATTAATTAATTTAATAACTGAGTGGAAAAAAAAAACAAAAAAACACTGCGCCCGGAATGTAGACGGGTGGTCATAATTTTTTAATACTAGCTACACATAGGTCGGCACATACTCGTACATACATACATATATATTTCAACAATTGAGGAATGCGTCGGCAAGAGTTGAAAAAAAAATACAAAAAAAAAACACACACAGAAATTAAAACATAATCATGAAAATTAATTTAGCATAACCGAGCGAAAAGATTGGAATTAATGGTGGAGGCTTTAAGCAGTTGTAAATGAGCTGCTATAAAAACAACAATAACAACAGTAAAATAACCGAACAAAAATGAGAAAAAAATGCAAAAAAATTTTATTTTATATAAAAAAAAAAGAATAAAGCTTCTGTTTGTGCCAAGATTAATTATTAAATGAGAAAAAAAAATTAATAAATATATTTGTATAGCAGAGTATATTTTCACAATTTAACAGCGGAAGTTCGTCCGCTTGTCCGTCCCTCTGATGCGTATAGTTTTGTCAATGTGTTGGTGTGATGCTATTGATAGGTATGATTGTTTGTGCTTTAATTGCCAGTGCCATTAATCAGCAGCGCATTAAAGCCAACATTCATTTTTGAGCAAAAAAAAAAAAAAAAACACACACACATACAAATAAATTCTTCATTGATATATATTAATTGCAATTTTTAAAACAAGATTAGCATACATTTTTAATTTAAATAAAGCATCGATTGTTATTTCACTCAAGAACCGTGTAGTTAAGGTTGAGTTCTAGCTTCTCTCGCTGTTAGCTGTTCAAAAAGTTGCAGTTATTTTGCACTTCAATGTACTTAAATCCCTTGGCGGGTACACTTTATCCTCAAGCTTAAGCACAAACCCACTTTTCGAGTATGCCATCTTCCACGTTGTAGTCGGAATAGGCTAACCATCCCAACTGACAATTGAACTAGAGGTATTTTCTCTCAATCGGCTCTTTATGACATAGAGCGTGTTTATTGTGGACGCTTATGCCGAAGATAATTTTGAAGCTGAAAAACGCTTTATGTACATATAACCTTATGGAAAAAGCTGAAAGTGTCCATAGTGCAAGCTTATTCCGAACTTTAAGTTGCTTATCAAGAAGTTTTTAACGCTTGCATTGCTATCTCGCTCTCTTTCACAGTTTACATTTTTGTTTCTTTTTTTTGTTTCATTTGCACTAAAGCTAAATAAGCTACTTTAAGTTTAAGCAATAAGCGTGCACTATGGACACAATTAGCTTAAATAAGCAGCTTTAATCCAAAGCAACAATAATATTCGGTATAAGCGTTCACTATTAACGCGCCTTTACGAAAGAGAGGCATGCGGTTCATGTAATAGCAAATTCTCGTTAGTTCACAAACATATAGCTAGGCCTTCATATGAGAGCAAACCTCTAAACTGCTCTAAATGGTCTTCGTAGAAGCTTTACACAAGTTTTTACGATGGGAGAACTATAAGAACCACCCCAATTGTCAATTGGGATGCTTCATTGTATAATATAGAAGATAGTCTCGCGGTCATCGTGGGATGATTGAATTGACTACACACACTAAGAAAAAACCCCTATCTTTTTGTGATAAAAAAAATCTCTATTTTTGATAATAGCAATTTTCTCTTTTTCAAATAAAATTTTCTTCAATTAGAATACATTTTCACATATTCGAAGAAATATTTCTTCACTTGTCGGAAATGAAAATATTTCAAGTCTCTAATAATGATAAGTATTTTGCTCGCACTAAAAGATTCTCATTTATAGATGAAAATTTCTAGGAAATGAAAAGTATTCTCTATTGTAGATAAACAATTCACTATGCGAAATATTTTCTTCAATAAAAACAAATCCTTTCTCAAAAATAGAAGTCTTTTTCTCTAGGAACGATAATTTTTTCTTATATTTCTCTTTTTCATTGAAGCTTTTTACCATTTTAAGGAATTTTTGATATCACATTTAGAGAAAAGCATTTTAGAAATTTAGAGAAAGCATTTTCTGGAGCAAACTCTAAATAAAAAAAAAAAAAATAAATTACTGGCCATTTCAGCCCTTGAAAGGACTTTGACCTAGCTTCTTATGATCAAATGTGTTGTGCGTGTTATTAAGTTTGTACACAATTGACCGAGAACCGGACCTACATGTTTAACGCCGACTCCGAACGGCGATGAACGGAATGTTCTCGTTCTCAAGAAGCTTTACATGGCATTTTGATTACTCTCTGAGGTTTGCCATTGTCTGCAGAGAGGTGGCGGCCTTACAGAAAAATTATTTTAATTCAAATAATTTTCTGTCGCTGTTGGGGTTCGAACCTGGGTCTCCAAAGTTCGTTGACATAGCGGCCACGCACTTTAACCAACTACGCCACGGTCGCAAACTCTAAATATGATGCCTTTAAACATGATGATGCCTTTTTCATCATATTTAGAGAGATTTTTTTCTGAGTGCAGCTGAACATCAAAAGAACGTCCAATAAATTGAAAGTAGAGCATAAATTTACGATATCTTGGAAGATGACGTACTTATTTTTTTTTTCTAAAAATGAAAATGTAGAGCCATACGGGATGGCGGGACAATTTTTATATGGTTCGAAATTTTTTTAGGTTCTCTCTTTAGTGCCTTGTAATTCCCTGTTCCCTTTATAATTTCTTGAAGAAAACTCCGATTTGTTAAAAATTTGTTGCATTTGAGAGGAATCTGTACAACCAGATGAAAACCCAGTTTCCCTTTAAAATTTTATAAAAACGTATATTTTTTTAAAAGATCATGATTTCGTTTTTTCAATATGAATATATGAATCTTGAGAATATTTTTTAAATTTTGGTTTTTAGCCTTTACAAATGTCTATCAAAGGACTTCTCAATGACCTCTGATATTCCTCCAAGAAGTTAAAAAAATCAAGATTTTACATTGTTATAATATGAACTAGTAAGGAATGTATTATTTTCAGTTTGGCCGTATTTTCAGTATTTATATAAAAAGTGTTTATTATATAATATCCGGTTTAAAAACAGGTTTTATTTTTTTGATGACGTAACTTTGCATGGAGCAGAGGCTTAGTTTTAAATAAATTTATCAGAATATCAAACTGATTGAACATTTGGAAAAGAAAAAATTTTTGGGAAAAATATCAAGCCAATAAATTAAGTTTTGGGAAATTTGTAAGGGTTTTGCTATATTGTTGTTGCTATTTTGCTATACTTTGCATGGGAAGTAGGCGTAATTTTAATTTTATTTTGAATTTTAAACTTCGAGTGAGCATTTTTTATCAAAGCTTACAAGAATGAGTTTTAACTTCACAAACAACAAATGTTGATATTGAGATAACGAATCTGATTTCTGTTTGTCATTTTATTTGACAGTATAGCCGTAAAGTAGAAAAAGTTCTGAGGCAAAGACATTAAAAAATTGTTATGTTTTACATCAGACATGACCTTTCAGATGCACAATTGGCCCAGTTGGCCCAGCTACAAATTTGTTTTATTCTATCAAATTTGTGTTTGCACATTTGTAAAAACAACAACACGTACAAAAAATAACAACAACAAAACCGATGTTCACCAAATTGTCAACTCGATTTAAAAATTGCATGCAAAAGCAACAAAAACAAAGCCCCACTCGACGAGGCTGAGCTTGAGATGAATGTCCCGTTACTTGTGTAACACAAAGCACACATGATTTGTTTTTGTTTTACAGATCAATTTTGTTGCGTATAGAAATAGAAATTCAGTCTTGTCGGAGCGCTTTGACAATTTTTTTCTTGTGTATTTATTTTTTTTTTGCACGGTGAGCAAGAGCAATAATGAGGACAATTTTGTTTGCAAAAAAAAAAAAAAAAAATCATTGGCCCACCAATTTAATTTCCTGCTCATGACTGTTTTACATGGTACACATGCATCTATTGATTATGAAAGGGTTGAATGTTTAAGTTTACTCTAATTTAACATTGAAGTAAAAGCTACTTGGTCTTAGTCTGAGAAAAATCTAAAAATCCATACAATAAATATAATAATTAAAATATTGCCTCCTTCGCCAAACAGCAGCATTCAGCAAACAAGCAACTATAAAACCTTCAACAACAATCAAAAGGTGTACTTTATAACATGATGATGGCTACTTATCTAAGTGTTGTTCCTGTTTTAGTTTTAATTTTTATTTTTATTGAAATGCTTTTTCTTTCACAGTATTGCATGTTACGAAAGGGAAAACGCATCATTAACGCCCCAAACTGTCAATTACAAGAAGCAACCAACATACACGTTAAAATCCACACGTACAGACAAACATTGGTCAGTATTGCAGAGTGGGCTTACCTATAGAAAATGTTCGGGGGAGAGAAAAAAAAAGCATAGGGCATTAAGAAAAAAAACATGCTACTCTTAACAACAATCAAAAGATTGAAGTTTTATTAACAACAACTATGAAATAATCGAAAAAATATATAAAGATGATCGTAAAAATTGTGCATTGTTCTTGGGTCCAGAGACGTTGTCTTGGCTATACTGAGAGAAAACATAACTTACTTTATCGTTGGACTTAAGCTCAGCATAAAAAATATACATTAGATATTTTTACATCATTAGAACAAAAACTTCAATAAAACTAATGTTGCAGTCTTGTGATATAGGAAATATACGGAAATATAAAAATCAGACACATGGGATCCACTTTATGATGAAAATTTTAAAAAAATTGTTAACTTATTTTTTCAATACTGAAAAGTAAATGTTGAATTCTCAGTGTAGATATTCATTTTTTTAAATTGGATGCTCACGTTTGGGACTCAAGCAAACCAACCGCACGAATTGCGCGTTCAACACCCGTCTATAAAAATAGAATCATGAAAAGCACTGAAATTCAGCAGAACAACATCAACATTATGACCAACGGATGCTCCAAGTTAAGCCAGGTTAAGATAGAAAAAAGAATTGAACAAGCAAACGATGAACATACATGCGAAAAAACACTTCGAAACTTAAAAGTGAAGGCAAGGAAAGTTTAAATGTCTGTGCGCAGGCGCACAAACAGCAGAAGGAGGCAAGTTTTCTACACAAAAATTACTACAAAAGTTTATGAAGAGAGTGAATTGCAAGAGCAGCGAAAGGAAGTGGCCAAAAAAGCTGGCAAGATAAACGCGTTAATAGCACAAGAACAGGAATAAGTGAAAAAAAATGTTTGGATAGCCACACACCACGTGTCATTGATTAAATCAAGCAGCAGAGTTGTTTTAGAAAAAAAACTGCAAGCATTTAGATTCAACTTACAGCCAAAAGGTAGATGAAATTCTCCAGTTGTTGTTATTGTAGTTGTTGTTGCAGCAGGCATAAGCGTAAATATTGATTTAATGAGGTGCGATAAAAAATACTTGAAATTTTTTTGTTTTTTTTTTCCATTACAGACCATCTGTGGGAGAAGTAAACGTTAATAATTGCTTTCAACGCCTGTTTATCAAAAGCACAGCTAGGGAAGAGTTAAAGCAAAACAGGGAGAAAAAAAAAACAAAGACAAGTAAAGAAAACCACAAAAAAAAAAAATTATTTATAGTATATTTGAACTTTATTTTTTATTTTTAACTTTTATTTTTAATTTTTAAAACTTTTTTTATTTTTTTTTTTAAATTTGTTCTTATTTTTATTTATTCTTTAGTTAGTCTTTTCAAATAACTTTAAAATTTCGTTTGATAAGAACTACAATTTGAATTTTGTGAATTTCTGTAGATATACATAAAAAATTTTGTAACTAAGACTAAGAAAAAACAAAAACACAAAATATTGGTGTAAAGAAGACCAAAAAATATAATCTATTTTGCCAGATGAAAGAATAATATCTTCAAATAAAATATAACGCGTGTTTTTTGTAGAGGTATAAAATTTCCTAGTGGGATAGCTGTTAAACCAGTTGTCAAAGTAAACACATGGGTTTGACATTTACGTTCAGTATACTTTGGAAAATTGTCACAAATCGTAGAAACTTATTTCCAAAATTTGCGTTCTGTGAGGCAAAGAGCACTTCGCACACATTGCGATGATTCACATTTCTGGCTTAACAGGCACATAGAACAGAGAACAATTCTGAAGAGACTTTCTAGGCTCCCTTACATCCAGTAAAAGTTTCTATCTGGTGTGGCTTGCATGCCGAAGTCATCATTGGTTCATACTTTTTTCAAAACTGAAGATGGAGTCAACGTAACCGTCAATGGAGAGCGCTGCAGACAAATGATTCGCGACTTTCTGGTTCCCAACGCCAACATCAATCGTCTAAGTGTTAAACGGTTCCATCAGAATAGTGCAACAAGCAAAACAGCGCGTGAAACCATCTATTTATTGGCACGAACTTTTGGTGACTGAATCATGGACTGAAAATTGACCACCTAGGTCATGATTTGACTGTATTAGACTACATTTTGTGGAGGTACGCCAAGTCACTGGCCTATGTTGATAAACCTGCTATGACTGATCAGTTCAAAACCAACATTCGGCAAAATTGGACCGGCAATTGGGGCAAAATTGGACTGACAGAATGGTCTTCAAAAGACACAGTTGCGATGGTCATATGCCCGAAATTGTGTTCAAACACTAAATGCCATAAAATTTGCAAAACAATAAAGTGAAAAGATTGGTCATTTCATTAATTTTTTTTGTGTTTTATTTGAAAGAAAAGTTCTATACCTCTAAAAGAACTCCTGATATTTAAATTTTATAAAAAAAATTGAATATTCCTAGCAAAATTTTGTATTTTCTTTTTAAATTTCTTTTCAAAAAAAAAAAAAAAAAAATACAAAACAAAAGACAAATAGAAAAAATAAATAAGCGATAGAGTCTCTACACAACAGTATCTCCATATTTATGCATTAAATTAAGATAAAAATGTGAACGGTTTTCCATGAAATAATATCTTCAATTTTAAATTATTAAAAAGAAAAAAAATCTTGCAAAAAGATAAAAAACAACTAGCATAGGTATCTTAAGACCTCAAGAAATATTTACCCGCTCTAGACCATTGGGAATATTTTTGTAAAATCATGATATTTTTCTAAAAAATATAAATGTTTGTAAGGAGCTAGTAAAGTGTCTTTTGTATCAGCCTAAGTTGAACAATTTAAAAAAAAAAAATAAATATCCAATCACCAGCAAAAGAGTAGACACGGTAAAGACAGCTACTAGAGGAGCTCAACAAAGGTCTAACATACTTAAGCTCATATTAGTTTTTTTATTTACAAAAAGGTTACGTAGGAATTGTGGTCATAAGACTTGGTTCAAAATTTAAATGAAATGAAGAAGTATTGGTCCAGATATATAATAGATAAAATTAGTAGTATTAGAATTATCTGGTTCTCCATAAGGACAAAAAAAAACGAGACACTTACCCCATCATGCTGTATAACGTAACAAGGCATGAACGACAAAAAAGAAACGATCAGCACTACTTTTTTTCGTACAAAAATCAATCTCTTCTTCTGTCTTCTGTGCCTTCCACTTCGTTAGTGGGCTTTTTCGTGATGCGGAATGAAGGGTTTAAACAAAAGTTCGTCCCATTTTTTTAAGAGGATTATATTTGCTGAATACATATTCATTGTTTAGGATTTGGGAAGAATTCTGTATTCAGAATGGAAATATTTTGAAAAAAATTTGACAGAGTATTTAACCACATGAGATGAAAAGGAGAATGTCGGGAGTTTTTAGACTCAAAGTGTTATTTTGAAATATTTTGTCATAGTAAGACTCAATGGTCTAAAATTTTTATTTTAAGTTAATTCTTTAGTGACGGGACAGATTTTTTTTCGAATTTCGTGACAAAAACTCATGCATTGGCTAATTTGGACCTCCTGAATATGAATATGGAAGAAATTTTTAAATTGGTTCACTAAGACGGCTAGAATCAGGTAATGCCATATGACATCATCGGCCGTCGACATTACAAAGGTTGAGAGAAAAAAACAGATTTTTTTAAATAACAATTTGGTTTTGTTGTTGCGATAATTTATTTATAATAAGGATTGAAAATGCATTAAAAGTCTACAAAAAGGAACTTGGAATTGAAAATAGTAGGGTATTGTAAAAATGTACTTCATTTTGAGATGTTGTAATTTTTGAAGGACATTTTTTCAATACACAATTCAACATCACATTTCTCACATTTTATACGAGATTTTCTGTTACATGATGGCATAACACATCGTCGCTTGGTGCTTTTGGCCGGATAATGATCCAATCTATCATATCGGTCTTCTTCCGGAACTCGGGATCTCTTCACAGTTCTTGTGTTGCGAACAGTCAAAGAAACAGTAGGGCAATAATGTTGGGCGATATTTCGCTGAAATTGAAAATGAGTTACCGACTTCTTTCCGGTCTTTCGGTGAAACGCCACGCATTTTGAATCGCCACATCAAGCAACCATGCAAAGATGGACCACCACCACTTCTTCTTTCGAATTGCTGAAAATACTCATAATGAGACAAATTTTGAAAATGTATTTGTTAACGGGATATCGACAATGTCTGATTGTAAATATCTATGCGATAGTAACCGACATTTTGATCCATGCGATCGGTGCCTCCCATATATCGGTTGTAACATTCAACTGCAAATGGTCTGTCGACAACAACACGTTTTTTTTTCAACTCGACTGTAACAACTTGCCGTTGAAACTGGATTGAGTCCATGTACCGTTGATGCCACAGCAACGCAGCGATTATCAGTCCATTTTGTTACGCAAATGCCGAGCTTTTTCAATGTTGCACTCTCCATTGTTCCGCGATTTGCTTTGCTCATTATCACGTTTGAACTCAGTGGACAGTTTGATGGAATACGCATTTCTCGAATGGTTCCAGTTCCATAATGACCCAGTTTTTTCAAATAATCCAGTGCAGCTAATCCAGTAAAAAGATTGTCGAAGTAGAATGAGTAACTGAGGCCACACATGTTTTCTGGAAAGCTATGAATCATTTCTAACAATGGTGCAATGCATTTTCCATAGTTTTTTTCCAAATCAGGATGAATATGTGGATTTTTGCCTTGGTATATCTCAAACGATAGCAAGTAACCCTCTGGTGAATTGAGACACCATACTTTGTATCCGAATCGTAAAGATTTTCCTTTGATGAACTGCTTACACCTATGTCGGCCATAATAAGCAATCATTGACTCATCATAGGAGAGATTTTGTTCAGGGTGAACATTTTTTAAGAAGTTTTTCAGTAAGTGGTCGTAGTTTCCACATTTTATCAGTATGCTTGAAATCTTCTTGTGACGCAAAATGAATACAAGGTTCAATGAGCAAAAATCGATCACGAGTCATTGCATTTAAAATCATTTCGTTTTACAAATCTGAGTCATGGCTCCAAAATGTTTCTTTTTTGGGTGTTATTTGGGCTATACCCACTAGCAATCAGAATGCCACAAAATAAATCTCTCAACTCATCGACGGTGATCTCTGGATTTTTTTGAGTGCATAACACCCCATTGCAATTGGATTTTTCGCAGATCATTTTCATTATTGCATTGTCAAGAAAATCGTTCGAATACCTCGTGTGTTGCTTAAAAAAAAAAACCATACAAATTTGTGATACCGTTAGTCCTGTGATATTATACTTAGTGATGCCATATGGCATCATCATTTTAAATTAAAATTAATTTTTTTTAAATTTATAAAAAATTTATTTATTTTGAATTATTTTTGATCTTTTAATGAATTCTGGTGTTTATTTCGACACAATTAGTTAAAAACAATTGCTTCAGAATTTTAGAACTGTCTTGGATTAATCCACACTTTTTGTCTCATGCCTGTCACCGCTAAATCTGCTTCCCACCAACTTACGTTGATCGCCTCTTGGCGGTTGTGGTGCAACAAAAAAAAGAAGGCAATTTTCTGCGCCGCATGCGCATGCGCAACATGCTGTTGTTCACTGCGCAAACGTGCGCATTATTCAAATTCAAATTGTAGACCGTAGACCGTCCAAATGACGCTTCCGACTGCGCAAAAGGAGCTTCTTAACAATTGCTTTTGCGCATTCGCACCACATCACAACGCGTTTGGTGCGCCTTTAATGCTAAAACACCATCGCCAACACTAACATCGGTATTATTATCATCATCATCATCATTATCATCGTCATCTTTATCATCATCATCATCATCATCATCATCATCATCATCATCATCACCATGATGAACACCATCATCGGCATCAGGCTGAACATCATTCACGACCGCAAATTGTTTGTAAAATTCAGAAGCTGAAGCGCAACAAATTAGCGTGAAGGCGCAAATAAGCGAAGCCGCGAATCTGAATGATGATGACGATGACGACGACGTCGCGACGCCGAAGATGTTGCTCAGACGCAGTCTGAGCCTTCTTGCATTCAGGCGCAGCAAGAGCAACAGCCTGCAAACAGCGTACAACAATTGCTGTCAATTTATTCCCCGCTTAAGCTGCGCTTTGCTGTGCAGTGCTGTGCTGGGCTGTACTGTGCTGTTCTCTCTGGTGCTTCTACTCCTCCGGTGTTAGCTTGTTAAAATGTTAACACTCTGTCGATGGGGCGATAGTTGCTGCAGTGCACCATTATTTTCTGAAAATCGTTTTTTGCTTCCTGGATCAACGCGATTTTCCAAGTCTTGAGCGCTCTAGCTGCAACCGCAGAATAAGACTGCGTTTTTTTGTTGTTTTTTAATGCTGTTGAGCTTGTTGTTGTTGCTTTTGAGCTTTTAACGTGTTTTCGTGTCGTTATGGTTTTTGTCACCAACGTCAAATTGTCGCATTGTCACTTACAAGCCGCCTGTTACTGCTGAATTCTGCTGCTTGCTGTTGCAAGTGTTACCATCATGTGTACAAGTGTTGTTGCTGCTGCCTATATGGAGCCTTGCTTGCTTGCAAGTTGTGAATTTGAATTTTTTCCTATTTTGTCAACGTTGATTTCTATGCTAGCATGGTTTTCAAATGCAAATCGATTTGGTTCCATGAGGAATTCCTATTGAGTGTAATGCCGTTGCTCCTGAATTGCAGCTGATTTGATTAGAAAGTTTGTGGCACATTCACCATTTAAGTTAGGCTTGAGATTTGATCTACGATTTGTGTACAAAATTGTTCATGATTTGTGTTGATTAAATTCAAACAAGTGTTTAAATTCAATCAATTCAATCAATGGTGCAATTTATGCAAGTGCATGGTAGCTGTGTGAGTATGCGTGTGTGCGACTGTGCGAGAGGGGGGTGTGAGTGTGTGTGAGCTTGTATGAAAGTGTTATAGAACAGTTATTTCATGTTAAAGCAGGCAGGTGGAGTGAGAAAAGTGCAGCTAAGCAGTCCCAAGTCTTTGCTGGGCAGTTCAAAACAAAAGACTTAAGACACGAACTGGATCATGAGTGAAATTGTTCAGTAGATGCAACAATAATTAAACAATTTTTTAATTCCAAATTGTTGAATATTTTTGTAGTGAAGAAGAGAAAATAAAATGTCCTGCGGTTTGAGAGTGTCCTGAAAAAAAAAATATATTTTTGTTCTTCGAAATTCGACCAATTCAGAAATATTTTTAAAACAATTACTTTTTGTGAGCAGAAAGCAAGCCGTAAGGCCATTAATCATCCAAAAATATTAATAAATTTTTATTAATTCCTTAAAAAGTTAGTATAAATACTTTTAAAAACTAAAAATCTAACATTTTGTCATGTAATGTTCAAAGAAACAGCTGCAAAAAAAGAAAAAAAAATTATATAAAACAATTAATAAAACAAAACAACATTATTTCTTTGTTTGCAGGTGGAGCACAAGAGTTTTTCGCCTCAAATAAGGCTTGAAGCTAACATTGCCTGAAATCTCAAAACAAAAACTCACACTCAAAATCGTGAAACAACATTTTGAGAATAGCAACAAAAAAAAAAACAAAAAAACCAACAACTGAATGTATTGTTTGTGAGGCAACAACGCCATGGAAGCAATGCAGGGAATATTGTTGCACAAACCCATTAAAAAAAAAAACTTTTTTAAGAATTTGTGCAGTTTATTTTGTGCGATAAAGTTGAGCAAGACATAAACATGACAGCAACGATAGAACTATTTGAGATTTGTTGTTGTTTTTGTTGTTGTCGTCGTTCTACGTGATGTTGTTGTCATTGTTTTGAGAACTGTTGCTTGCTTTATTACTGTCTACGCTTGCCTCCTAGATACTGCTTAGTTCAGCTCAAACGAAAGACTTAAGCAACGAACTGGATTTTCTTTCTGTGTGATTTTCAAATACTTTCAACATGTCTTGCGCTAAATTATTCTCGGATTTTTTCTTAATTTCTATTAATTTGGCTTAGTTGACACACAGTCTTTGATGCAGACCAACCAACACTCTACATGACTTTTCAGTTTGTGCGCCTGCCTCGGTGCAGCTTGAATCGTTGAGCACTTTGCTGTCGCGCAATCTGCGCAGCGGAATCTTATGCTTCACAGCTACAATAAATAAACGCGCTAGGTGTCAATTATAACGAATGCGCTGCCAATTTTCAGCGATCGATCGATCGAACAAATGAACGAAAGAACGATCACCGCGCTTGCCGTTGTACCAAAGAATGTACAGACGCTGCTGAGCAGATATCTGTTGAGTTTTTATTTGTTTTTATTTTTATTTTTAAAGCCTTCAACTTGTTGGCTAGAAAAAAAAGCTTAAGATTTCTACCAAGTGCCAGGATACTGGCACTCATCCATGCTTAAAGGTGCGAAAACAGTTTGATCGCTAGCGCGATCGTTGAGCTCATGCCGACCGACCTTGGATTTTGTCAAAGTTGACATTTTCCAGTGAACGATTTATTGTCGCCAGTTGCCATCATTGACCATTTTAGCCATTTTAACCATTTGAGTCGTTGTATTTTCAACAAAATGCTGTTTTTTTTTGCACTTCTACAGCAAACCTTTGAACAATTTGAGAGCATATTTCAAAGTGGCTGCTGCTGCTACCTGGCCAGCACATGTTGCTGGCTTCATTTCGTTTGTAATTTTGTTCATCTTGTCACATGACGCATGCAATTTTCTTCGTCACTGCGGACGCCTTAACTTGACTGTGGCTATGCCTGTGCATGCCTGGCATCGCTCTATAATTGCGTTTTATTCTGACTTTGCATTCGTTTATTTTTTTTTTTTTATTTTTGTTTGCTTTATTATTTCATTTCAATGCCAGAAAATTGCAAATTTTATACCTTTGCATGATTGTTTATGCAAAATAAATATTTCTTTTTTTCTCTCTCCTGATTCTTGCAAAAATTCTTGAATTGCGTTGAATTTTATTTCTTATGCAAAATATTCCTCAATTTAAAGAAGATGAATTGCCGCGAGCTGCACTTTTGTTGTGGCCTGTCTTGTCTGTGCGACTATTTTTCGTTGAGTTTGCGAAATGAAATGAAACGCTGCTGTGCGAGCTGACAAAATCATGCAATACCTTAAAGTCGCACAAAAAGAGGTATTTCTAGGAATGATAATTTTGAAAAAAAAAAACAAAACAAAAAAGGACAACATGACTTGTAGTTGGAATAATTAAATGTACTCGTATGGCTTCAAATTGAATTCAAGCAAAATTGCAAAAAATTTTGAAATATTGCACGCAACCTGCAGGCTCTAGCGTGTACATATATTTTGATGTTGATACATCAGACAGTCATTGAAGCTTTTCGATAGTGTTTTAAATCTAATATTTACTAAAGGGCTGTATTGGTCCGATTGGCACGATTGGTGTTGGCACGTTGGCAAGCATGTTTAAAAGGTATCTATAAATTTTCAACCAAATTGATTGTTAACGTTTTTGTCAGCTGTTGAAAGAATATCACTTATATTGGTGATGGTGATTTTTCATTTTTTATTAATGAGTTGTATTCATGAGTTAATTGGGATATCTTTAACCCTACATAGTGCCCTTGCAAGTGTATGAGCAAATTGTATGAGAAGTGCCCCCTCCCTGTTGTCGCATTGAGATCATATTTTTCTCTAACGATATTAGCGTTGGGATCAAGCAACGTAACTCCTGTGGAAGGATTTTACTTTGAGCTAAGTAGGTAATTAAGACATCAAGGGCACTACATGGTTGAAAATATCTCAAAGAGTGCAGTTTTATTTTCTCAAATAAATTTATTTATTGTTTTATTTCTCTCATTGTTCTCCAAGGTCGTCCTCGAGTGCTTTTACTTATTTTTAGTTGGATTTTCCATAAAAGCCCAAAAGACATTAAACATTGTTTTTTTTTTAATTTTTATTTTATTATCAAAAAATAAGAAACTTTTATCAAGAAAGTATCGTTTATTTTATTCGTCAGGAATTCCTTCAAGATCACCTTTGATGTAGTGGCTGTACGAGAGGTACTATTTATATTTCGGGAATAGCATATAATAACAAATATTTTTAAATGAAAATGGCTTTATTGGTTTTTAAAATATTCCCCTTGATGATCAATGCACTTTTGTATTCGTTCAAACCATTTGTCATAGCAGTTTTTCCATTCCTCTTGAGACACCTCCAAAAATGGTTTTTGAACGCTTCAACTGCTTCTGCGGCGCTCGTAAATCGTTGACCACGCAGTTTACCTTTAATATTCGGGAGCAAGAAGAAGTCATTGGGTGCCAAATCAGGACTGTATGGAGGATGAGTCATCAATGCGACGTTTTGACTGCTCAAAAATGTACATGTTTGACGAGATGTGTGAGAGCTCGCATTCTCATGATGGAGAATGATTCGTCTTTGGCGATTGGTTTTGTGAATTTCTCCGAAGACTTCCGGCAAACAAATGGTCATGTACCATTCAGAATCGACCGTCCTATGTTGCTCAAGCGGAACAGTGGCCACATGACCCATTCGGTGAAAGAAACAGGTGACCATTTGCTTCGCAGTGCTTCGTGCGCCAACAACTTTTGTTGGATTTGTCTCGTCTTGGAATACCCACAAGGTGGATTGCTGTTTTGTTTCTGGCTCATACGCATATATCCATGATTTATCACCTGTCACGATTTTATACACGTTTTTTGAAGCACCACGATTGAACTTTCTAATCATTTCCTTACACCAATCGACGCGAGTTTTTTTTTTTTGAGCGATTGATAAATTTTCGCGTATCCAACGAGAGCAAATATTTGATGTAGAATACGTCATTCTCAGAGGTTAGTAGGGCAGTTGATAGTGATCAAGCGGCGGTTGATAGCGTTTTTAGGTCACACTTTGCGCCTTTGGTGTGCCTAAAGTACTGATCGCACAATGTTGATGTTAGCACTTGTTGGTCTGCTTGATCCTCACTGGGAGAAAAACTCATGTTTGAACTCTCTAACTTATATAAATTTTACACAATTACATGAAATATAAAGCCAACATTTGATGTTTCCGTTTGCTTTGCGCATGGTTCTTGTATCTGCTGCATATGAGTTGCATGAGTTTCATTCAATCAAATGGAACTGCGGAACTATATAGTTCCGGGACATGTTTTGCAACTCGAGATTACTCAATTTGTTCTTTTTAAGCACTTATAAGTTACATACGAACGGACGGACAGACAGACGGACATGGCTAAATCCACTTGGGTGGTGATGCTGATGAAGAATTGTCATACTTTGCTATATCTACACCTCTTTATGGCCTTACAAACAGAGTGACAAAAAATTAATATGCCCCTATTGCGTTTTTGTATTGGAGCCCATGTAAGGAATGGTCAGAGGATATAGGTCCCCAAGGGAAAAATTTCCCTTTTGCAAAAGTAAGGGGGGTTGGTCATACATATTAACCCTCTCCGGCAATCTCTTAAAGGTAATATGCTCAGGTGTATGGAATAAATATACAAAAACCATAAAATTTGTATGGGAGCCCCCCAAGGAGTGGTCGGAGGGAATAGGTGTCAAAGGCAAAAATGTTCCTTTTGCAAAAGTAATAGGTGTCGGTGATATATATTAACCCTCTCCGGCACTTTCTTAAAGGTCATACGCTCAGATGTATGGAATAAATATACAAAAACCATAAAATTTGTATGGAAGCATCCCTAAGGAGTGGTCGTAGAGAATAGGTGGCAAAGGCAAAAATGTTCCTTTTGCAAAAGTAATGGGTGGTCGGTCATACATATTAACCCTCTCCGGCACTCTCTTAAAGGTCATATGCTCAGGTGTATGGAATAAATATAGAAAAACCATGGAATTTGTATGGGAGCCCCCCTAAGGAGCGGTCGGAGGGAATAGGTGCCTAAGGAAAAATATTTCTTTTGCAGAAATAATGGGGATCGGTCCTGCATATTAACCCTCTCAGGCACTCCCTTAAAGGTCATCTGTACAGGTGTATGGAATAAATATACGAAAATCATAAAATTTGTATGGGAGCATCCCCATACAAAATGGATTCTTTAAAAAAGATGTCATCAAAAGTGAGTTAAATAATTCTACGCCTTGTGTTACGTCATAGTCGAAACTGCTGTATCTTTTTTTACAGATAAGATAACAGATAAGTGTTCATGCAAAATCGAATGTATTGAAGTGAAACTAATGTGCAAGGATGCCTCTATCCCACGATATGTCACATGACGATCCTGCATTATTAGTTTAAGTACTGTATCGATGTTTTGTGGCACAACAACCGATTTTGGATGACCTTCACGGAATTCGTCGGCGACCGAACTACGACCACGATTGAATTCACTATAACAGCGATATACTGTTGTTTTTGATGGTGCTTTATCTTCATGCAAAGAACTGAGTTCATCGACACATTCTTTTTGAGATAATCCACGTCAAAAGTTGTGAAAAATAATCCAACGAAAACCTTCTCTTGAAAAATCCATTTTTTTAACAAATTGATTTTCTTAACTCACTGTAAACAAATAGCACTTGTACATCAAAACTTTGTGAGTAAATTTATGCCAACAAATTTAAAACTTTATTGTGGTGATGCCAGATTTTAGCTATTGATATTAGTGTTGCCAGTTCCCGAAATATAAATAGTATCTCTCGTACTTTTCCAATTTTTTATGTTCGATCAACTCTTAGGTCCATCTACCAAAACTAAAAGGCATGATAGAACAAATTTCATCAAAATCTGTCTAGTCGTTTTGGAGTTTTCCTCAAATATTTCAGCAGACTTACAAACAATCTTAACCTCTGATGCAATAGTAAAGATATCTATGTATATATCTTAGGACTGGCTTCATTCATCTTGTCGACAGTTGTTAATTTCGTTGACCACTTTCATTTTCTATTTCCTTGCTGTAGGTTAAATAATGAGAAAATTAATTGATTTATGCACTTTCAACATGGAGTTTGCTATGCTTGTTAATCACCCAGTCATAAAAGATTTAATGATATGAAGAAAATTGAAAAATATATGTTTTTTTTTTCGCTTCATACAAGCTCTTAAGCGTCTAACAACACTATCTAATTGATAAAAAAAAACCAACACATTGCTTCATCAGCTTGGCTTACTTCACTCAAATCAGCTGGCTTAAGCTTGAGGCAAGTAATTAAGTGCTAGTGGCAATGGCAATGCTTCAAAGCAGAGCATGAAAGGCAAACGTTGCAAGCAAATGGCTCAACTTGTTATACAAACCCAATAGATACGAAAGACAAGTAGTTTAAAATCCTCAAATGCATAAACAACTAGCAATGCTCAATAAACAAGCCGCTGCAGTTACGCACAGCAAGGCCGACGATCCAGCTACGAAACAGCTCTGTGGCGCATCAAATCTTGAAATCTCTAATCAACATGTTAACAGATAGCAATGCGTAGAAATGAATTTATATTAAAACGAAAAAAGAAAAAAAACAACGCCATGCCGCATAGTTTTAAAAATAAACATTAGCACGGTGGAAAAATTAATTAATTAATTATAAAAGAGCACATAAGACGAGCGGCAACTTAGCTACAGATACTGCTAAATGGGGAAGAGATACAACAACAGCAACAACTTAAGGAATGTTTGCTAAGCAACTGGTCAGCTGGCAATTAACTGCCAGCGCTACACAAAACTATTCATTTAAGAGCTGAATAGGGCAGCAGCAACAGCAGCAGCAGCGGCAGGCAGCAGAGGAACAAGCTACCCAGCAGATAACGAGATAGCTTGCGACTTATATGCGTTTAATACGTTTAGATACACCTCATAGATACTTTATTAATCGTTTGCTGCTGCTACTAGTCGTTGTTGAAATTGTTGTTGTTGTTGTTGTTGGTAGTTAAAATGCTAAATAAACACGGCGTTGGCAGGTGGCAAACTTCCGTAGGTCCACATCAAGCGACCCATAAACCAACAACCAGCCAGTCCAGGCTTTCCTTAGACAACTTAACTTTAAACAAAGAAAAATTAATAAAAGATTGTGTGTGTTTGTTTTTTTTTGCATGTCTTTGCAAACGCTCTAGAATACCTACAACTATGTAGCTGCAAGTACATGATTACATAGATACACTTTATTCTACTATTACCTACTAAAAGGGAGTTCTGACGCTCTTCTTGGTGTTGTTTTTGAAAATTGAAACTTGCTTTGGTAAAATCAACAACCTCAGCACCGCTGAATATTCTTCCACAAATACTACTAATTCTCCTCCCTACTTCTTTTTATTTGTTTTTTTTTAATTTTTTTTTTTTTTGTTTTTTTGTAGTCATGTTTCTGTCACACGGTGTCGTTGTACGAAAAAGTTCGCACAATTTTTGTTAATTAGTTTTTAAGCAGATGTTAATTGTTTTGTGGGTGGGAACATAGCAGGACGGACAGAACTTATGACCGGACATAGTAACTGAATCATTGTTGTTGGCAAGTCAGCCAGGCAGCTACCTAGCCAACTGGCAAACGCCTTGAAGTAGAACCAGGCTTTGCAGCACTTCAAGTGGGCGGAGCACTTAAATGATTTATTTTATAAGCTGTTGTGATGAAGAAATTTAATTAAAACGCGAGAGTGCCTGGATACGTGGTTAAGGAATGCAACGATATTAAAATAAAAAAAAAAACAAATAAAAAATTGATATAAAATAGGCTAAAAAGCTTAGGGAGCATTTATTGAATGCATTTAAAGAAAAATTTTTCCATTTATTTTCAATTTTAATATCCGAGAGCTGAATGTTGAAATTATGGAAATTTATGGAAATTTATGGAAATAAATTTGAACAATAATTGTAAGTATGTTTGATTTTGATGATTTTTCATAAGAACTATTGAAGTTTAAAGAGTACCAAAATATTTGTTATAGATGTAAAGGGTCCAACTGAAGAGAATGTCAGTTCTAATTAAAGATACTTATTTTTGAAATTTTGAAAAAGAAATAACCAATGAACCTTTTGTAGCACAAATGTGATATTTTAAAACTTATTTCAAAAAAATCGGACCAGTACTTTTGGAGTTTTGCGGACACAAAAAATGTTCACTTTCATTTTATATAATAGTATAGATTCCGTTCATTAGGGGTCATTCATAAATTATGATACTAATTGGGGGGGGGGGGTGGGTTGGGTTCAAAATGTGCTATGATAAGTATCGATAGGGGGGGAGGGGGTTTCAGATATAGTAACGTGACTAAAATTAAAGAAAAACTAAAAAAATTCAAATTTATACACCTCCTCATTTCAAAACATTTTCATACTTACATCTTTATATTTGACTGTGTAAATTGACGGTTAACTATTGACAAATGTACTAAGGACATTATTTTTCTTTGCTTACTTTTCGGCAGTTGTTTCTTTATTATGCTCATTCATATTATTTTCGGTAATTTCAGTGAATGGGTCGACATGGAATCCGTTGAAGAATTCTATTTCGAAGAGTTCCCAAAGCTTCCAGCTTCTTCAATTCCATTGATTGAGAGCATCGACTCTTGGATTGAAGATGGAATAGTTTTTATCGATGAAAATAATTGATTTTTAAAAATTTTTTTTAAATTTATGTATCTTGTCATCATAGATGCTTAGAGTCGATATAATCATTTTTTTTAAATATATTTTTCAAATATTTTTCAATCAATTAATTTTTTTATTCCATATACTACGATACTTAAAGGGGGGAGGGGTCTTGAAATGCACTACAAATAGTAATGGAGGGGGAAGGGAGGGTAAAAAACAGTTAAAAATCGGTTACGTAATTTATGAATGACCCCTTACTTATTGCAGAAAGAAGTAGAAAAAAAGGTCGAAAAGAATTTTGTTTTTCAAAAGTCCGCCATGTTGTTAATTTTAAAACTCTGTCCTATTTCACCGAGCGCAATATATCACATATTAAAAGGATATTTAACTCTTTGATTTCAGATGAGATTTGCCGACAGAAACTCTCTCGGCATGGACGCATGATTTTTTTTATATGTCAACTTTAACCGCGAGGGGGGAGGGAGAAAGTTAAATGTGCACCAAATTTTTCTTCTTTTTTGTAGCTCAATATATTCTTGAAAAAATTCTTTTTTGTACCTCAATATATAATAATCCATTGGCAAAAAGATTTTAAATGATTGCTTAATTCATCCTTCCAAAAAAAAAAAAATTGTGAAAATTGCTATTTTCAGAGTGGTCCCTTGAGATGGATAAGTACTATAATAGAATTGAAATATAATCCTTGGCGTAAAAAAGGAAGTTGGCTTTATCATCATCCTTGTCTAAGTTCTTGTTCAAATCCTTGTCCAATTCCTTTCAATAATATTTATTCAAATCTTTGTCCTACTCCTTATCTTATTCCTGGTCATAATCTTTTACCAAATCCTGTGCGCACATTCTTATTTCAATTCTTGCTCTTATCCTTATCTAAATCCTTGTTCTAATACTTCTCCTTATATTAATTTTAATATAATTTCATATGATCTTAATATAATTTTAATATTTTAATCTAATTTAATCTAATTTTTGCTATTGCATTTGTTACACTTATAACACTTATGGTGTTGCCTGATGGGCCTCATATCTCCACTAATTTTTAATTTTCTTTTTATTTTCATCATGTGAGTGAAAATCCCAACTTAACTGTCGTTCAATAAAATTTAACGTAGTCCAATAGTGACGAAGTTATAATTCCATGCAACGTTCTTACATTGTTGTTGCATTTTGACTGCATTTTGTAGCCGTTGCCCGTGTGGTGTCGTGGCTACAAAATTTTCTTTTTCACTTTCGTTATGAATTCAAAGAAATCATTTTTTGCTGTTTTAAAATAACATTTTTCTTAGAACTTGTACACAGCGAGTTATAATTCTATGCAACAAAATTGCATTTTCGTTGCATAAGCTGATGCATCTGCTACCCGACGACAGGTTAATTTATTTTTTTTATTTTTGTCACAAGGCGAAGTATAATGCTTCATTTCTGTTTTATAACATTTATCATGCCGCATATACTAACCGAGTAATTATTCCATGCAACGCCGTTTTGGGAGTGATGCATTTTCAATCTTGTAGCGGCTCTATCCGCGGTCTCATGACGTTATAAATTTACTGTCTATTTTTGTTATGAGGACTAATAGGCAGCCATAACTTATACTTTTTTAACCGCAGCACATGTACCTAGCGCGTTATAATTCCATGTAACATATTAGCAGTTTTGTTGCTTAGGCAGCTCACTCCGCATCACGATGACATCTTTAATTTTGTTTTGCTTTTGTTATAAAATTAGTGAACAGACTTTTACTGTCTTATCTTAATTTTTCTCATAGAACCTATACTCATTAAGTAACAATTCCATGCAACGGCGATGCATTTTGGAAAAATGTTTTTTCAATTTTTTTGTAAAACTGTGCGGTGACACGCAACGTTGTCACTTCAAACGTTGAGTAAACATAAAAAAAAAGTATTTTTAAATTGAAAACTTTAGTGAAATATTAAAAAAATTTCAAAATCTTAGAAGCTGAAAAAAATAATGTTCGAACAATTCAAATTCCTATAATTTTATAAAATTATGCCTAGAAAGAAAATCTCTCAAACTACTACAAATTCTGAATTTAATGCTTACAATTCCTATACTGCCCACTGTCAAAACCACTGACTGTCCTTGACTTTCATCCACTTCCACAAGCAACCAAATACTTAATTACACAGTGAATGAAACCTTTTTGGCAAAAATAATTCGCATACGATGATCGCAAGACCAAAACCACTGCGTATAGCTTGTTAACCAAAGCGAAAACAAACAAATTCACCAAAACAACCAAACTCAACCGAGCAGTCAAGAAGTTACTTCAACTCTGCCGCTAACGTTGTTTGCGTGGATAAATCATTAATTATGTTGCTAATTATGGTAGAAATACACAAAAAAAAAAGAAACACACACTTGGCAGCACTGTAGAGTAATGTGTGGATCTGCTCGTCTAAAGAAGATGATGATGATGATGATGGCAACGCAGCAGATGAAGAGTGAAGCTTTAACTTAGTAGCAGTTATTATTAACGTGTAGCTATGTGTGGTAGGAAGTTCAAATTGGCTTTAAATGATTGTTGGGTGTAGATGAAGCAGAAACAGAAGCAGAGGGTACAGAAAAAAAAAATAATTAACACACAGCCAGAGTAAAAACAGCTGACTTATTTTGATTTATGACGTAAAATGTTATTTAATACTATTTAAATGTGGTGTGTGTATGTGTGTGGTTTTTGCATATTGCGGTTTGTGCGTGGTTGCGTTTTATTTTTTCACTTTCGACAGCTTTTCTATATCAGTTATTAATTATTTTCTAAAGTCAAACAGAAAATCAAAGAAAAAAAAAATATATATAGACGATAATCACTTAAACACAGTGGAATACAAGCAATAATGTCTGGGCATTTTTAAAAAGGTAACACATTGTATATATTTTAAAATATTATAGTTAAAAAAGATGCGAAAAGATTTTTTTTCGAAACTTTCTTTGGTGTGCGGCGGCATTTTTTTTTTTTTTTTTTTTTTGCCGATAAGGCGAGATGGTCACTGTACTGTACACATAATGTTCACTGGCTATGAAATATGATTTTTATCGATAAGCTGTTGTTAAACTATCTCTAATATAGTCACTATGGGCCTTTTTCCTGGCACATACATTTTCAAAGTATTTGGAAAAAAAAATATTTGTCGTAGAATATTTGACACATTAACATAAAAAACTTCTCAAAATTAAATTGAAAGTATTTTCTCACAACAAAATATTTTTTCGAAGTGCATAAACGATCTGCATCTTAAGGATGATATCTTTAAGGCGTTTATTTTTTTTTTTCATTTTTAATTTTATTTAAATGTTCTCGATTTGCTATGAAAAATGCCGATATGCTTATTGTACATAATATATAAGGTCTTGTAAGTTTTTTTAACCAAAATAGCGTTCATGTCCCAAGCAAAAATATTGGCTTAAAGCCTTACTTAGGCTACTGTCCGATTTGTTTCTATCTAACTATAAGCTACGTCACCTACTGAATTATATTCACTCAGATTTCTAAACAATAGGCAAAACTACAGAAAAATAACTGTATTTTCATTTCGAAAATTAATTACACCATATTACAACTTTTTGAAATCATTGAAAAATATGCAAAATATAAGTCAAGTATAGTAGGTCTGTGTACTAAGATTTACTTCAGCATTTGTTTTTTTTAAGAAAATCTTGAATTTGAGGTATACAATTTTTGGAAACATTCTCTTTTGTTGAGAAAACACCTCTTTTCTTCAACTGCTCTTGTCGATCAATAGTAAAAATGTCCGATTTGAACTAAAATTCCTAAGGTTCCAACGTATTTCTAAAAACATTTCTTAAAAAAATGTTGTTTTTTTCATTTTGAACCGAGAACTTCAGGTGTTATACCTATTTAACCCTTTTGAGATTGATAGGTACCCGGTTATCTTTTGTAATTTAAAACAAAGAATTTTATCATTAATAAACAAACTAAAGGGCTGAAACTTCCTGAGAGCTCTTGACTTTCTATTTTGAAAGAAATAAATTTCAATATAGGTTGATTAGATTTGAGGTAAGAACTGAAGAAAGAGTAAAGCGTGTTGGCTGGGACTCGAATCCTGGACCTTTTGGGTGACTGTCAAGCGGGCTACCTACTCGACTACCAAAAAATTAACAATTTTGTTCGATTAAATCAAGATGGCGATGGGAGCCTTTCATATTCATTGGTTTGGGCGAAATATGAATTTCAAGTTTCTCAAAGCAAAAAAATCGATATTAATATAAATCATACTTCAAACATAAAAATTAAAATAATATGAGAATTTTTTTGAACGATACGAAAAAATATGTAGATACGACACATTAAGTAAAGCTAAAGGAGTAAAAATTATACGAGTATCTTCTTCGCTGATCTGATGGCAAATTCTGAAAGCCCAGCTAATTCTACGTCGGATATAATGGGTTTCAAGTCTTGAGTGGTTTCTTCTCTGGTAAAATTTTTTTTAAAATTTTGGAATCCAGACTATTTTGGACCTAATCAAGAAAAAATGTTTTCCTATGTGTAATCGTTTTCGAGTAACAGATGGGATATTTTTTAACCCATTGGGCCAATAGAAACATTTTTATGACAAAAATTTCTGAATATAAAAATAATATTTTTTGGTCATATTAGTACTACCATCCATACGCAACATATAACAAATGTAGTTTAGGTTAGGTGACGCGGCTGTCTCTTAGAAGACACACTCAGGCCAATTAGGCCCGTTTCGGTGCCAGGGGTTAATTATTTTCCACTCTATCTGAACCAGTTGAAGGTATTTATAAAGCTGAGTATTCGGTAGACCGAAGATTTTGAGACCTCGTCTAGGTCACTGTGGAACCAGTTACCTAGGAAAAGATAGCGTTTTCTGGCCAGCGCTGGGCATGTGCAGAGAAGATGTGTTGTTGATTCCACCTCCTTCTCGTCTCTGCAGATTCTCCAGAAGTCGTTATATAGGATTTTTTGTCTTGGGGCATGGTTTCCAATTAGGCAGTGTCCTGTTAGAACGCCTATGACAATATTTATCTGCTCGATTCTAAAGGAAATTAGTTTCTTCGAGCGTTTTAAATTCAGGGTTGGCCAAACTTGACTCGCCGTATGGCATGTGCTACCCGTAGACCAACTAATGTACGTAATAGTTCATTTGTGCGTAATTTACATATTTACAATTTGTTCCTTATCTGTCGATAAGGGTTTGGTGGTACCGTTTCGAGCGAGTTCGTCTGCTTTGCAGTTTCCAGGGAAGTCTCTATTTCCGGGGATTCAACATAGAATATATTGAGCTGCTCTGCCATCTCATTTTATGTGGCAGCTTAGGACTGTTTTAGATGTTGTTAGGTTTTAACAGATTCCAGGGCTTTCAAAGCGGCTTGACTATCAGACTTGACTATAGAATACAAATATCTCTAGTTGATATATCATTCATCTGAAACGAAGTAACGGCTTAGTATATCGCAGTAACTTCCGCTTGGAAGACACTGCAGTGATCAGGGAGCCTAAAGGCAAGGTTGATGTTTAGTGATTCAGAATGGACTCCCCCCTATAATTTTGATCCATCAGTGTAGTTTTCAGTGGTATTGTTTGGTGGAGGACTTCCAAGCTCCTATTCATTTCTGGAGGGAATTGATACATAAAACTTTTTGTGGAACTGAAGTTGTTGCGTGATGTAGTCTACGGTCTAAGGTATTGGAGAAAGAAGTTTCCTAATGTTATGGTGTCCTATTGTACCTCCTTTCCATTGGGAAGTGGCTTCTAGACGGATTGCTGTGTTTGCAGCTTTCTGTTTAGTTGGGATATCAAGTGTGTCAGGTGGAGCATAATGTCGAGTGCGTTCATTGGAGTGGTTCTCAGAGCTCCTCTGATGCACAATTCAGATGACCATTGAACTTTGCGAAGTATATTAACAAATGTAAAATTTCATTTTAAAAATTTGGATAATTTGAATTTTTAATTAAAAAATTGTCTTCTTGAGGAATTTCGGTTATTTGGAGACGATGGTTGAGCCAAGAACATCGTAACAAATAATTTTTATAAATTATAGTTTCATTGAAAACCCTATTTTAGTAAAGGGGTAGAAAACTAGCCCTCTGGGCCAAAATGGGTTTAATCGTATATGGCGGCCTGAATCTCATACAGAATATTATAAAATTATTTTTTAAGGCTAATTTTCAAATCAACTTATAATGTTTTCACAGGCCGTTATCGACTAACGATTTTGTCAAATTTTGATATAAGACTCATATCCAGTTATTCTGAAAATTTCCAAGTTTGAAGTATACCAATGTAACGAATATTTTTAAAATTTTTGGGATGGCATATTGGATCCGAAATTTGAGTTTTTTAAAATCTAACTTCAGATTCGTTATGTCTGTAAAAACCACCCAGTAACGATATTCCTGGCAAATATTAAGAAATTTTGGTAGGTTTTGCATTACAAAAAACTACAAATTACGACATTTTACCACAAAATTTTTTAATACTTAGTCATAGATCATGATACAATTACAAGGTAGGCTCATTTTGGAGAGCAGGGTGCTCTATTTGTCAAAATCAGCTGGTAATTTTAGTTTCCTAATTGTTGTTGTTGCTTTTGTTGCTTGACGTTTGTAGCTTTTATAAGTTTGTTGTTGCAAAATTTCTCAATTGAGCAGCCATCTAAAAATAAGCCTACCTTGTAATTGTATCATGGGCATAGATAAATATAATTTTTCTCAAATTCATAATTATTCATAAGTACTTAAAATTAGTCTTGATAATTGAATTAAGAAGGTCACATTAACTAAAAATTAAATACAAAAATGGAGGATACTCATACTGTCATACCATTCTTGTAGGGCAAACGCACAGGCATCTCTTCTTAAAATAAAATAAAAATGGTTTCATTCTGTTATCTCCCTGCTTGCTCCATTGTACAGGAGACTTTCTAGAATTTCGTATTGCACTTTATATTTAGATCATACAATTTGATCCACTGTAGATCATAAGTTCTTTTGTGAAAAAAAAGGGTGTTTTCTCAAGAACTGCAGCTCTATCTCATTATTTATCAATTTCTCATCATCATGATATATGTATTTCTCATTCTTGTTAGCTATACTTTTCCAAAACTTCGCTTTGCTCCTGCCGCGACCGCCTACTTGACTCCTGCTGCGGCTGCTGTTGCAGTTCTTCTTACCATGACATTACTTCTTGCCATAGAGCTCTGACTATTGAGTTGCACTGACATTGGCTTGGTTCTGACGCTACTCTGTTGTTGGCAAATTGTTTTTCGATTTTTATCAACTTAATTATATGTTTCGAGTTTCAAAGCACCAAAGGTAATAATTCATCAGCAGCGGCAGCGACGTCGGCAGCATGACTTTGTATTGGCCGAACAGCTTGCATTGGAGGTTGTGCAAAAGCAAGAAAGAATTCATCCATGCAAGAGAATCTACTTGAGGCTTCCTCTGTCGTCGCTGCTGTCGTCTTTGGCTGCCGCTTTAATGGCACGTTTTACCTGAAGTCTTTTTCCTTCTTCTTCTTCTGCTTGTAGCGGGCAAATATTTAGCCCTCCCTTGATTATTATTTACGTTAGCGTAGCAGCAGCAGCAGAAGAGCTGGGAAGGATTTAGCGTTTTGACTACACGCTCTGCCAGTCACTTCTGTAGCTTCTTCGGGTATTGCTGAAGTCTTTGTTTTACTTTTTTTTTATTTTTGTGGTATTATCACTAAGCATGGTTAGAGCGTCAAGCCAACATCGCGGCTTTTCCAAGGTGGTATTTTAGAAAATCCACAACTCATTCTCATAAAATATAGATCAAAATAATAAATTAGGCGAATCCTCTTTACATAACTCATTCTTAGTGTTTAAATCGTAGGAATTTATTGGAGTTGTTTTGTAAACGTTTTTGCGCTGATTTCTATCAGTTGGTTGGTTGTGTGGGGCATTATGGTGCTGCGTTGTGAAGAAGTCATGGAGGAAATAGCAGGAAAAAGAAGTTGAAATGGGTTTGAACAATTTCTTAATATATATTTGATATTGTTACAAAAAAAGGTCATCACTTTACTTATTTTTAAGGATAATTTTAGCAGAAACATATCCATTTTTATTGACTACAATGTCTCTTTTGTAGCTGTCAGTCGCTGCGATTGCACTCAATTGACTCAATTTCCGTTTTTTTACGCCTCAATCAAACCAACAATTGGCTCAATTTTAAGTGTTATCCTTTTTTTTGTTACTAAAAACCATGCGCACCCCATCATTTTTCACTTAACCAAAAAAAAAAAAAAAAACAAAAAAAAAAAAACAAAAAAAAAAAGGAGTAAAAATAATAAACTTAAACAAACTAAACAAATTTCACCATTTGTGCGGCAACTCTTCGAACTCATTAATTCAGTTGCATTGAACAGTTTATGAAAAACCACAAAAGCATCCTTAACGCCTCCCTCCGTAGAGTAGCAACGTTGAATTAAGTGTAGTGCTTGTGTCGGGGTTGCCGCTATAGAGCACCCGTTATATATTTGGAAAAACGTCAGCTGCCTAATTGACTGTGAGCCGCAGCGTTGGTTGGTGCACCCCTTCGTCATTGTCACTTTCTAGCTATGAATGTATGAATGAAAGCATGAATGAGATGCTGCCACGATCCGGTTTCGTCAGCAATTAGAGCATAGCACAAATTTTGAAAAAAAAAAATTTCATTTCGCATTTCAAGCCAACTACAACAAGCTACTGTGTCGATCCGTCGTTCGTCTGACACAGTGCAATGCGTCAGTACCGCACTCATATTTTGATTATTTCAAATTTTTGCCCTTCAGTCAAAATTTGGCAGGGTGCGTCAGAATAACAAAGCTCTAAGGGTTCAAATTCGCCTAAAAGCCTTGAAAGCGAGTTTAAAGTGCTTAACGGGTTCTAAGGTCTAAAAAAATGATGCTTTATACTTAGAAAATCTCTATTGAAATAAGATGTATTTTTTACTGTGTTGCCTCTTATGAAAGATGAGGGCACTTTTAGTACTTTAAACATAATGCGAATAATAGAGCAGTCTATAGGGTAAGTTTTGTAGTCTTTGAATTTTTTAAAGCTGGTGTATATTTTGGGCAGTCTTCATTTGCAAAGAAATGCTCAATTTAAAGTCCATGGTGCCCAGCATATGGCTCAATTGACCTTATAGCTTCAATTGACACTAAATCATTTAGTTGAGTTCTAGCGCAGTTCGAAGTATGTCGCTCTGAAAAAGTACAAAAGGCGTTCAGTGTAGAATGTTCACTTTGCTTTTGATTTCAAAGTGTTGCTTAGCAAAATACGAAACGCGTTTTGGCTATTTTTTTAAAATTTTCTGCGCACAAGTAAAAAAAATAAAAAAAAAATTATATAAAAATGTATATAGACATTTATAAACAAAATTTCTTCTGGATTGTGGATCGAAAAGATCGTAGGTCATAAGAGCTTTGTTCCAATACACTTTAAAAAAAATATTTTAAAACTAGTTAAAAAATAACCACAACTGCGAAAGCATCCAGTTTTGACGTGACGAAGTTACGTTGTACTGCTCTAGTTTCCAAAAAAGTTGAAAAATGAATTTTTTAAAATTTTATCTGCGTTGCATTGAATTGTTACTCGCTGGGTATAAGAGCTATGATTAAAAAAATAGTATGACCATAAAGGTTAACTCTTTGACTATGTTAAAAAAACAAAAAAAAATTTAATACGGCATAGGGACGTAGTTGGAGCTGCGTAAGCAACGCAACTGAAAATTTGTTACATGGAATTATTACTCGCTGGGTATTAGTGCTAGGATTAAAAATACGATACGCCAATAAAGACCTACTGGAAACCCTCATAACAAAATTAGACAAAAAATTTCTGACATCATGGGGACGCTGAGAGAGCCGCTGAAAGATCAATACATTCATGCAGCGGCGTTGCATTGAATTTTTACTCAATGAGTATATAACCTACGATAAAAGTTTAAAAAGGAAAATAAAGTTTTTATATGTGGCTTTACGACAAAAATAAAAAAAAAATTCCGGCGTCGTCAGGTCGTGAATATAGCAGCTTATGTAACAGAAATGTAATATCGTTGCATGGAATTATACTCACTCAGGAGGAGTGCTACAGTAAATTTTGTTTTACGACAGCAGGGATGTGTTATTACGCTTCACAACTAAATTACAAAAAAAATTTTGTTGTCATGATTTCAGGGACGCAATCACATAATGCAGTAAAAATGCTACAGCCATGAAAAAACGTTGCATGGATTTTTAACTCTGTGACTACTGGTGCAACGGTAAATTTTAAGGAACAAAAACAAAGGTGAGGTCTTCGGGCATATGACAAAAATAAAAAAAAAATTTGACAGCGTGTCAAAAACCCTCAGGGAACCGCCTAATGTGACGCATATGCATCACTTTTGCTGGATTAATTGAAATTAGAGCACAACCAATGGGGAAGCAAAAAAAAAGCTAAACGAAAAGCACCAACTCCAAATCCAACAAAAACTCCAACACCAACACCAACACCAACACCAACACCAACACCAACACCAACACCAACACCAACACCAACACCAACACCAACACCAACACCAACACCAACACCAACACCAACACCAACACCAACACCAACACCAAAACCAATACCAACACCAATACCAACACCAATACCAACATCAACATCAACATCAACATCAACATCAACATCAACATCAACATCAACATCAACATCAACATCAACATCAACATCAACATCAACATCAACATCAACATCAACATCAACATCAACATCAACATCAACATCAACATCAACATCAACATCAACATCAGTATCAACATCAACATCAACATCAACATCAACATCAACATCAACATCAACATCAACATCAACATCAACATCAACATCAACATCAATATCAATATCAACACCAACACCAACACCAACACCAACACCAATACCAACACCAACACCAACACCAACACCAACACCAACACCAAAACCAAAACCAACACCAACACCAATACCAACATCAACATCAACATCAACAGCAACATCAACATCAACATCAACATCAACATCAACATCAACATCAACATCAACATCAACATCAACATCAGTATCAACATCAACATCAACATCAACATCAACATCAACATCAACATCAACATCAACATCAACATCAACATCAACATCAACATCAACATCAACATCAACATCAACATCAGTATCAGTATCAACATCAACATCAACATCAACATCAACATCAACATCAACATCAACATCAACATCAACATCAACATCAACATCAACATCAGTATCAGTATCAACATCAACATCAACATCAACATCAACATCAATATCAACATCGACATCAACATCAACATCAACATCAACATCAACATCAACATCAACATCAACATCAACATCAACATCAACATCAACATCAACATCAACATCAACATCAACATCAATATCAACATCGACATCAACATCAACATCAACATCAACATCAACATCAATATCAACATCGACATCAACATCAACATCAACATCAACATCAACACCAATACCAACATCAACATCAACATCAACAGCAACATCAACATCAACATCAACATCAACACCAACACCAATACCAACACCAACACCAACACCAACACCAACACCAACACCAAAACCAAAACCAACACCAACACCAATACCAACATCAACATCAACATCAACAGCAACATCAACATCAACATCAACATCAACATCAACATCAACATCAACATCAACATCAACATCAACATCAGTATCAGTATCAACATCAACATCAACATCAACATCAACATCAACATCAACATCAACATCAACATCAACATCAACATCAACATCAACATCAACATCAACATCAACATCAACATCAACATCAACATCAACATCAACATCAACATCAACATCAACATCAACATCAACATCAGTATCAACATCAACATCAACATCAACATCAACATCAACATCAACATCAACATCAACATCAACATCAACATCAACATCAACATCAACATCAACATCAACATCAACATCAACACCAACATCAACATCAACATCAACATCAACATCAACATCAACATCAACATCAACATCAACATCAACATCAACATCAACATCAACATCAACATCAACATCAACATCAACATCAACACCAACATCAACATCAACATCAACATCAACATCAACATCAATATCAACATCAACATCAACATCAACATCAACATCAACATCAACATCAACATCAACATCAACATCAACATCAACATCAACATCAACATCAGTATCAACATCAACATCAACATCAACATCAACATCAACATCAACATCAACATCAACATCAACATCAACATCAACATCAACATCAACATCAACATCAACATCAACATCAACATCAGTATCAGTATCAACATCAACATCAACATCAACATCAACATCAATATCAACATCGACATCAACATCAACATCAACATCAACATCAACATCAACATCAACATCAACATCAACATCAACATCAACATCAACATCAACATCAACATCAGTATCAGTATCAACATCAACATCAACATCAACATCAACATCAACATCAACATCAACATCAACATCGACATCAACATCAACATCAACATCAACATCAACATCAACATCAACATCAACATCAACATCAACATCAACATCAACATCAACATCAACATCAACATCAACATCAATATCAACATCGACATCAACATCAACATCAACATCAACATCAACATCAATATCAACATCAACATCAGTATCAGTATCAACATCAACATCAACATCAACATCAACATCAACATCAACATCAACATCAACATCGACATCAACATCAACATCAACATCAACATCAACATCAACATCAACATCAACATCAACATCAACATCAACATCAACATCAACATCAACATCAACATCAACACCAACATCAACATCGACATCAACATCAACATCAACATCAACATCAACATCAACATCAACATCAACATCAACATCAACATCGACATCAACATCAACATCAACATCAACATCAACATCAACATCAACATCAACATCAACATCAACATCAACATCAACATCAACATCAACATCAACATCAACATCAATATCAACATCGACATCAACATCAACATCAACATCAACATCAACATCAACATCAACATCAACATCAGTATCAGTATCAACATCAACATCAACATCAACATCAACATCAACATCAACATCAACATCAACATCGACATCAACATCAACATCAACATCAACATCAACATCAACATCAACATCAACATCAACATCAACATCAACATCAACATCAACATCAACATCAACATCAACACCAACATCAAC
The DNA here is from genome assembly GCA_943735915.1 of Pherbina coryleti. Classification (NCBI taxonomy): domain Eukaryota; kingdom Metazoa; phylum Arthropoda; class Insecta; order Diptera; family Sciomyzidae; genus Pherbina; species Pherbina coryleti. The sequence continues at coordinate 2,898,321 of OX030952.1, forward strand.
ATCGACATCAACATCAACATCAACATCAACATCAACATCAACATCAACATCAACATCAACATCAACATCAACATCAACATCAACATCAGTATCAGTATCAACATCAACATCAACATCAACATCAACATCAATATCAACATCGACATCAACATCAACATCAACATCAACATCAACATCAACATCAACATCAACATCAACATCAACATCAACATCAACATCAACATCAACATCAGTATCAGTATCAGTATCAACATCAACATCAACATCAACATCAACATCAATATCAACATCGACATCAACATCAACATCAACATCAACATCAACATCAACATCAACATCAACATCAACATCAACATCAACATCAACATCAACATCAACATCAACATCAACATCAACATCAATATCAACATCGACATCAACATCAACATCAACATCAACATCAACATCAATATCAACATCGACATCAACATCAACATCAACATCAACATCAACATCAATATCAACATCGACATCAACATCAACATCAACATCAACATCAACATCAACATCAACATCAACATCAACATCAACATCAACATCAACATCAACATCAACATCAGTATCAGTATCAACATCAACATCAACATCAACATCAACATCAACATCAACATCAACATCAACATCAACATCAACATCAACATCAACATCAACATCAACATCAACATCAACATCAGTATCAGTATCAACATCAACATCAACATCAACATCAACATCAATATCAACATCGACATCAACATCAACATCAACATCAACATCAACATCAACATCAACATCAACATCAACATCAACATCAACATCAACATCAACATCAACATCAACATCAACATCAACATCAACATCAATATCAACATCGACATCAACATCAACATCAACATCAACATCAACATCAACATCAACATCAACATCAACATCAACATCAACATCAACATCAACATCAACATCAGTATCAGTATCAACATCAACATCAACATCAACATCAACATCAACATCAACATCAACATCAACATCAACATCAACATCAACTTCAACATCAACATCAACATTAAACCTACGGGTGTGTCCTTGGCACAGCCAACTCTTTTTTTTTTAAATATTCCTAATGCAACTAGTTCAAATATGGGGAAAAAATAGTGTTTATGGAGACAATTGTCTCTTCCTATGACATCAACCCGCAAAAAGCGTCAGTTCGTTCAATGTTAAAGGGTATTGTAGTGGAACTATTACTGGTCCTTTTTGGAACAAGTTCAGAACTATTTCAAATTTGGTCCACTTTTCTACTGGGTACTTACAATAAATACCTTTTTTTTAATGAAAAATTTTGCTTTTTTCGATCGATCGTACACTAAGGAAAAAAAATATTAAATTTATCCAAAAACTTTTTTAATTTATCCAAAAAGCGACTCATTTTTGCACCAATAACGCATTTACTTAAATCGACTACGTAAATATTTAAAATTTATTAAAATACTTTTTTAATTAAATAAAATATTAAAATATTTAAACAGAATTTAATAACAAATATATTAAAATTATGCACGAATATATTTAAATATTTTTCAAATATTTACTATTTGAAAATAAAACTATCGCATTTAAGGAAAATTTAGATAAAAATATTGAAATTGAAAAACAATTTATTTGAATATTTGCCACGAGCTGTGTCCATCGAATGCCATTTGGTGGTATATTGTATTTTCCTTTTTGTTTTTTTCGTTCTCTAATTTTTACTATTTTTGACAGTTGGTGCAATAATATGGCATCAAATGTCAAAAATAGTATAGACTAAAAACAGAAAAAGTAAGCTAGAGAATAAGAAGGAAATTATGCAGGTAAATGACAACCGGTTCAAGAACTTCTTGAGATAATACCGAGTTGTCACTCCACCCTACATGATTTCATCACGCATCGCACTCGCAAATCATATTTGCCAAACTTACAGGCTATATAACCCTTGCAACATTAACTAAATGAGAACTATAAGACCACCAACTGCAAGAAATATACCGCAGGAACAGAATGCGATGCTGTTGCTGCTTGTCGGAATATGTGTGCACGTGTGCGATGCTGTTGCTGCTTGCTTGTATGGAATATGTGTGTACGTGTGTGGTATTAATAAAATTCAAATACGGGAAAAAAACGAGTTGTAAGGAAAACATTTGATTTATCCACGTAAATATTTAAATAAAATTTATACTCAGGCGTGGAAAATGCTAATATGCGTTATTTCCCTTAGTGTACATAATAAACATTTTTATATATTTAGTTTTTTTTTTGGAAGTTAATGATCTAACCTTACTTAATCCAAAGCTACTACTGCGTAAATTTACTTGAAGTTTTTTAATATCCTCTGATGACAGTATTATTTAGACGAACAAATAAATCAGAACATGCAAGAAAAGAAATTGATTTCTGGCTATTTATTTTAAATTTGCTGCGCACAAGAAAAAAAAATAATAATAAAAAAAAATTTTTATAGACATTTATAAACGAAATTTCCTCTGGATTGTGAATGGAGTAAATCGTACAAATCAGGTCATAGGAGCTTTGTTCCAGTACACTTTTAAAGTGTTCACTTTGAAACTATCATTTATTTAAGCTCATTTATTTAAGATTTATAGAATATTGCCTTCCTAATTAAAGAGAGCTAATAGTGAGTCCTCTTTTATAAAATTAAAAAATTGTGTTTGTAAAAGTACGAGATCATTTATGATATATTTGCGAAGCCCACTACGAAAATAATCTTTTATAACTTTCTTACAAATGAAGTAACTATCATTTATGATAAAAAAAGATCGTTTACGAACTATTTTTTCCAAAATCACAAAGTAATTTTATAAACTTTTTAAAAAGTATCATTAATGCTTGTTTGGGAAACTCGCTTATGATAAAAAAGTTCGCTTCCGATTTGAAAATAAATCTTTTACGAATGTGACACTTAAAAATTGTCCAACATTCTGATTAAGGTTAAAAGAATCATTTATGATTAAAAACAATATGTTTGCGTTCATTTACGATTCATAATCAAATTGTTAGAAAAGTATCATTTAAGTTTCTTTTGTTCACTCGTTTATGATAGTTCGATAGCAATAGTTCTTATACTATTATATAATATTATTTATTATTACATATCGATAATTTGTAGAAAAAGAAATGATTATGATATAGAAATTATGATTGTTTTCCAAAATGAAAAACTTTCAAACTATGTGTGAAATATCAAATAAGGAAAGTAAATTATTGGGGAACTTATTTTATTACTTTTTTGCGTGGAATGTTATCGTGGTTTTCATTTTATTTGGGCTTACCTTATCCCTTATCTTATCTTATCTTATTTTAATTTTTGATAGAAATGTTTAAATGTTATGACAGACTTGTTGATAGATGAACAGGAAAATAGTTTTTCATACGTGCAGCAGTACATTCATCTCCCTTTTTATGTCGAAAATCAATCCTGTCTGGTGAAAAAGTTGAAAATGTTCGTTCATACAAAAATGTCGTTTGTTTGAAGGTTAACATTTAATTTACTTTAATAAAAATATCAACAAAGGTTTGAAAACTCAATTTATTAGCTCAATTTAGGATATAAAAAAGGAGTATTTTATATTAATTTCTGAACTTATTTATGAAGGAAAATGGCTCCTTTGTGAGAAATTACTTCTACTTCTATATATGATAAAAAAAATATAATTTTTTTAACTTATTAAAATATGCGAAAAAAAAATTTATGTTTAATTTCTGAACTTATTTATGAACAAAAATGGTTCACTTACGACGAATTTTTACCTAGTAAAATTATAAAAAATTATAATTTTTCGAGTCAAAATAAGGTTTTTTTTTATGAATTTCGCAAAAAAAGCACAGTTTTTATTTATGGTAAAAATTTTCACAAATTGAATCTTCTATAGCGAGTACTTTTCACCGACAAAATAAAAAATCAAAAAAATTAAAAAAAAAATTCTAGCCAAAAACTTTCGCAAAACTCTCACCTTACGTAAAACCTTCGCTTTTGGTTCAGTGGGTAGCTGACATAAGGAAGGTTGTTATTGAGAATACAGAACAGTTACATGAAATGTATATTTTTTTTTAAATTTTTCTAATTGTCCTGTAGGAAAGTTTCTGTGGTTTATATTAATTTGATATATTTTTTCCATGACCTTATTTTATAATTCTTAAGAATAAAATTTCAATCAATTCAAAAATAAAAAAATACAAATTATAAAATATACCAAAATTTGAGAAAAAGCCTGTGTTTTACGTAGTTCAGTGGAATAAATAGTTTTAATCTATATTTTAGAATTTTTTTTTTTTCAATAGATGATAGAGTGAACTTGGTTGAGCTTCCGTTTTTTATGCTTGCTCACCTTCCTTGCTGCTTATCTTCTTTTACAAATCAAGTATTTTTTTGGGCTTCATAATTTTTTTTTATTTGAATTTCCAAAAACTGCCACAACAATAGCACCCTTTGGTGCCTTAGCTAATACTGCTTTTATGCGCTTCCTATTTTCGAAACTAAAAAAAAAAATTTGAAATTGTGGAAACCGTGAAATATGCCGCAATAAATCCTTTATAGAAATTAGAGAATCCAGCTCCGGTTGCAGCAGTGCTTGTGCTTGTTTTCTGAAGGATCATCGATCATTTGGCGGTGCAGAAAACTAAAGAACAAAAGTTGCGTAAAAAAAAATCGAAATAAAAAAATCTAGCATGTTTCGCATTTCACACATATGACTGGCAAGGCCAGTCACTCAGTCGCTCTGGCTGCTTGGCTGTCTGTCCGTGCTGGCACCCTTTGATGTGCACAGTCAGGATATCAAATATTCTCTGCCAGTGCTTCTGCATAAATTCTCTGCCTTAACTCATTGAACAGGCGTTACCCATGCAGAGTAGTCAAGGTACGAAACAACGCGTATATTTAAATTAGTTGTGTTGTGGGTTAAAAATTATTGTTGTTGTGATTTGAAAAATTTACAAAAACAAAATAAGCCAATTCAGGGTTGTCGTTGTGTTGAAATTTATGCAAATCACTGTTATATAGAAACGAGCCAATACAATACAATGGCTGTGAATGTGTGCATATGTTGTTGATGAATTGATGAATTAGTTTGCTAGGTTTTTTTTTCATTGTATTTTTAAATATTTAAATCTTTGTTTAGAATTTGATAGACATGAAAAATGCTGACATTTGATGTTTTTGATTATCTTACAGGATTTGAATGGATGGTTATTCAAAATATCTGCTACATTTTATGTATGAGGCGAATGAGCGAAAATGTGCTTGATCAAAAACTCCGAAATAAATACAATTTAGATGCTAAAATATTAGTTTTCAAGGACGAAAACAATCCTTATCAAAATGTAATAAGAAAAATTTCAGATATGAAAATGAACGAAAATTTCTGTCCTAAGGGGGTAATATGGTCATAAACTATAATTTAAAATTAAATTTTTTGTTTTTTTTTTCGATATTTCGATAATGTTTTTAGTTGTGTTTTTGATGAAATTTGTACGTCTTAAAGACGGTTTGAAAATCAGGAAGAAATATTGTCAAAATAAACAAAACAAAAAGGACAACAACAGATCTTTTTAATCCTTCGATCATAGCATATCTACAATACCGTAATATACTTATAAATTATAAAAATATATAAAATATATAAATCATTTTTTTCCATGTTAAAAATAGGAAGTTATGTAAGTATTCATTTTTTATTTGCATCTTTTCAAAGTGGAGTCACATTATTGCATGTCATGCATTCATTCAACTATTAATTTTGAAGCATTCGTGGAAATTCACGTGCAGCGGACATATGTAGGTCCCCTTTAAGCCTTAAAGATTGAAGAAGTAACCTTAAACTTGAAGAGGTTCCTTTAGTGGTCATAAAACTTCAAAATATGCTCTAAAAATGCATTGTACGGGCCTCCAACCATGAAAAATGTAACACATTTCCCCTGTTTTGTTATTTTTGTCATTTTAATTTTCATTTCCATTTCCATTATTGGAAACGGTATCTATCGCGCCCTCAAAAAATTCAAGATGTTAAAGTCCGGACGAAACTGACCGATTTAAAGAGAAAACATAAATTTTTAAACACATTTGATTACACTGACAACAAAATCAATTTTTTCCAAAATAACAAGGTTCTGACAAGGGATTCTGGTAGAGGGGACAAAAAAACAATATACGTGTATCGGCGTTTTGAAAGTTTACGTATGAGTCTTATTTTAGGGGAGATTTTCAATAGTTTTAAAAGATGTGATTCTTTTTAAAAACGCAAAAAATTGTGAACACAACAACAAGTATATGGCGCATATGGTAAGAAGTTTTGGTACAATAAAATAATGGGACCCAGGGGAAGGGATTAAAATTAACTTTTGTTTTAATTTTGCTTTTCATAGTTTTTTGTTTGAACCTAATAGATCTTATCAGCCAAAATGCATCCTATAAGATTCGCTGCTATTGCTAAGTATGATGTGCCAAATGAGTAAAACACTTTTTTCATAGAAAGTAATACCCTAAAACCAAGTTTTGTGCGACATTTTACCATCAATTCTGAATAATTACGAAATTAACCCTTTAACACATTTTAAATTGTGACTTATTTCTGGCATTTAAGTTGAATTTTTAGCTTTGGTGTATTCAGATACGTATAGTATAATTTTATGATTAATTTTTTTGTGGAGCATTCAACCCATTATATCCTTGTTTTATGGGTCTTTTTTGCCTTTTATCACAAAAAGGCCAAAAAAGATCCATACATTGAGAAGTAAGGGGGTTAAAATGTTCGAAAAAAATATTCCTTGTTGTACTTTACATAAATCCTCAGAACACATCCTATACCCAAAATGTAAGGATAACATGATTTCCTATGCCGATTCATTATAAGAATGTTCAAAAAGGGGGAAAATTAAATCCCCCCTAAAATAAGACTCATACGTAAACTTTCAAGACGCCGATACACGTATATTGTTTTTTTGTCTCCTATATCAGAATCCGTTGTCAGAACTTTGTTATTTTTTTTCGTGTTGAACAGTGTAATAAGAGAAGGAAACAAAGTATTAATATTTTTTAATAAATAATTGAAAACAATAAAATTTCTGTGTTTTTAGTCGTCCCTGTTCCAAAACGATCAAACATATAAACCCCGAACAGTTCCGGAGCTGAAACAGGAAATCCAAAATCAAAAGGAGGCCTCAAACAGGCTTTGAAACAAGAATGGATCAACATTATAGGTAAGGGAGGTTATAAAAACTTGGGAGTAGGGTACCTACAAAGTATTATTATTTTTTGATAAATAATTAAAAACAAAAAATGTCTGCGAGTGTTGTCGAAAAATTGAAAAATTGTTTTGTTGCAGGTCATGTTAAAGGATGTCTAGTTCTTTTAAGCACTATTCATTATGTGTCATTATTCTTATTTCTTTCCTCTCCCTAAACTTGTCCTTATCCTAATAATATTTTTAGTAATATTTGTCTGTATTAAATTTCCAGTTCTATGACGTAAAAAGCTCCCTATGGCATTATTCATATTTTTTATTTTTGCCATGAGGAGAATTAGCCTGTGCTGTCACTCTACTACTTTTCTTAATACTTTTAGCACCCGCACTCAGCATATATTTCATGACACTCCGAGGTATTTTAAAAAATACCATTTTAAACTTTTCTGAAAATCGGCGAGTTATACTTTTAGGTATACTGTATCACTCTCATGTGCACTTGACCGTTTGAAAAAATAAATTTCACAATAAATAAACACCAGCTAATCTAAGGCATTATTGAAATAAAGTTTCGAAAAAAAAATTTTATTTTTTTTTGGACGAACGTAGGGGAAACGCATCGACATATTTCCTTATAAGTTCGGTATTAACCGTCCGATCTTAAAGAATCATATGTTCATATTTCTGTCTCAAGAAGACATTTTTTTTATCTCAAGCACTCATTGACCTCAGCTTACCCCTTATAGTACTGACCCACCGGACCTCAGTTAGTACCATTTTAAGGTGCCATTTTGATTTCAGAAATGAAAAGCCCGTACAAAATCATCAAACTTTTAGGAAAGAAATTTTTCGATATTTTCACTTGAAATCTTCTATATATATAAAAATAAGTTGCATTGTGTATGAAATTGATGTTCTCTGTAATGCGTGAACCGATTTTGTTTCTGGAAACCGATGATTTTCCATGAAAGGTGACGTCAATACGAAGGTTTTTATGTATAAACGGTGTTTGTATGTGTATTGGTTCATGAATTATAGGCATTTTAGTGACCTTATACAACAATACAGGTGTGAACAAATACAGGTGCGCACATATGGTGTATATGGGGAAATATTTGCAAGGGAAATTGGAAATAAATGGAATATTGGAATAATTTGGCAACTCTCACTTTAGTTTGCACTTGCGCGAAAAATATACGCATAGTAAACATTTTCTATACCCTTTTTTTCAAAACCCCATTTTACCGCCCACAAATCAATAAAAATGCTATATTTAAGACGGTTTTGGTCGTATTAGAATAAAATTTGTTAAATAAGTTTGTATTATTACTGTCCGCAACTACACTAAAACTGGGCGTGGTCTAACTATATATATACGCCCACTTTTTAGAAATCATTAGTATTCCTGAGTTGTACATGTTTTGATAGTGAAACTTGATATGTAGATGCTATGGGCCCACCAGGCAGTTACTATATATTTAAGCGAACATTAGACAAGGGGGAATTTGGGACACATGCCATATTTACGATATCGAATTGCTTTGGAACTAAATGTCGTATAACAATGAAGGTCTTTCTACTAAAAACTGGCACGGGCATCCGAAAACGGGGCGTGGCTCCATCCATATAAGCCAAATTTACGTTACAGAATAGCTATAGAAGTAAAAGTCACAGAACATTGAAACTCAGAATGTAGATACCATTTGGTGATGTCCTTCTACTAGAAAAGGTGACATGCATTGGACAAGGGAGGGGGAGTATCTCCGACCATACAAGCCAAATTTATGACACAGAAAAGCTATGGAAATAAAAGACAAAGAACATAGAAGTAAGAATGAAGTTACTATTTGGTAATATTCTGCTACCGGGAAATGAAAAATGCAAAAAATTTACTATAGAGAACGCTGCTATAAACTTCAAATCTACTGAGCCAATTGAGCTCAAATTTGCGCAGTAATTATGGGGTCATTCATAAATTACGTTACCAATTTAGTAGAGAGAGTGGTTTTAAAATGTACTATGATAAGTAACGAATGGGGGGAGGGGGTCTCAGATTTAGTAATGTGACCAAAAATAAAATAAACTCGAAAAAAATTAAATTAATACAACCCAACATTTCAAACCATTTTCATTCTTACATCTTCATGTTTGACCGTCTAAATTGACTGTTAACTATTGGCAAGTGTAGTAAAGGCATAATTTTTCTTTGCATGCTTTTCGACAGTTATTTTTTCTATTTTCGAATATTTTTTAATCAACTAATTTTTTTTAATTTCATATTTACTTTACTTTATGGGGGTGGAGGGAAGTGTTTTTGAAATGTACTATAAAGAGTACCGGAGGGGGGTAAAAAAAAATTGAAAATCGGTCACGTAATTTATGAACGACGCCAATGTTTCGAGTACTAGATGGTTTAGAAATAATAACGCTGAAGGCATTGCACCATTTTCCGGTACTTATCTAGATAAGGTGCAGTAAAGCGCACCGGGAAAAAGCTAGTATTATATACTGGTAAACGCTATATACTGGTCCTAGAAATGATGAAAAATAGTTTCAAATAAAAATATCATGATACATTCCATTGAAAAAGTTGCAATAAAAAATGATTTTCATCATTATTTTTTTCTTTCTAAAGGATTTATTTTAAAAATCAACTTTTTGAGCATGTGTAATTGATCCCGGGAGATTCCCAGGCAGTGACCATTATTATCAACATGACAAACTCCATCAAAATCATTATTAATATTATTATCATCAACAACACCAACATCAACGCAATACTGAACACATGCAAGCATTTGCGTGGCTTTTCGTGCATTCGTAATGAAGCGAACATAGCAACAGTTGCTGACTTGACTACACTATGCACGCATGACACAAACTACGATGCAATCGAGCCAGTGTAATCGGTTATGAATTGTCAACAGAATGCAGCAGCAGCAACGGCCATTGCCTGCCATGGATTGAGTAAGTGAGTGAGTTATCATAACTTGCGCTACATCTTGGTATCTTGGCTGCTGACAGATGTCCTCCAGATGATGCTGCTGATGATGATGATGATGATTGTGATGATGATGATGATGATGGAGGTTGTCAGCGCCTTAAGAGGCTTAGTTAAGATTTGCTTTTGTTCGCACTCGTACAAAGTGCGGAATGTCAATTCGACTAAGAAGACGACAACGATCTCGTTTAACTCGTCGTCAGTCAGGATGTGTACGACGAAATGATGTGATTATAATACAAATTTGGACGTTTATCTGCACCAAAATGCAGCTAACGTTGGACATTTGCTGCAGAAGAGCTCATAAGTTATGCCATAATTTGTGTGTTTAAAAGGCATAAATTTGAGATATGAGCGTGTATCGGGATGAAAAAAAGAGATGAAGTAAATTAATGCAGATCCACATTTGTGCAAAAATTTGCCAACATCTTTTGGTTTGATGTTTTCATTTTGGCTGGCATTTAAAGCGTTTCCAATGCTGTCAGTTTGATGTGCATTGACATTTGCTGGAAGGAGAGAGGGGTGTGGAAAGCGGATTAAATCTGTCACTTAATTGAATCTCTCAGATTTATTCTCAACTTTGTCAACTTCTCTGTTGTTACCTTTCTTGGGAACAACCACATTCTTGTTGGGAAAACACATCAATTGTTGTAATCATTTCGCAACATTTAACTGCTCCAATTATAACGAGCCGACATTGATTTCTATGCAGAAGACAAACAACCCAACTGCCACAGGTGGATCACATCGAATGAGGTTCAATAGGAAAAAAAAACCCAACAGAGCGCACAAATCTACAGAAATCAAAGATAAAGTCTCTAGTACACAACAAGTGCGCGACCGACAGACAAACTGAAATCAAAGATAAGCCAACAACGAACGCTTCCTTTAGCGGCAGCGGCATATAAAACGCTAAATAATTTCTTAATTCTATTTATTTATTTATTTACGTTGCCATATTTGAGCAACGATTACCACTGAGCAGAAGCACAAAACAAAAGCACCAAATGGCAAACGAGCAGCCGCTCTTCCTCTTTTAAAGCGAAAAAAAAATCAAAGACACAAAATCTCAATTCAAATACGTGTCAACCTCCAGCCTACCTTAAAAGCCGCTGTCGTTGTGACTTTTTAGCGGCAGCCAAGGTTTTCCCAAGAATCATGCTGCTGCTGATGCTGCTGCTGTTGATGCTGCTTTTGCTCCAAGACAAGCTACTTCACTTAAGCCCTCTTTGGAGCTGAGCACCAACAGGCAACAGGCTCAAACGCACAACAACTTCCCAAACGTTCTCGTCGCATCGTCGTCTTCGTTGTCGTTCTAGTCGCAGTCGACAATGTCTTGAGCCTCATCTTCGTCAAACAGGATTGGAAGTCAGACAAGCGTTGCTGCTTATATCTTAATTGAAATTTTGTCAAATTACGTTGACAGTTTTAGATTAGATTACTCCAAAGAAATATTTTTTGGAATTTTATTGCCTTAAGCGCTGAGTCTTCAGCACGAAATGTTGCTGCGACTTCCTATAGCGACGCATGCAGGCACATCGCATGTTTGCCTGACTGCGCTGTGCTGTATTGGAGCCAACTAGCAAAATGGAGCAGGAATGAGAAACATTGGCAGGAGCACCGGCGGCAGCACAGTCAGATTAAAATATACAGTCACTTCTTCAGATTCTGAGCACCAGTTTAACTCTTGGCTTTGAAGTTTGATTTTTCATAATTGTTGAATGCGTCTTGCTCAATGGAGCGTGCGTGTCTTCTCAATGAATGAACGCATAATGGCATGAAGCGCTGCATCATGTTTTTCGGGTGCTTAAGAAACTTTCTTGTTTGTTGGTCTTCCCGAATTGGCTTTCGTGTTGATGTTGTCCACCATTCTCTATGGCGGTTAATTAAATTCCAGTTGCTGCGTTTCTCTTTTAATTTGGATTTAAATGATTGTGTCAATAGTGATGAGGGCAGCGGGATTACATGGCTCAATGGTGGTTGAGAAAATTTTTGGAGGATCAAAAACAAACTCTTCTAGATGCGTTACCACGAAGGGATAACTACAAAATTTCTAAATTATTAGAAAAAGATACGTCTTTGTACTGAAGAAAGGTAGGAAATTTATTCATTACCAAAATAAATCTAGGGAGCATCAATGAGCGAAGCACATGTTCAATGTTCTTGGATTAAAAATATGATCAAGAAGATTATAAAAAATTTGATAAAAAAGTCGTTCTAAAGGGTAAACAAAAGGAGAGGATCTTTCTTGAAAGCAATTCCCCAAGAGAAGCATTAGGAACAAGCTAAGTAGGTTCAATTTGAACTGAACTGACATGGAAGTTTCTTGCACAACAACTAAAATCTACTTTTTTCGGAATTAAACCCCCCAACATAGTTCAGAAAGTACAAAAAAGAAAATTATTATCCCATAAAAAACAAAAGAAGCTAAAATTAAACATTCAGGTTCAGCCATTAAAAAAAAGAGAATAATTAAAAAGAGAGTGGCGCAGTGGGTAGAGTACGTGACCAATACACCAGTGAACCCTGGTTCAATTCCATCTGACACAGAAAGTTTTTTCAGTTGACTTAATTTTTCTGTTCGACAGTCACCTCTCTGCAGACAATGGCAAACCTCAGAGAGGAGAATGCCATGTAAAGCTTCTTGAGAACATGATGCGCAAAAGCTCCCGTTCGTGTACTCTCTAGCTTCATGATTTCAAAGCAAGAAGAAAAACAAAAAATGAAGATACTTTTCGAGCCAGAATTGCAACCGATATTTATGGTAAAACGTTGCATTTCCTTAATGACACTACTTTTTCCTTTATACTAAAAAAAACTTCAGTTTCTCGATTATAAAGAGTGTTTTTTAGCTGCATGAGAAGTTTCGATGGTTGTTGTCTATAGTTTGACAGTTGAGAATGTCAAACTGTGCTGCCATTTCTGTTCAGTAAGTCTTGGCAATTTATCATGAATCGTTTAAAGCCAGAACAACGCTTCCAAATTGTGGAAATTTACTTTGAAAAAAAAAAAAATTAATAAATCTGTTCGCGAAATTCATAGAGCACTTAGTCCATTTAGTGATGAAGCTTTTCAGATAATGATGAAGCATTTCTGGTTAAATGGCTTCGTCAATAAGCAAAATTTCCGTGTATGGAGGGGCATCCTCTGAGCTTTAGTTTTAACTTAACAAATAAAAAACTGCATTACCAACAAGTGCCTTGTTAACTCTAAAGATATTAGTAGAACTTGGAAGTTATCATCACGAAGTATATGCATACATATCGCACTCCATCTTCAAAACAGGTACTACTTTAAATTTACAAATTTTTACTTTTTAATGTTAAACTATTCGTAGTGATAACCTCCATCAACTAGCAAAATTTTACACTTATCTTTATACTCTTTAATTAAAAAAAAATCGATTTGAAAAATCAGTTTGTTATTTGCTTCTCCTGAAATTTTGAAATTAAGAGTTGTGTCTGTTTTGAAGATGGAGTGCCATATAAGAAGTATGTGTGCCTTATATTTATATTACCATCGTCCGCAATGGAATAAAACATAATTGTCAATGGATTTTTATATCTTCGGACTATTACTTAAAAATATGTGATGTTTCACAGGAAAAGGGACCTTATCTTCCCGGAATCAAACTACATACATCAAATTACATACTATTTTGAACAAAAATTGAGGTGCAATCACCAAAAAATTTAAAAAAGTAGCTTACTTATAGCGTTTTGAAGTACCAGCATGAAAATATCAAGTTTAAAGATATTTATGTTCAAAGTTGGACAATTTAAAGGGTCCTTAACTTTCCCATTTAAAAAAGATGTTGGAAGATAAAGTTTTCTTTTTTTGAGGAGGTAGAGGTCGAGGAAAATCTCTTTATTTTGTGATTCTGATTTAAAATCGATTTAAAACCGATTGTAAAATACTCAGAACATGTCTGGGCAGTATTACCACTTTTAACCCGAAAGTTAAAATTCACCCAGACTTCTATTTTTACCTCTTGGTCACCAACGGGTTTGAAAATTTTAAAAACTGGGTTAACTCATCAAAAAATATACCTAAGAGACATATCTCTTCTGAGTCTAAGATGAAAAAACCATTTTAAAAAATGTCAGGTAGTGGTTGAAAATAAGTATTTAAAAGAAGGATATTTTTATAGTTAAAGGATTGGCTAATTAAATTAAAAAAATCAGCGAATTAAACATGGGAGTCCATTCAAATTTATTCTGGTGGTCATGAGTGGTTTTCTCGGACCATAAAAATTTTTGTTTACGAATGTTGTCGTTTTGGTTGGTATCACAGAAAATTCCACAGAAAGTTGAAGGCAAACCTCAAATAGAGACGATTTGCCAAAGGGTTTCGGAAAGCTAGCATCTGTTTAGTTTTGAAACGCTTTTGAAGTTTGATTGATTTAGGATGAACACTCTAAGATTTCTTCGATTTTATACATATGTGGTTATAGTCGCATAACTTGCAAACGGCTCAATATATTAACACACTTTTTTGGGACGAAATGTAGAGAAATGTTTGCGAAAGAATTGCCTTGAACATTGTTGGGCATAAAAACCACTCTTTCGTGGCATAAGAGAATGAATTGTCAAAATATTTTATATCTGTAATTTATAATTTTTATAACATTATGTGTCATAACTCGAAAACTATGTAGAATGTCTATTTACTCTCTTCGGAAAAAAATTTTGTCGTACCTTTTTTTGGAATTTTCTGCGATCCCCGCGATAACCCCCAAAATGTTTCACAGAAGGTAATAGCAATTGACCATTAAATGCATGGTATTTTTTTTGCATTCAACATTAATTTTTTTTTTTTTTTTTTTTAGATTGAACCAAGGATTTCAGGTGGAATACTTATTCAGTCAAGTCTGCCTTGGTTTGAAATGGGGTGATAGATTAGTGGGAAGGAAAGGGCAATCAAGTGGAACATGTGTAGGATGTTCTAAGCATGGTGGAAAGCCTCAGCAACATGTGAATTTGAATCAGAGACAAGTGTTATGCCTTTACCTCTGTCAATTCAAGTTACAAGGCAAACTCATCCACAAACTTCTCTACCATCAACTACAATTTCAAGTCGTAAATATTGATGAATTTTCAGTTTCAGTTGATTGGAAATGAGGTTAGAAAATTCAGAAAGGTTTAAAGCGTAGGACCATGGTCTGACCGGGAATCGAACCCGGGACCTCTGGGGTAGCAGTCGAACACGCTACCTACTCGACTACCGAGGCCGCCAGAACGAAAGCTTTAAGCCGGTGTGACACAGAAGGTTTATTATTTTCTACGAAAATACTCTCCTTCAGACATGGGGACAAATTCTTTGTTCGTGCCATATATGCCACACTATTTTTATTTTTTTTTTTTTAATTAATTTAATAATCCTTAACACTATGCATTTTAGGGTTAATTGCTATAACCCTTAATAAATAGTTGATGTCTTTATCTTAGTTTTTAGGTTTTTGGTCATTTTGGAAGAAAACATTTAAAAACATACACAAAACAGTTTTGAAAGCTATTTGAAAGTTCATACAAGGATTAAGGGAGTCAATTCGTTCTATTTTTTATAAATAGTTCTTAAAACCGATTTCAACCAAAAACCTCGTGTTACACTCTTTAACTGTGTATTTTTTTCGAAAAAGTATGTCAGTCTGCTTAATTACTTTGCAACAAAACGGACGATATTCTAAGAAAATAGAGAAAGATTTTGTGCTGTTAAGTAATCTAGTTATGAACAAAAAAGTCCAGAGTTTTTTCCTCTTGGCTAAGTCGTTGAGGTTAAGTGACAATCTATTCAACTAAGGATAACGCAACAGCTCAAATGGCCGCCACTGCAATTTTTATGGCAACTTTTTCAACTAGAGATCGTTACTATTAGTGTTGGCTTTACTTAGTTGTAACTAATGAACCATTCGAGCCTAAGTCTAAATCACTTTTTTTTAAAACCCCTTCTATGTGCGAGTAATAAATCCTTTTTGAAAAGCTCACAATTAAATTAACACTTTAACGACGTCGTAAACTCCAATAAGAAAAAAAAATTGCTGAATTCGTGTTTCTATCAATAAAAGTAACTCAATTTTGTGCAGAAAACTCAAAACAGAGAAAAGCGAATTCGAAATAAATCATAAAAAAATAACTCTTAACAGGAATCAATAAAACCGTATTTTAAACGAATCGATTGATTAACGACTTGAAATTACTTTTGTTGTTGTTGCTGTTGTTGGTGTACGGAAACTATTCACGACTATTCAAATTAAGCGTATTTGATGTTTATTACGTGTTCATTAATTGGCGCTGATCGTTAGTTTAAATCTGATATTGTTCCTAAGTGCGATCGTTAAGACAATTCTGCGAAAACCTTTCAAACTTTTACTCTACAGGAAGAGTAATGCTTAAAGCGCTATGAACAGTGGTGATGGTCAGGTCTGCAATCAAGCAAAGAAATAGTTGAAGTGGAGATTTCCGTTGCAACAGACATTGCAGATTTTATAGTAAACACTCAGCATAATGCTGTTGTTGTTTTTTTTCCGTAGATGAAATTTGCATTTTTTTTTTTAAATTTCAAATATTCCACCAGTGTTTCCACAGTCTTACGAACATAAAGTTGTTAATTATTTCGCCAAAATGAAATAAAACTTTAAGCCAACATTTTTTTCGGCAACAAGAAAAACTTATAAAATTAAAGCCATCACTACGAAAAATTAAGAGAATAACAGCTGATTTTATAGCAAACTCTCAGCATGATGTTGTTTGTCGTTTACTGCTCATTAACGCAGGATATTCAGAATAAAAAAAATTTCATATAGAAATTTGCAAGCCAAGCATCAACATTTTTGCATCTGCTTCATTCTTAAATGTTGTTGTTTAATTTGTTTAATTTGAAATTTTGTCCAAGTTTTTATTACTTTACAATGCAAATTCTTTTATAAGGGATATAATTGTTTTTATTAGGTTGTTGCTGTTGTTTTCAGCTTTAATCCTTTGCTGCATTTTTTGTTTTTAATTGCTTTTTCGCTGAATTGTCGCCGTTCCTTCAAAGAATACACAAATGCAAGATCTCGAGATGCGAAAATGGAAGACGATTCTGAAATGAAAGAGTTTAATTTTTATGATATGTGCATGCAATCCTGGCAGTAATTAAGAGCTGCTCCAATAAAATTATTTTTTTTTTCCAAAATAAAGTTTTTTTTTTATAAACGTGCACAAGAACACACAGCTTGCAGATGTTATTGGAAAACATGGTCAATAAGAGAGGCACACAAATGTATGCCTTGTGAACAATTATACTGCTTTTTTTTTTGGAAACGAAGCAATTAATTCAATATAAGGACCAATTAACAAAATGCAAAGTTACTGTATTGCGTCCTATATTGCATTGATTTTAGTAGCACCGGCATCCATTGTAGGCAAATTGGGTGAATGTTAGATACCCCGACGTTTAAAAACGTAAAAGGGGCATATTAATTTTGTCACTCCGTTTGTAACGCCCATAAGGTAAGTATATACATTCTTTACCAGCATCACCAACCTAGTCGATTTAGCAATGTCAGTCTGTCTGTCTGTAATTAAAATTACAGCCGTAATTTTTAAGCTATAATCACGAAAATCGATAATTAAGCTTGTACTAAAAAAAAAATAAAGATCGAGTTCGAAAATTATCCAAATCCTCGCGTACCTTCCATACAAAGTGGCTTTTTCAATACAGTAAAATCTCTTTTAATTCCACAATAATAGATATATAGGCTTGAAAAGGATCCAACAAACTTACTACCCATATGATCAACTGCTATCGTTGAATTTGAACAATCGAAAATTAAACACCTAAATATTTATATTTTTATTTTGGTTATTGTATATATTGTGTACACTAGCTATGACATTACTGATACTTTGAATAACCAAAAAATTAAATCTGAAGAAATATAACAGTACACAGAAATCTTGAAAGCTTACAAGGTTATAAAATATATTATAGCGATGGTAGTTTAAATAAAGCAGATGGAGTGGTAGTCTTTATAATATAGGGATGATATAAATGAAAATACAGAACTTGTAACTAAAGACAGACTTAAGATTATTAATACTAGCATTGAGAGTAAAGATGGCAGAAAAAGTGAATTCTCTGGATTGTACAGGTCTCATGAATTGTCTAAAACTGAGTTTATTTATAGTGTAAAAAAGTATCTAATTTTAAAAAATATCATAAAAAATCATTACATATGGGGATATTTTAATATTGATCTTCTTCCTTTAGATAGCTTATCCCAAGAATTTTTGAGCAATTTTCTTGAAAGGGGACTCAAACCTGGTTTTCAAAAAGTTACCAGACCATATTCAGAAAATAATAATGGTCGAAAATGTATTTGAGACAAGTACTTATACTTTAAAAAATACTATTACTGACCATTTCTCCCTTTTTGTGAAATTTAAAAAGGCAAATTTAGCAACAAAAGGTACTCATGAAATGGCTTTAGTCAACTATAAAAATTTAAAAGCTCATGCAATAAAATAAATTGGAATTCAATCCTAAATGTATAGAATCCAAATGAGGCCACAGAGATTTTGTTAAAAAATGTACGTTAGGGTGATTAAAAAAAAAACATTTGTTTGAAAATCAACCGAGCACGTTGGAAAATGGGATGGTTACATCAAAATATGAAAACCAAAATTAAAAAAAAAATTTTTTTTTGATTTTTAGATAGTGCTACCAGCGGTTTTCTGTTTTAGTAGAAGAAAATCGTGGAATAAGCCTTAAAGTTGAAATATTTATATCTCTCTCATTTTTAAATATATAATTATGAAACTTTAATGGCATACATACAATAGACTATCATTAAAAAAAACATGTTAAAATTTTGGATTGTAGGTCAAAATTTTTTTAGGTCCTTGTGGGTTAAAAAACAGAATCGCTTGTAACTATGTTTCGCATGGGAAAACAATATTTTTCTTAATGAAACCCCATTGCTAGACAACCATTCATTCGATTTTTCAACATTATTTTGTAGACGTCGAATTAACTTGGATAGTACAGCTATGGGGAGCTAGTGCTGTGGGGAACTTTTAACAAAAAACAGGTTAAAACAACTAAAATAAATTTTATTCTGCCTTTTTAGTGAAAATTACTAGTGATAAGCAGTGGCGGATCTACATACGGGCTGAAAGGGCTATAGCCTCCCATCTCCCCCGATGCAGAATTTTGTGTATGGGGAAAAAATGCCATAAAAGCCGTTTCAGCTCCCCCCTCGGGTTACAAAACTGTAGTTTCAGACCCCCCCTCGGGCGAATCCTAGATCCGCCACTGGTAATAAACCCCCGAAAATCGGGTACAGGTTCCTACAATTCGCATTAGAGTGAGTTTGTGTCTCAAGTCTTTTTGCCTTTTTTTAACTTTAAAAGGCCATAACCATATGCTTGGGTATCACTTTTGCAAATTTTTCCAAGTTGAAATGAACTAAGTCATTGTTTAATCAGTTTTGTTTTAATTTCAATTTGTTAAGACGTGCTTTTGCTATGGAGAGTGCAAGTATTATAAAATTTTTAAAAGATTTAGAAGAAAGTAAAAAGTATGCAGATTACGTGTTGCCTCCAGAATCTCCTAAGAGTGAGGAGTCCTACAGGGTACGTAACATTGTTTATACTATACACCTGAACAGTAGGGCGTATCGAGAAATTTAGATCGTATTTTATTAGGTCTCAAAAGTTGCATAGAACTGTTAAGATCACCCAAAAAAATTTTAGGAAAATAAATGGATAAGTAAAAGGAAGACCTCTAGCAAGGACAAATTTGTTTTTTGAGAAAAACAGCAACAAATAATGATCTTAAAACGCTTTGATTTTTGTAAAAAAAATGAGACAATTTCATATTCCTTCCGTCCGTCTGTGTGTTGTCCGTAGCCACATGATAAAGAGTTGAGATAATGGCATGAAAATTGGTATGGTAAAAAAATAATTTTTATATTTCTCAAAAAAAAAAAAAAAAAAAAAAAGGGTGATCCATTTCGAGGTTCCTTACCTTTTTAAAGAAAAAAACACAGACAATTGAATTTTAATGGGGAATGTTTATTATCATTTAAAAGAAAATTCTTTGGCATTAATTTTTTGAAGATAATGTTTATCAAATGTTGGCCGCGGCTACGTCTCAGATGGTCCATCCGTTGAGTCCCATTTTCGATGACTCGTTCGAGCATTTCGACTGGTAACTGGCAAATGACACGCGTGATGTTTTGCTCCAAGGCCTGAATCGAAGCGGGATTGTCCGCATAAACTTTAGACTTTACATATCCCCACAGGAAAAAGTCTAACGGTGTGATATCACACGATCTTGGTGGCCAATCGACCGGCCCAAAACGTGAAATTATCTGCTCACCGAAGTGTTCTCTCAATAAATCCATTGATTGATGCGATGTGTGAGAAGTGGAGCCGTCTTGTTGAAACCAAATGTTGCCGAGATCACGAGCTTCAATTTCAGGCATCAAATAGTCGGTTATCATGGCACGAGTTGCATCGAACGGCGCCGAATCGACTCTCCACGGTCTTCGTGTACACTCTCAGCTACGGCCGCTATATTTTCTTCACTGCGTGCTGGACGTGGTCTATTCGGTCGAATATCAGGCGTAAGTCTTTCCATGATGAAATGCCAAACAATACTAAACAAAAATAACATGACAGCATGACACGACTCACATGTGATCTGTCAAAAAAGGCTATCGAAAAAAGTATCTCTACTTGGATCACCCTTTATAAAAAAATATATAAAAAAATACTTTCTAGGACTTGATATATCCCATGGACCTTGTATCTCAAAAAACAGATTTTATGACTTTCCAATTTATGCAGTCATTTCAAACTCATTGCTTTTTTCTGAATATTAAAGCTTATGTTTAAATTATCAAGTTAATATATTAACTATTGTGGAATTTATGAAGGTTTTGCTCTTGAGGTGACATCACTTTGAATGGGAGGCTGGTGTGGTTTTCAATTGATTTTGAAAAATTCATCCTGGTTAAAAAGAAAGTATATTTTGTAGAAAGTACATGCAAAGAAAAAAAACTTTTATTGCCAGTTTGCCGCAAACGAACTTCGTTTGTCGTGCTTGAAATCGTTATTTGCAAATGTTTCAACGGTCGTCATAATAAAAGTCAGTTGCGAGAAATGCGTCATTTAGTTGCAGGAAATTAATTTCTTTTGTCATATACGCGAATGATTTTTAAATTGCAGCAATTGAAAAATTTGTTTTTCCCAACTGACAACTTTGTTTGTTTTTCCCTTCGTTGCATAAACACAATGTTAATAGTTCAGAGTTACATTTTGGACAAATTGCTAATAAATAAGTAAATTGGTAATTTGCTTAATACGAGGATGGAGATGGAGAAACCATTAGAAGACGGACGGACATAATAATAACATAAGAAGATGGACGGAGAAAGATAATTAACATAATAAATAATAATGATCGAAATAGCTTGCGGTATATATAATAGGTATATAAGATATATTTTTCAGTGACAAACGAAGTATAGTTCAGTTGTGAAAAAAGAAAAATTTCTTTGCGTGTAGTTTTGTATGTTAAGATTTAGAAAAGCATGCAAAATAATAATAATATTTTACTAAAATTAATTTATTAAAGCTAAAAAACATAATAAAACTACGGGGTTAAAAAATTTCCAGCATTTTTGTTTTGGAAATGCCCATAAACATAAGGTTAATGAAAAATTAAAAAAATTCTTTGAAATAATTGCCGAATTCTTGTCAATCAAGGTTAAACTGTTGTATATGACTGTTTTGCCGTAATGCCCAGTATCTTTTGCAGGATACAGTTTTTAAAAAGTATTTTTAGGTATTTTAGTGAGCAAGTTGTCTTTCGAGGCCCTTTGTGTTGAATTCTGAACCCCATTTTCATACCACACTGACCTTCTTGGCCCACCATTTGAGTGCCTATAAGTGTCATTTAAGTAAAATTCTCAATTGACGAAGATATAGATAGATTCGAACCACGTTGTTATCTTCTTCTTAAACCAGGCTTTTTATACAAACGTTTTTTTAATAGATTGTCTTTATATTCTTTGTTCTTTGCACAAAAATGGTGACTTTAAGTTTTCTCGGAACTTTCAATGATAAAGTTTCTTTAATGTCATTTAAAAAGAGTTTTTAATGATTCGCAATGGGAGTTCAATTTGTTTCGTCGGACAACATAAAAAAGCTACTTACCCTCACGTACTACTCTACGTTCTTTGGGAAGAAAGTTAATTAGCCTACTTTAAATAAACAAACTATTCACAGTAACATCCTTGCAACACATGACTACCACTTAATTACCATGGCATCCTGTGTTCACTACAGGTACAGGAAAATAATGAGTACCTGCTGCAATTACACTCAAGCTCCATGTTGTTTGAAAGCCGCTAATTGGTGCATAAATTATGCGTTAATGTTCAGGTATGACCAACCCAGAGAGTCGAACTCAAAATGATAACCACAAAAATAATGTCATGTCAACACGGGCACATTCCATTTAAGACAGAAATTATAATGAAAATATGAAATACCAATACGGCTCCACCTACTGGAGCTGTAGCTGGAGCGGAGCACAAAAGCTAATAAAACAAGAAACGCAACAATGAGTAGGATACGCGGGCGCCGCCGTTGCGGACAGTTCCACATGATGACCAAAAAAAAAACAAGATGCGAAGCACGACAAGGAATTTAATAAAAACGCTGAGAAAGACACACAGATGAACAGACAGCGCTAACCATGGCGGTTAGCTGCGTGAACATGGCAATTGAACGGGCGTTCTGACAACTGCTGTCTGTCATTGCGGCAGCGCTCATTCAGTGCTGTTTGACTGTTTGTTATTACATGATGTTTTTGTTTTTTTTTGCTTTATGATTTTAATTATGGCTTTCAAATTAGGTTTTGATTTAGGACACAAGCTTCAAACTTAACCTCATATTAAATGACGGCTATGCGCAAGCAGCAATAACAGAAGGCGTACGGCACCGACATTTAAACATGTGCGGCACCGACATTCAGGACAGCAGCAGCGGATGCTGGCAGACAACTCATAACTTATATTAATCACTCGCTCGCTGCCTAAACTACCTGCAGCGAATTAGCAGCGAAATCATAAAAGGAATAAAATGAGATCGAGCGTCGGCGGCGTAGGTGCGGTTGAGGAACGCACAAATGGGCCAGCTCATTATAGCCAGCTCGGATACTGGTTGAGGTTACTAGGTTGCGCCACGCTTGTCAGAGCCACTTTCGGGCTAGCTGGCAGGCAGCGATCATGAACAGCAAGGATGCGAAATTAAACTGTCTTTGCTGATGATGATGACGGTCAACAAGCAGGGCGACTGACCACCGACTGACCACTTTCTTAGCTATGTGGTGGCTTCACGGCCATGGCGAAATCAATAAACGAGTTGATGCAACAATTGCATTGGTTACGCCCGTCTAGAAATCACAAATTACGCCAGATTCTGCATCAGCTTCATTCAGCTCGTCTGCATATAATTTGTGGCTGTGGAACGTTTGCGACAGATCGACGAATTGAACGTGCGTTCGTCGCTGCGTGCGACGATTTGTAACTTTCTTATGCTGCTTAGCTTCCAGAGGGCAGAATGTGATCGGACGACAGCTCGTTGTGCATACTGACAACTGCATTTTTGCGCCAGCCCCCGAAGTCCCGGTGTACAGCACTTTGACAAGCAGCCCGCAAGGAAGCATGTTGAAAAAATATTTCTTGTTGCCTCAGCACAACATAGAGCGCAATGAGCCCAGGCTTGCTTGGGCCAACTAGATGGATGGCTGGCTGGCTGGATGGATGAGTTTCATCGCCAAGTTATTTATTCGTTGTTGATGATGCGCCTACAGCTGTTTTGTTTTTGTTTTTGTTCTTCTCATTTCACTTTGTTTTTTATGCAGTTCCCTCATTTTTTTGCGCGCTTATAACTCATTCACTTAACCAGCAATCTTAAGCAAATAATGCAAACGAGCCTTGTTCGCATAACGCTGCTTTTGAGCCCAACAACTTCCCTCAACCATCCGGACACATCCATCTATCCTATCCTATCATGACTTCGACGAAGGCAGCACTACTTAAATTACACGTTCGAGGCAAATCATTGTTTACTTTGCTCGATCCATCCGATCCGCTGGTTGGCTGCTCCATGCGTCCACTCGGCCGTCCGTCTGGCCGATCTAGCAAATTACTATCTCGGCGTCTCTGCGTTTTTCGTCAGTTTCATTGCACGTTTTCGTCTCCGCCGCCGTCGCTGTAGATAATGACAGGCTGGTCGATCGGTTGGTTGGTCGTTCATGTTTGTTGCTTTATTTGGTGAGCTCTTAAAAAATGCGCTTAATTCTTAGCAATTGGCATTTGTTGTTGGTTGTTGGTGGTTGGTTGTTAGCAAGTTGGTAGAATGAACACCTTCAGCTTCAACTCCGCTACACTCTCGGCGCTCTAGAGCGTGTATGAAGCCGAGAGTGAAGCAGCTTGTCAGCGTTATAACGCTAGCAGCGAAGTGTGCAGCTGATCGCTAAAATCGAGTTGCTGCCTGACTGTTCTGCTCTGCTCTGCTCTGCTCTGCTCTGCTCTGCTCCACTCTGTTCATGCCACACAATTACGAGCGGCTAAGAGCGCTGCTTGAGTGATGATCGCTTGTGATAGAATGGGAACTTTTTGATTAAGGTTGCGCATTGGCGATCGCCAAAGATGAATGTGAGCGCTCCGCTCCATAGGCAATTTAATTAAATATCAGAAGTCAGCATTTTGAGTAAAATTTTTATTGATTTTTAGATCGGATTGTAAAATGTTACGAGTTGTATTGGTGGCTAAGGAACTTTTTATAGACTTTAGTTTGGTTCAAGAAACTAGATTCAACTGAATCACGAGTTCGTCAACCATCTTGTTTAGTCCATTTATGGCTGATTTTAAAGTTCAAATTTTGAGCTTGTTGTAAGAATTGGAAACGTATTAATTAAGAGATTTCTCTACAAGATCGTTAAAAGTACTTTATCGGGTACTTTTTGTAAAGGTCTTGATCGAAAATTAACTTTCGAGTTTCAGTAAGTTTTGAGCTCAAGTGGCTTCCTGGGTGATTTTAGATTATTTCTCACTTCATTTTTCAACATCTATTCAATTGTCTCTGTTACTCAAGAGCTATTTTAATGTAAGTTAAATGAACAACTCACAAGATTTAGACATAATTGGAATTTTCTCATATTTTTTCCACTTAACCATGTTTAGCTTATGCTGGGATAAAAACTAGTTAACAAGCGGCAAATGATTAAAATTTAAGAATGAAAAAAAAAAACTTCTGAAAAGAACTCTGGACTCTAGAGCTATAAATGTAGCATATTTAAAATATCTTCTTTATAAATGAAAAAAAAAAATTGCTCTTGCAAATGGACTGAAAATTTTCGAGGGCGTTCCTAGAAAATTATTAGTTTGCTTAAGGAGAGAGAGCGTTCGCCGTTCAACAAGAACAAAGCATCATTTCATTCAAAAAGCCAGGGAAAAAAAAAGAAGATTCTACAACAAATTTATAAACAAAATTAACTCGCGTTGAATTCAAAAGTGATGGTGATTCCTCTGTGGCCAACAGCCTTGATGCGGTCGTCATGGCACACAAGAGGAGGTATTCGTTATGATGAAACATGAAAACGAGACTCGAGAAGACGAATTGCATGATAGTATTACGGCTAAGGCATCGCGGCGGCTGCAGCGATGCTTCAGCGAATGATTAGAGCCTCATAACACGGCAATCAATTTAATGAGGGGGTACGTTCGAGCTGCTTAACGAACGGAGCCAACAAACGCGCGGCTGCGCAGAACGTCGACGCTGTTATAATTATAATTATTTTATGCGATCATGTTATATGGCGAGAATAGCGCAAGCAAGCTAATAGCTTGCGAGTAGAAATAATCTCAAGAGCTGCTTATAAGCCTAAATCGATCAGGTTGATGCTTAAACTGTTTGGCTATACAGTGTGTTTTTGAAAAAAAAAAACAAAAAATAATGGAAGCCATCTTGATTTGGAAATAAACTTATTTTAATTTAATGATATCTTTTAAAAACTAAAAACTAAAGATTTTGCTTTGAATATCCTTAGAACGGAATTAGATAAAAAAACGTCCTAAAGTACTTCTTGGTATTCAAACTGCACAGACGATATTGATACAACATTAAGATACGAATAAAATATATTGATAAAAGCTTAATTCACATCGTAAAACCATTATTTACAAAAACGGAACAGTTCTAGATACTCTTAAAATATGCTAACGTTTATAAAAGAATTAGTGAAAATGGAGATAAAAATGGGCAAATATTCAAAATTATTCCTAAAAAAAAAATTGTAATAAAAAGATACTTATAACCACCGGATATAAGGTGCCGACACCAAAGAAAAAAAAAACAAGATACAAATTCAAAGGATATCTACAGCAACTTATAAAAAAAAGATATAGAAATAAATCAAGCTTATTTGAAATGGTGAAATGGATTCAAAAAAATGTAACAGAGTAATTCGATGAGAGATAAATTAAGAAAATAGAAGGCGCAGATAGATACGGATAGAAGATAAAAATGGAATAGTGGAATTTAAGTTACAGATCGAAGAGTTCTATATAGAGTTCTAGTCTCAAATGTAGGTCGAAGATGGAGAGATACACATCAATATCTATATTAATAAAAATCATTTTCTGTTTGTTTGACTACAATACAAATCTTAACGGCTGAACAGATTTAACTCAAATTCGGCTCACATATTACTTGAATCCTAATTAGTTATGGCATACTAATTTTTGACCACGCCTCTTCCGCCCCTTTAAAAGTAACGCAAGTCTAACTACTAGCGTATTTTTTTCAAGCGAAAATGCTCGACTTATTAATTTTAAGAAAGTCCTGTTACTTTGACACCACGAACATTCACATATCTTTGACATTGCACAAGCTTCTGGTACAACGTCTTTTTTTTAATAACATCGTTTCCTTAGAATAACAAAAAACGATCAGAAATTCGTATATTTTAATTTCGATGCAAATAACTCCGTTGTTTTTGAATATATTTCATTCAAATTTTTTTCGTTGATAAACTCAATTCAAGCACTTAATAAAAACAATTTAAAGGGTACCATTATCTTAGCGGATATATTTTTAATATTTCTTTCAAAAAAAGTCCAAAATATTGACTGTTTATTCAAAAAATGACACAAAAATTGTTTTTGTTGTTAAAATAATAAAAACTCAAAATTGCATTTTCGACTATCTTTTACATGACATCGTGTTTAATAGCAAAAATGCTTAATAAAATGGGAAAATTTTACAAAAAAATTTATTAACTGTTTCTGTCATCAAAAAACATGACCTACCCCCCGTGATTTTTTAAAGAAATTAATTTTTTCAAAAGTTATTTTTATTCTTTTTGTAGAATAGTTAAGCTCAAAGAATAATTTATGTAAAAAAATTATACCAATATCTCTCTCCGATCAAAAGTTATCGCAATAAATATATTTTCTCGGCTCTTCTGCATCTCTTTATTATTATTCAATACAAAAAACATGGTCCTTTAATATGAGCAATCGTAATAAATTCTGACATTTCTCTTCATCACCTTTTATGGATGGAAAGTTTAGTTTTTGCATATTACCATACACTTTATGGCAAAACTTAATTTATTCTGGCATTTGATAGTTAAAATTCGCTAAATTAAAAACGAATAAAAATTTCATAATTTTCAATTTTTAAAACCGTATTTTTTGCAAACGGAAGAGATTTTTATCTTCAGCACTTTTTGGTAAAGTTGATTTTTTGCATAATTCCTAAAATAAAAACAAAAAAATTTATAAAAAATTGTTCGCTCAGACCTCATGGCTTCAAAACTTACGATTGAGCCGACTAAGCTATCGAAAACATATTTTTTAAGTTCAAATTCGATTATCAAATTGTCGATAATTCAAATTATCAATTAAGACCAGCTTATTTTTCATTATTTGTATTTGTCAAAATATTAAAACGAAGACTAAATATAAAATTTTTACCTTTTTTCACCCGAGTAAAACCGGGTATATCAGCTAGTAAAAATGTAAAAAAATAAAATAAACTGGACCGAACTTCTTATGATCAAAATTTTGTTGTACGTGATATTTTAAATTTTTGAACGGAATTGATTAATGAAAACTGGACCTACTACTTTTATGCCGACTCCTAACGGCTAATGTTCTGAAGAAGCTTAACATGGAATTATTTACCCTTTGAGGTTTGCCATTACCTGCAGAGAGGTGACAACCGAACAGAAAAATTAATTCAATTGAAAAAACTTTCTGTGCCAGATGGAATTGAACCAGGGTTCTCTGGCGTATGGGTCACGCCTTCTACCCACTGCGCCACGATACACATAAATACAAAGACACAAATATGAGATGCAGATTTAAGATATATTTAGAAGATACAAACCAAAAGGTCTAAAAAATCAAGATCTTAAAATCAAGGTCTAAAGAATAAGCACATAAAAGGCACGGATAAAAGATACACCATATATATAGCAGATATAGATAAAAGACAAAATTTCAAGTTATCTATCCGTATTCGTATCTACAGCCGTGGACACAGAAATGGCACAAAAATACATGTAGGGTGTTTCACATGAATTTAAATAAAATACATAGAGGATAAAATACAAGAATTTATTTCGTGGTATTTGAGTTTAAACATTAAAAACTTAAAATCAGTACTAACTTTGTAATTACGAATTAAAAATTAGAAACCTCCTTAGCTGAGGTGGACATATAAATAGCACAATTTGGATTCTGAAAAAAGACATAGTAATTTATTTTTATTTTACAATGAGCTTACGAATATGCTTACTAGTACTGTATCCCGATACTCTCCACAAGCTTCCTGACCTTATCCTTCGGAATAGAGTACAAAGCCTTCTCAATTCCACTCCATAACTCATCTAAAATTCGAAAATTTTGGTTGCTTATGCTGACCTTCACATCATTCCATAAATTTTCTATGGGATTGAGGTTTGGGCTTTGAGCCGGCCAATTCAAAATATTTATTTTTTCTGTTTTAGCCAATCAATCGCAACCTTTGCCGTGTGTTTTGGATCATGATCGTGCATAAAAGGCCACCTAATATGCATTTTCTCAAATGTAAATGGTTCCATCTGGTTATTAAGAATATCTAAATACATATGTTTTCCCATTTATTTATTTATTTTTTTTGTTATTCCTGGTATACGAAAAATTGGCCCAACGCCGTACCAAAAAGCTCCCTAAGCCATTAAATTCCTTCCTCCAGGCTTTAATGATTTTTTTTGTATACTTAGGATTCAACTCTTGGCATTTAGGGCGCCGAACAAAAGTTTTTCCATCTGGTCCAACCGTATTAAATTTAATTTCGTCAGTCCAGACCACTTTCTTCCAAAATTGGTCTTTTTTATTAACATGGGCCCTTGCAAACGCTAAACGATCCTTTAATTTTGATTTTGTTAAGGGGACATATAGGTTACAAATTTTTAAAAAAATTTTTTTTTTCGGGAATTTTTTTCATAGAAGGAAAAAGATATTCCCGGAAAAAAATTTTTTTTTTAAATTTATAACCTATATGTCCCCTTAAGAGCAGCTTTCTTCGGCTAATGCGTCCATAAAGATTAGCTTCATGTAGTCTCCTAGATACTAGTTTTCTTGAAACATTAAGGTTATTTTCTTCATTTATTTCCTTCTTAATTTGCTTTGGTGACTTGAAAGGTCAGCCTTACTTTTGCGAACTATAAGTCTATCAGTAGAAGCGGTGGTTTTACGCGGTCTACAATTGTGCAGCTTATCCTCGAAATTATTGGAACCATTTGATTTAACTAGCTTGAGTGCATTATAGACTATTTCTATAATCTGTATCTGTATCTGTACCTGTACCTGTATCTGTATCTGTATCTGTATCTGTGTCTGTATCTGTATCTGTATCTGTATCTGTATCTGTATCTGTATCTGTATCTGTATCTGTATCTGTATCAGTATCTGTATCTGTATCTGTATCTGTATCTGTATCTGTATCTGCATCTGTATCTGTATCTGTATCTGTATCTGTATCTGTATCTGTATCTGTATCTGTATCTGTATCTGTATCTGTATTTATATCTGTATCAGTATCTGTATCTGTATCTGTATCTGTATCTGTATCTGTATCTGTAACTGTATCTGTATCTGTATCTGTATCTGTATCTGTATCTGTATCTGTATCTATATATTAGGGTGATTCATAAAATTCAAGTATTTATTTCTTTACCTCTCAACT
Source organism: Pherbina coryleti (assembly GCA_943735915.1). Lineage (NCBI taxonomy): Eukaryota > Metazoa > Arthropoda > Insecta > Diptera > Sciomyzidae > Pherbina > Pherbina coryleti. The sequence goes on from OX030952.1 coordinate 2,928,866, forward strand.
TATAATATCATTCTATCTACCAAAATATTTTTTTGTTTTTAATTTCGGAATTTTAAACTAATATTTAGGGGTCGCTACCGACTTTCGAAGTTTTTAAATTATCTCCAAAACAGCACTTACTGCAATATTTTAGAAGTTGAATTGAAGACAGTGATTTCTTAACCATTTCAAACCGCAACTATCCTTTCAAATCATCCAGACTGAAATCTTCCTAGTACACCCTTTATGACCCAGCATTAAATTTTTGTCTTGCCGACAAAAATGCAGAAGAAGCAACTTTCGTTGTTATTCTTCCGTTCATTGGTGCATTTCCACACAGCGCGCTTTGTTATGTTGAACTGTTCTTTTTAATAATTGTAACCATATATTTTTGAAAATAACTGACGCACATCAAAACAGCTGATCGCTGACAGAAAGTAACGGACCTACGCAATGCATAATCAATTTTCTATCATTCTTGCACTTATTCAGTGACGCTGATTGGCCGCGTGTGAGTGTGAATTATTTGATTACTTTCGTTTGTTGTTATATATATTTTTCTAAAATGACTTTGAATATGAAAAAAACGCGAAAAAGAACTGAAATTTGGTTAATTGGACATACTTGCTCAGAATTAGTGCAAACAAAATTAAGATAAGCAATTTCTTTTAAAACAAAGGGAAATAAGCCGTCCAGGACGTATTGGTAACATCGATAGACGCCATGCGAAAAAACTTAATAAGCAGTTAGAAAAAGAAGCTAAGTTAGAAAAGGAAAAAGAAGCAATAAATAGACTGACTGAGAAATGCGAGTATCTTCAACTACTTCTTCTACAGAGAATTTAAATGAAAGTGGCGTAAGTCAAAGTCCTCCTATTTCTTCTCATCCAGGACCCTCTTCAAGCAATCGAGGCCGAAAGACAATTCTAGATGTTAATTTAGCTACTAGTCTTGATGTTGCTAAGTTAAGCGACCGAAAAGCAACTGTTGTTTTGGCCTCTGCACTTAAAACTCTGGGTTGTAACGTGTCACAATATAACGTTAGCTATTCTTCTATACGTCGCCAAAGAATGGGTATTAGAAAGCAGCTTGCTAAGTCTATCAAAGCTGACTTTCAACCACAAACTACACTTACTGTGCACTGGGACGGAAAGATGCTTGAGGACATAACCGCACATGAAATAGTAGATCGTTTACCAATCTTGGTATCTGGAAAAGGAATCGACCAGCTCTTAGCTGTTCCTAACCTTCCAGATGGCAAAGGGGAAACCATTGCCTCTGCTATTGTTGACAACATTTCATCGTAGGGATTATATGATAAAATAAAATGTATGTGTTTTGATACGACATCATCAAATACAGGTCGAATAAGTGGAGCTTGTATTCTTTTAGAATAGAAAATGCAAAAGGAATTTATTTGGCTTGCTTGTCGGCATCACATCCTAGAAATCGTACTTGAAGCTGTCGTAGTGTCAGCTATAGGACCCTCCAGTGGTCCTGGAATTTTAATTTTCAAAAGATTTAAAAGCAATTGGACAAAAATAAATCAGGAAGACTTCAAGGCAGCAATATCCGAACCGTCCACTTGGATTTGCGTTCGAACTGTCGCGACAGACATCATTACTTTTGCTCAAAACCAACTGCAACAATTTCAGCCTCGTGATGATTACAAGGAGCTCCTTCATTTGATTATTATCTTTTTGGGAGTGATTCTTAAAAGCGGTATCTCATTTAAAGCTCCTGCTGGAATGCACCGTGCTCGATGGATGGCAAAAGCTATATACGCACTGAAAATTTTTATGTTTAGGCATCAGTTCAAGATCACTATTTATCAAGCGAATGCCGTTACAAATATTTGCATATTTATTGCGCTTGTTTACGCAAAACATTGGTTTTTAGCGCCAATGGCTTATATGGCCCCTGTAAATAACCTACAGATTTTAAAAGACTTGGTTGAGTTCGAAAAATATAACAAGGTTTTAGCTAAAGTCGCCGTAAAAAAAATGTTGGGTCATCTTTGGTATCTTTCTGAAGAGCTGATTGCTTGAGCATTTTTCGAAACAAAACATAGAAACAAAACGTAAAATGATTTTAGCACAAAAAAAGGAAGGAACCAAAAACAATCCTAAAAGAGCATCCTTGGAATATGAAATTTTTCGACATTACTGGTATTCCATGCGAGTTTATTCATAAAGATCCTGAGCTATGGGAAAAGGAAGAAAGCTACAAGATGGCTAAAGAAATTGTTCAACACATAAGAGCTATTAACGATATAGCTGAAAGGGGTGTTGCTCTAATGGAAGAGTACAATAAATTACACACTAACGATGAAGAGCAGAAGCAGTACTTAATGTTGTTAGTTAAGAATTATATACTTAAAAACCCAAATGTCAACAAGTCAAATTTAATATAATATTTTTTTTTTTACAAAATAATTTAATAAGTTTTATAAATGCAATGTAATATTATTATTATCCATAAAATCTATGCATACAATTTATTTCTTATTATAAAAACTCTTATTTTAAAATGAATTGTTTTTTTATTTTTACAAATTTCAAAAGTCCGGTAGCGACCTCTAAATTTCAGTTTAAAAATATAAAAAAAATCCTGGTCTGTTTTTTAGTGGAATAGATTAGTTTTAAACGTTGAGAGTATAAAAAAGAAAAAAATTTATTTTTTTTGTTTTATATGAATCACCCTACTATATATGTATCTGTATCTGTATCTGTTTCTGTATCTGTATCTGTATCTGTATCTGTATCTGTATCTGTATCTGTATCTATATCTGTATCTGTATCTGTATCTGTATCTATATCTGTATCTGTATCTGTATCTGTATCTGTATCTGTATCTGTATCTGTATCTGTATCTGTATCTGTATCTGTATCTGTATCTGTATCTATATCTGTATCTGTATCTGTATCTGTATCTGTATCTGTATCTGTATCTGTATCTGTATCTGTATCTGTATCTGTATCTGTATCTGCATCTGTATCTGTATCTGTATCTGTATCTGTATCTGTATCTGTATCTGTATCTGTATCTGTATCTGTATCTGTATCTGTATCTGTATCTGTATCTGTATCTGTATTTATATCTGTATCAGTATCTGTATCTGTATCTGTATCTGTATCTGTATCTGTATCTGTATCTGTATCTGTATCTGTATCTGCAACTGTATCTGTATCTGTATCTGTATCTGTATCTGTATCTGTATCTATATATGTATCTGTATCGGTATCTGTTTCTGTATCTGTATCTGTATCTGTATCTGTATCTGTATCTGTATCTATATCTGTATCTGTATCTGTATCTGTATCTGTATCTATATCTGTATCTGTATCTGTATCTGTATCTGTATCTGTGTCTGTATCTATATCTGTATCTATCTGGATCTGTATCTGTATCTGTTTCTGTATCTGTATCTATATCTGTTTCTGTATCTGTATCTGTTTCTGTTTCTGTATCTGTATCTGTATCTGTATCTGTATCTGTATCTTTATTTGGGTCTGTATCTGTTTCTGCATCTGTATCTGTTTCTGTATCTGTATCTGTATCTCTATCTGTATCTGTATCTGTATCTGTATCTGTATCTATTTCTATATCTGTATCTGTATCTGTATACGTATCTTTATCTTTGAGAATGGCATATATTAAAAACGAAATGATAAAAAAATGTAAATTAAAATGTTTCATATGGTGAGTACCTTCTAGGTATTGGGCAACAGCTCAAAAACATTTTATTTGATTTGACAATTATTTCAGTTGATATCTAGAATAGGGTCCTTGACTCTAATGACCTTTAGAGCAAAAAATGTGATCTCCTCTACACAAAAATATGGATCAATATCGATATCAAAATAGAACCTGTGTTCGGCAAAAAAATTAAAACTAATTTTTTAAATTAGTTCTGCTGTGATAATCGATAAACTTTCTTCGGAAGAGTTTAATGATTTTTTCTGAGATTTAATGTTATGATCTTGGAATGGCACATTGGGATGGTAGAAACCAATAACCCTTAGACCAAATTTGAACTCCTCGACAGAAACATTGATAGATCATTCTTTAAGATCGAACTTTACATGCCGAAGATATGAAAAAAAACCTAAATGCGCTACCCCTACTTTTAGTCAAACATTTTTTTTTGTTTTTTGAAATTTTTTTTCAAAAATGCTTCAGATACACCATCTTTGGAGTACTTTTTTCGATACAGTGTAGTATCTATATACCTCTGTGTCTGTCTCTGTTTCAGTATCTGTATTGGTATCGGTATCAGTAATTTATATCTATAGATACAATCTATTGCCAATTTATTGTAATTGCAATACTTTTTTACATTTTCTTGATTTTAATTAAATAAATTTATTTTTAATTTGAACATTTCTCACATGTTCTCCTTTTTTCAAAAGTAAAGTAAAAATTTAAAATTGCAAGAAAAATTTTTGTTTTTAGATCATATTGAAAGTACTTTCACATTTGTAAAAAGCATGGTTTTTCAACATTTATTTTTGACTATGATTATGCCTCCATATTTTTCTTTTCTTTTTAATATCTACATCTAATGATTTTATTTTTCATATTCAGAAATTGTACACCTTGAAGATATTAGGCATGACAGCAAGAAAAGTGTTGTTGCACCTTAAAGAATACAACTAAGACATGTGATTGAAAGAAGAACACCCAGTTTTGGCAATGCTCAGGATCAATTTAAAATTGTGACAACAAAGCACAACATGCAGCAGTTGTTTGTTTTGCCAGCCAATTCTAAGCTCACAACAGGACGATACTTTTTTCCAAATCATTCACTACACTGCACAAAATCTTAGAGCCCACAAAAGAATCTTAAGAGTGAAATTTTTGGGAAAATGCAACAATGCATATTTTATACACACGCACAACAGGTAGTCCACAAACACCGAGTCTAGAGATTGGCTTTATTTTGAATTGGTTTTGCTTATCCATTGATTGTGTTACGGTTGCTTTTGTATTTTTTCTTTAAGCAGACCACCAAAGTTGGGATACAATGACATCCTTTCGTTGGTCTTTGTTTGACTTCCTTGAGTTTTGTGCATTTAGTGGAATTTCTGGGATTATAATTGAGTTGAAACAAGAAAAGCAAAGTCAAAAACAAACCCGCAAACAATTTGATAATATAGAAAACTCCAGCCAGTAAGCATCTGCAGCTTGAAGTCAATTTTGGTTTTGACATCATAAATATCATTGGTTCGTTTGTGTGTTTCTTAACTAGTTTTCCATGGGACTTTCTTTTCTTTTTGCAAAATTCTTTGTTTTTTAAGTAGTTGCACCCAAAGTACTATCCCTCGAGAACGACCGCACAGCAGAGCACAGTGGGTGGGGACGAGATAGCCTGTTGTTTCCAATCTAAACAATGTGAACACCTTGTTTGACAGTTTGTTTGCTTGTTTACATTTATTTTAAGAATTTCTGGCAAATATTTTGATTATTTACAATAACTGAAATTATTTTCATGAACTAGGAAGAGTTCTATAGGGTCAGCGACAATTTTGAATTATTTGTTTTATAAATATTTTAGACGCCATCATCAATGATCCTTTTAATGCAAATAAATAACTCTATGTTTCTAAGCTTCTGGCTCTTAATTGATGACTATTTGCTTAGATTTCTTTCTAAGAAATTCCTTAACATAGTCATTCTCCTTCTTAATGAACCATGTCGTACGTTTCATGATTTAACTGATGTTGACAACTTTTATGAGTTTCAACACTTTGGCTCATCTTAACCGTGACTAGCTGCAGTCCATGTTGGTTTTTTTTTTTTTATATATTCAAGGAATTTTTATAAACATTTTGAAATAGTTGCTTGTTGAAAATTGTGGCGTGTCCGTTTCTTAAGGAGTCTCATGTTGATTCTCTCAAAAATTTTGCCAGATGAAAAATTGCACGAAAGGAAAAACACACAAAAACAACAGCAAAGAACACCAACAACAGGAATAAATACCAAGTCGCATGCCGTGACACCCTGTGAAGATGAACACGCTCACTCCGATATGACCACTTAATCCACCGCAGCCTCGCTTTTGGTCGCTTCAATTTGGTTACCCATGCCAGAGTACCAACAAAAAAAAAAAAAAAAAAATCATAAAAATATCGTAAAAAAACTTAAACAACAAAAAAGGATGCCAGCGTTTTGTTTCCTTTTCCTCTTGCTTTGGAAATTTGAGCCTTCCGCGCTCAGCTTTCTTTTACTCAACGCTTGCGTGTCGTTTTCGAGCTGCACGTGATGCCGTTCTTTCGTTTCACGAAATCAGCATCGGAGCAACTTAGTTACTCCAAGCTCTGCATCGGCAGTGCGGGAAATGTTTTATATTCGTGGTGACCACTCAATTACGCTTTCGGTACATCCAGATCGTTCTCTCAACATCTACTTACTCGGCTGATGCTTATGGGCTGGCTGCAGCAGCTAGCTTCCTTGTCTTCCGGCCGTGGAAGTGGACGTGGTGTGCCTCGTTAAGTAATATGATTTCTGATATTTGCCATCATGGCACGCTGCTGATGTCTGTAGCTGGTTGTTTAGCTACAGCAACACCTCAGCAACTCCCCCTCCTCGTTGATAGCGGTTGGGTATTTATAGTTTATAGAATTTCCATACGAACGCTTGTGTTGACAGCCAAAGCATAGTTTGGTCTGCGTTCACTTCCTTGCCTATTGCTGCCTGCCGCTGCTGCTCGTCCTGATATCTCTGCCTTCGTGTTCTGACCATGTGTAATAATTTAAGTAGCTCGTATTTAGTGGACATCAGTAGATGATGACAGGAATGTCAGACATTAAAATATTCCAACTGAGAAAAGTGGAATTTATTTGGTTCTAGCATCGTGCATTTTATTTAGCTATCTAAGTTTTCATCTTAGTTTTTAGTTTTTTTTTTTTTTTTTTTCTAAACATAAAAGAGTTCCTGAGGAGTGGATAGAAAAAAGTTGGGAAATGTAGTTTATGTTTTAAAGGTAATTTCAATAAAATTGAAATTATTTGATTATAGACTTAAAATTTTACCCCATATATGACTCAATTTTTAATTTCTGGGTTATATAACCACTTTATATTCCCAAATTTTCTCTCGGGTAAGCTTCTTGGTTCACCTTCTTAAATAAATTTCCTTTTTTACATTAAACCAAGGATGTTAGGTGTTATTTATATATATTCGGTCAGGTCACCTTGACTTCAAATGGGATGATAAATGAGTGGGAAAGAAGGAGCAATCATGTGAAGTATGTGTAGAATGTTCTAGGATTAATTCAAAATAATTGTTATCAAAGATGTACCTATAGAATTAAAAATCTTGTTTTTTCCGGAACCTGAAAAATTATTGTTTATTTAAATTGCTTATTTTAAAGTTTGTTTTTATTAATATTTTCTTTTTATTTTACTCACGTGAGCAAATAAGCACCCTTTACTGCGTATCATAAGATTTACCGTAGCATCCATGAGCCCCTGAGTAAAAATTCTATGCAACGCCGATGCATTTTTGTTGTATGTTCCATGCATTGAATGGCTGCTTTCGCAGTCACATGACGTAATGATTTCTTTTTTAATTCCGTTATAAAAAGTAAGAACCTACATTCAAAGTTGCATCAAAACTTTTTCACATTACATAAGCTGTGGGAGAAATACCTTTAGATGCTTTTACGGTCACAACTTATGTCGTTATTATTTAAATAGGCGAGTAATACCGTTCTATTTTTGTTTGAATACCTTACACTACTTTCTGGAAAACATGCATGAATAGATGTAATAATATTACGTCAAAGAGTTGAATATAAAACACTTTTGAGATACCATTCATCCTATGCTCCGGCTTATGTCTCCTAGGAATAGATACCGGACTAAAAATGGCAATTTTAAATCGAAATATGCCAATCAAGGCCTTTTTCTCCAATTTGCATTTCCATCGCCCAGTTTTTCTTGTGAAACATGCTGAACACGTTTATAAATTCAATTTTAAGATCTGAGCAAAGTATATTCATGGATAGTTCGTTACCTGGTATATTTTTAGGAAACATTTTATGCTCGAATAGAGTAAAATGCTTGTTGACTACCTTTCTTTGAAGAGTTCGAGAGATTACTCTCTTTGAATAGCTTGCTAGGCTCTTGTGTCAACTTTTAAAACCCAATTGTTCTGTTCTTGGTTCATTTCAAAAGCACTGGTTCAATCTTGGATCAATTCTTTTGAAAGTTTTTATTATTACAAGTATTACGACATATATAAATTTTAATGAGACATTTTTAAAAATTTCAAGAGAATTTATTGCCATGACGTGTTATTTTGGCAGATGGGGACACTTTTGAGTTATTATAAATTTTGAACTCACCAAAGACAGAACTCGAAGCCAGGGTTTCTGCATATTTTTATTGAGTAATAGCTACAGTTATGGAAGCGAAGCATATTTAACCCTATCATCCGAATAGTGAGATGCTTAGCATCCTACCTCGAACATTTTAATACCAAAAATTCTATTACCAGGAGGTTCGGGATCAGAAAAGAATTTGATATTTTGAAATCCAAGATGGTAGATTCATTATAGCGAATGTAAAATCGGGAATAAACGTAAAAATTTGATGATTCAGACCGAAACTTGTTTATCGGGGGTTTTTGTGGTCGTTGGTCATGAATTAAGGATCAAATTTAATATTTTTTATTTTTTAATCTCAATATTTGAATATGACCTTCCATTATTTATATTGAAAACAAATTTGAGCTCCAGGCCATGTATGTTGACAACAAGACAACATGAAGACAAAGAAGGCGACAATCAACAACAACAACAACGGCTCTGTATAGAGCAAATCATACAGCTTGACTATACAGACTATTTCGTTAGCCGCTACACCAACTCATCAGTAGCATCTTTGCATGATTTTTCACTGTGATCCACTCAAGCTACTTTGGTTCTACTTAAACTGCCAATATGCCGAGAAAGTTCCCCGGGATTTATTTTTGACAGAGAACGCTTAAATTAGTAACTGAGTTCTTATTTACTTCGATGTACCCTGTGTTTTTTTTTTATTTAATAATATTTCAAGAATAAAATTTTGATAGCCAGCATACTTCTGTAGGAAATAAGGTTGCCCACATGTACCATCGTTTGTCAAAATTAACCTAACTTTCGGCATATCACCTAAGCTAAGGGTCGTAGAGAGATGAAAGTAGCATCATTGTGAAGGTGAATTTCAATTTTTGAGGGTTTTGCCAATCATGAATGGAGTGAAATGCGATAATTTCTAAAACCAAGATGGCGGGTCCTCTGTGGCAAATGATTAGAAATCTGAAGTCGTTGTTAATAACTCCTTCTGAAAGAATGGTTAATATTACGAGTGTTACTACACATATTTCGGGAATAAATATAAAGATAGTTTTTTTTTTATTTTGAAAAAAATTGACAAACACTTTTTTAAAATTTTTGCCACGGTACCACTTGAAACACGAAAAAAATAAAAAAAAATTCCATGAAATAAGGATATCAATCAAGAGCCGAAGAATTATTCTTCATCAAGACAATGCGAGTTTGAGACGTTTTTGAGCACTTAAAACATCGAATTAATGGGTCATCCGCAGCTATGGACAGAGAGCGCTCTGGGAGCGTTGAGAGTAAGAATTGAGAGCAAAGGTTTAAGTAGCAACACAAAACGCAACAACAAACACAGAAACAACACAGAAGCTTTAAATGTAATCGTGCCCATACCCGGCAGCTATGGGCAGAAAGCGCTCTGGGAGCGTTGAGAGTAAGAATTGAGATCAAAGGTTTAACTAGCAACACAAAACGCAACAACAAACACAGAAAAACACAGGAACAACACAGAAGCTTTAAATGTAGTGGTGCCCATACCCGCTCATCCGCCATACAGTCCTGATTTGGCACCCAATGATATCTTTATATTCCTACACATCACGAACAAACTGCGTGGACAACGATTTTCGGTGCCAGAAGAAGCCGTTGATGTGTTCAAAAACAATGTTTCGAGCAAAATGGGATAAATGTTATAAAAAATGGGTCAAATGCATGTAAAAATGTTTTAATCATGAAACAAATATTTAAAAAACGCTAAAAAAATGTCGGTCTTTATATTTGTACCCGAAATATATGTAGCGACCTACATATAACCGACTTAATGATATGAATTTCAATAGTTTTGCCCAAAAAATTATTTTTTGAAAAAGCAAAACGTAAACTAGGGCTGTATGTTACACCATTGTACTTCCATCCTTCTCACCGCCAAAATATAACCCTTACAAAAGTTCTACAATAACTCTAATTCTAGTAAGTCCAACGGTAATTAATGGGTTAAGCCCAGCTATTAGATAAGCAACGCTATGAACTGTCTATTAACGACGCGTGTTTCTAAAAATTTTCCGCATAAAATCCATGAAATTAATTGTATCCTTAAAATTTAAAAAAAAACTCTAAATAAATTCGTTCATGGCCATATTTCAAGGTTATCCTGTGGCCCTAACGAATAGTCAATAAATCTCTGCAGTAATTCATGAATTCGAAAATATTTTGACACAAATTTCAATGCTTTACAGAAGCGTTAAATGTCAATTCGCTGCGCCTAATTATGGGGCGTTGCATCGGTTGACAGCTACGACAGCGTACTGCAGACTTCCTATTAAGTTGAATGTTAGCATGCGTGTGTGTGTATTAGTGATTTTATTCGTATTCGTGTTATTCTAATGTATACTGTGAGAAATTTCGCAGCGTGTGTCACATTAAAAATGGCAAAAACAAACCGTGTCGAATGGGCGTTTGTTACCGTCCGCTTACGAACCCAATGCTTGTTTAAACTATGGACAACTTATTGAAAATAGTTTCGCGTCCCTTCACTTAGTGATTTTTTGGCCAATTTATTGTTTTTATTTTCGTATTTTACAAACGTCGTTAAAGGTTGTTCCTTGGTTGCTGCCCCCTGAAAATGCAGCACTAAAGATGCCTGCTCACTGACCCATTCTTAATGCAAGCTGACTCCGCTGCGTGCTTCTTTACTTCTTTTGTGTTGTATCTGCTCTGCTTTGTGCCCTGCGGAAGCCGGAAATGCGTTTGAGATTTTTCCGCCTTACTCGCTGCAGTCTACTGCTTATCACCCTTAGGTCTGAACTTAGCCCGAAATTCTGCAAAATTCGAGTTTGTTATTTTACTCTGCTCTTTAGCTTGTTTTGCTTTTGTTTTTCTTTCTTTTTTTTTACAAATATCAGTTATCGAGGGGTATGCGTGTGGTGCAAAGAGGTTGAACCGTTCGTTCGACCTTGCTTCCCCTGAGGCCAATTAAGAAAATTTCTTTATTGATTAACGATTTTAGCAAAGCATGAGGGTACTCAGATAACGGTCTGCATGATGTATTTTTTTTGTTTTTGTTTTTTTGCAAAAACCTTTTTTTTAAATAGTGCCTTCTCAACTGCGTGCGACTCGTTAGCAGCTCTGCATAATTTTGTGTTTATATCAGGGATTATAAAGCAAAATATGTAAAAAATTCCTTTTCCTTCCTTCGCCATTTATTTAGTCATAACAATTTTTTTCATACAAATCATTTTTTACACATATCGCTTTTCATTTCTAGCTTTTCAATTTTTACTTGATTAATTTTATGTGTACTCGTGCTGCAGCTGCTGCTTTTATTGCGCAATAATTGAATATGTTGCTGATAATTTGCTCCTTAAAAACATTCTGAAGGTCGTTCCAATTATTGCGTTGGCTTATGTGTTGTTGTACGCCTATGCTTGCCTCTGCACATATAAACCAGGTATCCTTTGACGTAAATGTACTTGAGATCCACTTGAGCTTCTACTCTGACGACGTCTTTGTTGCCTGTTAATGTTTAGTTTTATTAATTTTTATATTTTTACGTTGTTCGTGTTGCGAGTATGTGCTTGAAATTATGTTCGCGCTTTTTATCCTTTATAAGATTCGTCTGGTAGTTGTATTGAACGCTAGGAGGTATACAGGAGCGTTTCGTTTTCAAGACAGGTGGATGTTGTATGGTAGTTGTTTGCAATTTTAATGTAAATACAGATAGAAAACTGCAAGGTCTGAAAAGACTAAACTCGTGGAAAAGGCAAATTAGGGAAAAGATACAAAATGCAAAACATTCAAAAGGGTTCAATTCAAATTTCAAAGAGATGAAAATTTTTAGTATTTAAAACAATAAAAAAAAATTTAAAAATTTGAAAAATATCTACAAAAGTAAAAATAAAACATAAAAGATAAAAAAAAAACAAGAGGGGTGCACCAAAAAATAAACCAAACAAAAAAACAATTTCAATAACAACGAAAGCAAGACGCGGGAATAAAATTGTAGACATAAAGAATAGACTTATATAGATAATAAGAAAAATATATACAAGTTCCTATGATTCAAAAAATCCTCAACGAAACTATATACAAATAAAAGAGCAAAAAGTGAAAAAATATATATATATATAAGAAAAATAAAAAAAAAATTATTAAAAAAAAAAACAAAATGGCTTATAAGAAAGGTATAGTTAGAAATATAGATATAGTATGGTAGGGTATTGATTAAAAAAGGAAAAAAAAAACTGAAGATAGATAGTTTCATACAAATATAAATACCACAGTAAATGAGTGAAAAATTTGAAATTACTCCGAAAACGGAGATTGAAAACATAATAAAAATTACACATTGAAAAAAAATTATATATAAAATATATAAAATAAATAAAATAAATAACTGGCCATTTCAGCCCTTGAAAGGACTTTGACCTAGCTTCTTATGATCAATTGTGTTGTGCGTGTTATTAAGTTTGCACACAATTGACCGAGAAATGGACCTACATGCTTAACGCCGACTCCGAACGGCGATGAACGGAATGTTCTTATTCTCAAGAAGCTTTACATGGCATTTTTATTACTCTCTGAGGTTTGCCATTGTCTGCTGAGAGGTGGCGGCCGTACAGAAAAATTATTTTAATTCAAATAATTTTCTGTCGCTGCTGGGGTTCGAACCCAGGTTCTTTGACATAGCGGCCACGCACTTTAACCAACTACGCCACGGACGCCACGATAAAATATATACATATATATAAAAAAAAAAATTCACAGGGTACACAAGGCGAAAAAGGTAAAATTTTTAGTTGAAAAATATATATTTTTTATATAATTATAATAGATGCATGAATCACTAAAGAGGCAAAAGTAACAAAAAGGCAACCGACGCCAAAGGCATGGTTTAAACGGGTGGAGGGGGTTATTTAATCGAATTTTTTCAAATTTTGTTTTATTTCAATTCGTCAATATTGTGTCAAATTTTCAAGTCGATCCGAGCAAATCGATTTATGAGCATTTTACGAAATATACGAGCATTTGAGTGAACTTTGCTCTTAACAGGTTTTATCTTTACTTGTGGGGCAGCCGTGCGCCGCATTTACCTGGCGTGCTATGCTTTCCTCTTATTATCCCTATATTTATTTCCTTAAAGGATCATCTTTACAGGTAGGGTTGTATATATTTAAAGCATTTAAAGCATATAGGTAATACTACTATATTGGCAATACATTGAAGGTACATTCCCCAACATTAGAGTGCAGATATATATGGTTATATGAGCACGAAAACATATAAACGAATGTACCCGAAATTTAATTTCAAAATAAAAAACTCAGGAGCGGTACATTTATTTTCAAAAATTTTAGTTCAATTTTTTGTTGTATGAATTTGTATGGTTTATTTACTTGCTTGAATTTTGTTTTTAATTTAATCATATTTCGCCAGTAAAGAAGGAATAGTTTTGCGTAGACAAGAATAAAAAGATGGTCTAGATCTTCTTAATAATAGCTCATTTATCTTTGAAAATGGCATCTATGACTGTGAGCCAACTTGTCATTTTGAAGTCCGTGTACTTCATAACTGAAAGTCTACTGAACCGATCGTTTTGAAGTTTTGCACAATACTTTCTCACATAATTCACCAGGTAACCTTGGGAGCTTTTTTTAAATTATTAATTTTACAATAACGAAATAACCGGTTTTTTAGTAAAAATCCTAATAAGAAAAATAGTAATAAGAAAAATTCTCCTAGGATTTCCTCGAGAAACACACTCTTTAACAAATGCATTTTGATTTTTTCCCAGGATTTACCCAGGAAAATTTTTTTGTTTTTGATAGAAGGAGATTTTTTTAAAGTCTATCCCTAAGATTTATTGTAAAATAATTATCTTAACAACAAAAGTTTTTAAAGTTTAACTCAAGAAAAAGGGGTTAGATCATCTTTCTTGTCAACATATTTTACAATTTCTGAATTTTAAATCTAAAAACTTATTTTTCTGATTAAAAAATGTATTTAGTACAAAAAATTAATTTTTCTTATTTAGTTTTTGTCAACATATTGATGACATTTTTTTAATTTTAAATCTTATACTTATTTTTATCATTAAAAACATTAAAAAAATGCAATTTTTTATTCTTTTTTGTCAAATTTTTTTTTACATTTTCTGAATTTTAAACTTTAAAACTTTTTTTACTGATGATAAAAAGTTTTTAGTAAAAAAAATGTTAGTTTTTTAAAATGTAATGTGACCTTTTCATTCAATTATATTGAAACTCTTTGTTGAGTTTGAGGCCAAGTATGTTATGAAGAAAATAAATAACAACAACAAAAGCACTGTAAAGAGCTAGACTAGATTGACAGACTAGACAGACAGTAACAGACAGTAACATACTAGACAGACTGTTGCGTAAGCCGCTACACTAACTCATAAGTAGTCTTGCATGACTTGCACTGTGATTCACTCAGCTACTAAAGTCTTCCTTAACCGCCAATTTTACCGACCCGAAAGTTACCCGGAATTTTTTGGCAGCGAGGATAAAGCTCTCCATTAGTAACTAGAGTTCTTATCTACTTTTGATGCACCCTGTTCAAGGTTTACCTTGATCGTATCATACCCCAGCAAACACAAGTCAAAGGGTTGAGAATATTTTTTTCTCAAATTTGATTTCAAATTGGATTCTCAAATTATTTTCAAATCGAGAATTAATGTTTGAATAAATATTTGAGTTCGATTAGAGGTTGATTTGAGAATAAATGTTTTTCTGAACAGCTTGAAAATCACATTTGAAACAGGTTTGAGATCAACGTTTGATATCAATTTGAGATTAAACCTATTCTCAATTTGGGAATAAAGCCCCTTTTTTGTTGAGAATGCTATCATTCTCAAAATGAAAAACCAATGCTTATTAATGGACGTTGAGGGGTTTATTTTAATATGGAAAAATATAAACATTTTTTATTTTACTATTTTTTCCCAGATTACTTTGGAAACTCTTCTGGTACCTAATATGTCTTTTTTCGAACAATACAATTATTTACTTTCATAGTTTTTTAAATTAGTAGCATTTTCAACATAGTTCAACTTAAACTAACTTTTGAATTTTCGCCCCTTTTATATCTGGTCCAAACAACGCTTCTCCTGAGCGCCTCTGTTGCTATTACAGAGATGATTAAACATGTTGCACATAAACTGCATCATTGGAGCATTAAAATAAGTACCGCAGCAACAAATAAACGCATGAACTGCGCAAAATTCTCGCACTGACTCTCAAAGCGGCCCTCATTTTTCGTTTATGCGATAATTAGTGAACGTCGCTTGGTTGAAACGCACAGCGTCATGGCGTTCGTTCGCTTACATAAAAAAAAATTTTGCATTAAAAAAAGCGGAAATGCGAAACGCTTTCGGAGCAGCAGCAGCACTAAGCGACTGGCCGGTTTTCGGATGGTAGATATTTTGATATAAGTCGCACAACACTTTGCTACCAGCGTGTGGCACAGCTGGAGACAACTTGAGACAGCGCTGGGCTGCACCCTCTGCAACATGCATACATTCACAAACGCACGTTTCGAAACGGATGATTATGAACGGCGGAGTGGGACAAGTGGTCCAGCGTAGTCGATAAGCTAAGTATTGACTCAGACTTAAGCTGTTTTGGGTGGCACTGTTAAATTCACTCGATACAATTTTATTTGCTGTTAATAAAAGCTGGCAGCATTAAAACGCTTACACTTTGTAATTATTTTACACTCTGCTACGCACAAGCAATCGAATTTTTATGCATTGCGTAATTAGCGAGGAATGTTGAAAAATTTAAATTAATTTGTACTGTGTAGCAATAAATTTAGAGCCAGTCTAGAAGGTTGAGAAAAAAGTAGTCTTAATATAAATAGCGATCGTCTAAGGAAATGCATTAAAAGTATTACTTTGAGTGTCTCTGAGTTGGCTGGTGCGAAAATTTTCTTCCATCATTGCTACTTAAGAAGTTCCCAATGGCTTTGTTTTAAGTCCTCCAAGTGCCTCTCGAGAAATATTAAGTTTCATTGATTTTAATGAGTAATGCAATCAACACTTTCAACAGCAATGCAATTAATTTCCATTGAATCAATTTAAAAGAAAAAAGTCAACCATTAAGGCAACAACAAACAGCCAGGAGACTTGAACTGCATCCATATCGCCAAAGGCGATAACAACAACAGCAAGTCAAAATCTGCTGTCAACAACTGCTCGTTATAAGCACACAAATGGAAAGATGATGCCACTTGTTCGCGTTGACAATCAAGAGAGAGATACGCCCATGCAATTCATTGAAGCTGCATCGTTGGTGACCAAAGCGAGCCCAGAAACGGCTTCAAATTGGCGAGTGTTTTTTCTCACTCCTACGCTTGTGTCTTTTAAACACAGCTCCAGAGTCTTGCACATGTATAGCCAAGTGTCACATTTAAATTTTGATGAATTTTGTTTGAAGCAAAAAAATGCAAGCAAATACAAAAAATTGGTGTAACTTACAAACTTTTTCGAAGAAATAAGTAAATGAATATTTTTTGTTTACAAATCATTTGCAACAGCTTAAAAATGACATTTTGATTGAAACTGATGGAGATGTTGATGAAAGAAACGAGCTTAACTACTCGTTTGAATTGTTTTTAAAAAAGTTGAACATAATTTAATCTTAATTTCATGACAAGTCTTACGATAAACTGTCACTGGCTACATTAGTAAAAAATTCCTTTAATATACTGTGAATAATAAAGGATATTATTCCTCAGTTTAAAAAGTACAGTGAATTTGTTGAAAATATTCCTGGAGAATTTAAGAGAAAAATATGTTTGTTTCGAATTATTTTTTTTTTTTTTTGTTGTTTACTTTATCAATTTTAAATTATCGCTTCATGCTCCGGACTGAATTTTTTTTTAATTTTTATATTTCAACACCATGGTTTTAGGTAGACATTTTGGCATAGTCTAAAAATAGCCTGCTATATAATAACATGCAAGCATGTCATGAGCTCAAATCACAAAAAATTCATCACATGTTCTTGTAGAGTTATTTGAACTCTCATTAAAATATAATTATAAAGTTTCTTCAAAGTAGGGTAAACGTACATTAATAAATAAAAATTTTTATTAAACTGCGAACATAGGTTTCTGGCTCTATAAAATTTAAGCATATATTAAAAAAAAAAAAAAAACTTTTTAGTCATACATTTTAACTCAAATGATTTTTTTAATTCAAGTTTTGGGTTTTGAGTGCCCCTCCCTATATCTGCTTAAAACTTTGTGACGACCACTGGGACACCGGTGACCCTTTTACTTTTGAATTTTTCCTGGAAAACTATGAAATCGATTTTTGACCAAGATATCATTCAAAACGGAATGAATGTGGCTTTAAGTACTTAATTTTTAAGGGTAGATTCATCCATTTGCCCACCAGACCAACCCAAAGTCGAAAAAACTTTACTTTTTCTCCCCCTTCTTCTTGCAAATATTGCAGATATTTTGGATACATCATTTTTGGAAAAAGTGCGGGCAGCTCTCCACGTGTTCTTTTGCGGTTGGTGATCATTTGAGTGATTTAAGTGATCGAACGAATCGATCATTTGAGTAGCCAGTTGCTCGCGGACAAATATGGATTTGGATTTTGTTGCAACTAATTTATGCATTATGCACTCTCATAGTGTTGGTGGTAAGACGTAGTAAGACGTAGCAAGACTGAAATAAAATAAAGAAATCAAAAAAGGTTCAATTTTTTTTCCAACGTTGGTATTTTGACTTCCTTACAACTATTGGGTCAGAACATATTTCCAAAATAAGTCAAAAATTTGTTAAAAATCCCAAAAAATCTAACATCTGGCCCTCTTTATTTGTTACGAAATAATGTTTGGCATCAAATTAAAGATCAGATTTTTGAAAAATTTCACCTATTTTGTGGATATCTTGCACCAATAATCGTAAAGTGATCAACGTACCACAATTGGAAAGGTTATTTTTTAAACTTTCAGTAGTTAACTTTCAAAATAGATTAAAAACAACGTGTTCTCATGAAGTAAATAAAAAACCGAACTCAAAATTTTCTATAGTAGCATAGTAGTTGCATACATTTTTACCGTTAACAACCATTGGGACATATTGGTCCCATGATTTTTCACACCTCTGCAGATAAAAAAAAAAATTGTATTTCGCGACACTTTTTTTTAGTGATTTGGGGTCGCTGAACACGAATCCGGTGTCGGTTCAGGAGCGGTCGCCTAAGTTTTAAGGGGCACCTCTAGTGTGTAGTTTTGAAATGAAGTGTGAAGGCTTCAGTGGACCTACAGGTGTATTTCGAAGTAGAGGAAGGTACATTGTATGGTTCTGGAATAGCAGATTAGCAGTAATTTTGATTAATAACCACAAAATCAATAACTTAAACTTAAAACGCGTTTTTCTTAAAACTTTATTTTTGAATTCCTATTTGTCTCTATCTTATTTCCATCGCATTTAAGGTCCTCTCCAGCATACTGTGTGAAAGACTCAAGCCGCATACAAAAACACTGATTGGACCTTATCAGAAAGACTTTCGACCTGGTAAATCCACTATAGACCAGATTTTTACACTGTGCCAAACCCTGGAAAGAGTCTACGAGAACCAAATCGACACGCATCATCTCTTTGTCGATTATAAAGTTGCGTTCGATAGCCCGAGGCGGGACTGCCTATACGCAACAATGTTCGGTATAACTGCAAAGTTGATACGTCATCAGCAGAATGTCAGCTTGGAGATAAAACGAAGAATCACAATTGCTAATAGGTGCTAATACGGGTTAAGTTAACAATTACGTTCCAGCGCCGTCTATCGATCGACAAAACTACCACTCTACAAGACGCTCGTTATACCTATGGCGCTGAGGCATGGGATGTCTCGCAAGCAGACCCAGCCGCTCTTGGGGTGTTCAAGAGAAAAGTTCTTCGAAAAATCTTCGGTCCTATTTGAGTTGGCGACGTCTATCGCATTCGAATGAATCACGAACTGTATGAGCTATACGACGACATTGAAGTAGTTCAGCGTCAATCCAGCGACTACGCTGGCTAGGTCATGTCGATCGTATGGATGAGGATGCTCCAGCGAAAAAAGTTTTCGAATCGAAAGCCAAGGGACGACGACGAAGAGGAAGACCATTCCTCTGATGGATTGACCAAGTCGAGGAGGCCCTAACCGCTTTTGGTGAAACCAATTGGAGAAGACTTACGCGAAGTAGAGGCGCCTGGCAAGAGCTGATGAGGTCGGCCGAAACCCGACGACGGGTTGCGATGGCCTCCCAAGTAAGTAGGTCAGTATATTTTTTAAATTTACTGCAGTTATTCTTATTGCAGTGGATTCTTATTGCAGCTTATTGTATATATGTTTCTCAATGACCTATCATGACCTACAGTTTTTCGTTCGAATAAAAAATTTATTTTTGGCTGGTCAAAAATTATAAAATTTTCGCGCGAAATTTGAAACTTTCTTTAAAACTCCGCTATTTTGTTCAATTTAATTTCTTTTTTCTTTTTATTTTAGATCCAGAGTCATGGTACTGGGAATACCTTATAGTTCATAAACTATTTCGTTTTTTTTTTTTCATTTCAGGCTTTGTGAAGATGGTTGTCCCAGAAGCAATGGGGTGACTTTTTTGAGCACTGGGAGATTGCAAATAACTCGCTGAATTTTATTTTTTTTGGTTCAAAAATTTTATCATATATTTATAATATATCCAAAAATATATCCTTAAACCATCAAAACATTCCATGCAGTAGTTTTCTTAAAAAAAAAAAATCGCAAAAATAACTTTTTTTCAGAAGTTTCTTAACGTTTTAATTTTTGTTTTTTTTTTATTTTATTTAATTTTCTGAATAGTAAACCTTTTAAGAATATTCTGTGAAAATTTTGAGATGAATCGGAGCAAAACTCACGAAGTAACAGCCGTCTAAGCAACTGCCCCTCATACATGACTCATATTCAAAAAATGAAAAATTGATATTTTGAAAAACGGTCCCAGGGAATACCACTCTCGAATTTTTTTTCCCTGATCAAAGTTCTTTAGTGATAAAAACTTGCGGATGGATGAAAGAGAAATTTTAATACTTTTTTTTTCTAGCCCATACCGGCCCACCTCCGTGATCTTTTGTAAACGCAAAAAATTGATTTTTTTCAGTTTTTGCCGCATAGCATCGAAACTGACGAAAGTGACGTCATTGCAATGTATAAACAAATTGGAACTAATTTATAAATAAATAGCGAAATACGAACATTTCGGTATACTGTTTAACTATCTGAGAAATCCGGTTCCCGAGATATATATTTTTATAAGAAAAATCGGGGGAAGATCAAAATTAATATATTTTTACTTTTTAACTTTTATTAAAAAAAATATTCCAGATACGATATTGAAATGTTCTACAACAATTTTCATTAATGCATTACTCATCTTAAGTACAAAACACTTAACTGGAAGACTTTTTTAACCCATACCAGCCCAACTGGCCCAATATACCCTACTTTTCGTCAATTTTTCGTATTGAAATTAGCTCCAAATGCTATGCAGAAAAAACTGCAAGAAATCGATTTTTTGCGTTTACAAGAGGTCACGAAGGTGGGCCGGTATGGGTTAAAAAAAATTATCCAAATTTTCGTTTTCATCCATTCGCAAGTTTTTATCGCTAATCAAACTGAATCGGTTTCTATCGTTACGCCCTACTGTGGAAAGCGATTATCTAAAGAAAACTTTTGGTTTTTTTATTTGGGATGATCCAGCACCGAGTTATGAGAATCACCGCAATTCTACTTTTTTCGAGGCGCTTCCGAATAATTGCTGCTATTTTGCTGCCGTAATCTATATATATAAAAAAATGTTGTCAAATCTGTTTGTGACGAGTGTTTGAGAGTTCGGCTGGGTAAAAAAAAAATCTGCCGATACCATTTTGTAGGGTACGTTCTCTAGATGGTTTTAAAAAAAAATTGTTTGAAAATGACAAGGGGGCGTGGCACCTCCCATACAACCCAAATCTACGGTAGCGAATAGCTCTGAAGTTATAGTTCGCATAGCATCGGAATTCGGTGTTCTACCTTAATTTACAAGAGCCGTTCCACAGGTAAAATTTTATGGGCGTTGAATGTGGGGCGTGGCACTTTTTCAGCAGACCAAATTTTCGGTATAACTTTCAAGCTATAAGTCACACATCACAAACTATTTAGTCACGTCCTTCGACTAGCAAAATTTATCAAGTATAGGCCAAAGGGGTGTGGCACCGCCCATACAATTCAAATTTATGATATCGAATAGCTTTGGAACTAAATGCCGTATAATAATGAAATTCAGTATGGAGTTTCCACTTGGTGATATATTTATACTATAAAACTGGGATGGGCTTTGGAAAAGGGGGTGTGGCTACGCCCATACACTTAAAATTTTTGATATCAGATAGCTTTGGAACTAAACGTCGTTTAACAACGAAATTCAGTATGGAATTACTATTGGGTGATATTCTTCTACTAGAAAACTGAGACGTCATTGAACAAGGGGGTGTGGCTCCGCCCATACAAGCTAAATTTGCGATATCGAATAACTTTGAAATTATAAGTAGCATAGCCTCGAAATTTGGTTATCAATTTACACAAGTCGTTCCACTTAGAGATAGAGATAGAGATAGAGTTAGAGATAGAGATAGAGGATAGAGATAGAGATAGAGATAGAGTTAGAGATAGAGATAGAGATAGAGATAGAGATAGAGATAGAGATAGAGATAGAGATAGAGATAGAGATAGAGATAGAGATAGAGATAGAGATAGAGATAGAGATAGAGATAGAGATAGAGATAGAGATAGAGATAGAGATAGAGATAGAGATAGAGATAGAGATAGAGATAGAGATAGAGATAGAGATAGAGATAGAGATAGAGATAGAGATAGAGATAGAGATAGAGATAGAGATAGAGATAGAGATAGAGATAGAGATAGAGATAGAGATAGAGATAGAGATAGAGATAGAGATAGAGATAGAGATAGAGATAGAGATAGAGATAGAGATAGAGATAGAGATAGAGATAGAGATAGAGATAGAGATAGAGATAGAGATAGAGATAGAGATAGAGATAGAGATAGAGATAGAGATAGAGATAGAGATAGAGATAGAGATAGAGATAGAGATAGAGATAGAGATAGAGATAGAGATAGAGATAGAGATAGAGATAGAGATAGAGATAGAGATAGAGATAGAGATAGAGATAGAGATAGAGATAGAGATAGAGATAGAGATAGAGATAGAGATAGAGATAGAGATAGAGATAGAGATAGAGATAGAGATAGAGATAGAGATAGAGATAGAGATAGAGATAGAGATAGAGATAGAGATAGAGATAGAGATAGAGATAGAGATAGAGATAGAGATAGAGATAGAGATAGAGATAGAGATAGAGATAGAGATAGAGATAGAGATAGAGATAGAGATAGAGATAGAGATAGAGATAGAGATAGAGATAGAGATAGAGATAGAGATAGAGATAGAGATAGAGATAGAGATAGAGATAGAGATAGAGATAGAGATAGAGATAGAGATAGAGATAGAGATAGAGATAGAGATAGAGATAGAGATAGAGATAGAGATAGAGATAGAGATAGAGATAGAGATAGAGATAGAGATAGAGATAGAGATAGAAATAGAGATAGAGATAGAGATAGAGATAGAGATAGAGAAAGAGATAGAGATAGAGATAGAGATATAGATAGAGATAGAGATAGAGATAGAGATAGAGATAGAGATAGAGATAGAGATAGAGATAGAGATAGAGATAGAGATAGAGATAGAGATAGAGATAGAGATAGAGATAGAGATAGAGATAGAGATAGAGATAGAGATAGAGATAGAGATAGAGATAGAGATAGAGATAGAGATAGAGATAGAGATAGAGATAGAGATAGAGATAGAGATAGAGATAGAGATAGAGATAGAGATAGAGATAGAGATAGAGATAGAGATAGAGATGGAGATAGAGATAGAGATAGAGATAGAGATGGAGATAGAGATAGAGATAGAGATAGAGATAGAGATAGAGATAGAGATAGAGATAGAGATAGAGATAGAGATAGAGATAGAGATAGAGATAGAGAGATAGAGATAGAGATAGAGATAGAGATAGAAATCATTTCCGCTACGACAGCAACGCGTCGGGTATCAGCTATCTTCTATACTAATAAAAATTATTTTCTGTTTGTTTGACTACAATACAAATCTTAACGGCTGAACGGATTTAACTCAAATTCGGCTCACATATTACTTGAATCCTAACTTAGGTTATGGCATACTAAGTTTTGACCACGCTTCTTCCGCCCCTTTACAAGTAACGCAAATCTAACTACTAGCGTATTTTTTTCAAGCGGAAATGCTCGACTTATTAATTTTAAGAAAATCCTGTTATTTTGACATCAAAAACATTCACATATCTTTAAAATTGGACAAACTTTTGGTACAACGTCTTTTTCTAATAACATCGTTTCCTTAGAATAACAAAATACTATCAGAAATTCGTATATTTTAATTGCGATGCAAATAACTCCGTTGTTTTTGAATATATTTCATTCCAATTTTTTTCGTTGATAAACTCAATTCAAGCACTTAATAAAAACAATTTATAGAGTAGCGTTATCTTAGCGGATATATTTTTAATATTTATTTCAAAAAAGGTCCAAAATATTGACTTTTTACTCAAAACATGACACAAAAGTTGTTTTTGTTGTTAAAATAATAAAAACTCAAAATTGCATTTTTGACTACCTCTTACATGACATAGCGTTTTATAGCAAAAATGCTTCCAATTTTACAGAAAAATTTATTAACTATTTCTGTCATCAAAAAACATGACCTACCCCCAGTGATTTTTTAAAGAAATTAATTTTTTTAATTATAAAGAATAATTTATGTGAAAAAATTATACCAGTATCTCTTTCCGATCAAAAGTTATCGCGATAAATATATTTTTTTTTAGACACAAGCCAAGCTGTTTTTCAAATGCTTATCTATTAATAAAAATCATTTTTTTTTCTGTGAACATTAAAACTACTGGAAAACTGTAACGGGCAGTGGAAAATGACTGTGGTGTCAAACTATGACTCTAAGAAAAGTTTTTAATACACCTAAGTATTATGTTCCTATATATTTAGTTGCAAGGTGCAGCAACGCGCGCCGGGAAAAGGCTAGTTTTTAATATTCCTCCATGAAAATTTCACAGAAAATTCTTTAACTATTATTTTTTAATGTACCATTAGTTATCAATAAAAAAATTTTAACCCCTCCTAAATAATTCTTAAAAAAATTTTATTTTTTAATGATTTAAGTTAAATAAATATAATTTTAAGTAAGTTATTTATTATACATAAATCAATATTTCTGAGAGCTTATTTTTATACATTATATTTTTTATTTTTTATATTTTTATTTATGACTACTTTATATGATTATTGAAATTAAAAAAAAAAAAAATAAAAAAATAACGATTCAACACCCTATGAATACCACAATTATCACTCTTTTTTGAGGCATGATATTTTTTCTTTTTTTTTTTTCTTAAATTGCAAAAACATGCTTAAAATCTTGAATGAAAAAAACAAAATATTTCAAAATGCCTTACATGAAATCTGTACACATACTCCTTGTAAAACTCCGACGCAAGCTGTCTCAAAATCAAAATAAGTTAAAAAAATAAACAAATGCATTAACATTAAAAATGCTCCACATTCAACAATTTTTCTGTCAGTTGTCAGAAAAAACAGGAAGAATCTTCTTCCCAGACAGTTTTTGGTATTTTTTGTCATTTTTATTGCTCGTGTTGTGTTGTGATTGTTGTTGTTGTTGTTGTTGTTGTTGTTGTTTCTGCTGGCATTGTCCCTTTTTATTCCACTTCATTGTTGAATTTGGTGGCTGTTTGATGAGGATTTCAATGGAAACACGCAAATTTCACAAAAATTTAAAGTTGAAAAAATTTAAAAAAAAAAAAAAATAAATAAATTAAACAAATAAAGAGATTGCATGCAAATAAGTTCACATTAAAAGGCGTTGCTAACTCAAAAAGAACTCCGACCGGATGAATCATGTCTCAAAGAGCTTCGCCGACGGCTAACATTCAGATGATGATGATGATAATGAAGTTGGTGCTGATGATGATGATGATGATGATGATGTTGATGATTTTGATGGTGATGATGATGGTGATGACAACCAAAACTATATGAAGAACACAATAATGGGTACAGCAGCCGCATCCGCCAGCCGCAACACCAGCGCATGATATCAATTTCACAATTCCTGAGCACTTGGGGCTAAAATAAAATATCAAGCTTTCAACTCCGACACTCGAATTGTAATGAAAATCAGCAAAATTGAGCGGAAGTTAAGTGCTAAATGACGTTGGGACATACATAAACAAAAAAAAAAAAAAACACGGCTCATTGTCAGAAGTTTTGTCCCCACATGCACTGAAGTGACAAGTTTCTGATAAAACAGCCAATCATATCAAGTTGACAGCCCGGGCAAACATGTGTCAAAACATGTAAATAATACAGAGAAGAGTTGTACTGATCTGTTTGTATTGCTGAAGGAAAATTCTGGAAATTTTTTTACAGTATGATTTGACGGTCTTAGTTAGCAAATTGTGACAAAGTTTTGAAGTTTTTGTCTAAACTATTGGATCGAAGTTTTGCCTTCAATGCATACTTTTGAATTTGTTTGTTAAGATGGTTCCACAACTGAAGTTCTTAAATAAAAGATGCAGTTGGCTGTGTCATGCACACAATCATAGATTTTGATATGATAACGTGTCTTTATCCCCGTCACTATCCGATCCGTATCCTTTGTCCTTAAATTCGTTTTATTCGTATCGTTATTCATATGTTTGACCCTATGACTTGACTTGTCTAACTCTTTGTCTTGATCTTTGACCAAATTGTGCATGGATCAAGACAAGGAGTTCGACAAGTCAAGTCATAGTGTCGAACATATGAATAAAGGTAAGATGGAGACGGGTATTTTAATCCATGCCCAAATCCTTCTCCTAGTTCTTGGTTGAATTCATTTCATAGTCCTTGTCCCATTTCTTGTAGCAATCCTTGTTCAAATCTTTTCCTAATTCTTGTTTTTTATTGTTTTCTAAATTCTTTTCCCAATCTTTGTCTTAATCCTTGTCCAAATCCTTGCCTGAATTCTTTTCCTTACTTTGACCTAATCTTTGTTTTCCTCCTTTGTCTAATCTTTGCCATAATCCTTGTCGAAATCCTTGTCCTAATCCTTGTATTTTCCTATTTTTAATCGTTGTACAAATCCGTGTCCTCGTTCTTTTTCTAAAACTTTTTCTAAACCTTTTTCTAAACCTTTTTCTAATTCTTTTTTGCAATTAGATCCTTAATTCAAAAATCTGTCATGTTTTAGTTTTGATTTTAAGACATTTTTATTAGCTTCACTTCATTTGTCTGCCCCATACAATTTTTGGAATCCATTTTTTTTATTTTGTTTTTGCTTTGTAACATTGACATTTACCTTCGTACTATGCAATATATCCATGCAACAATGGAGCATTTAAGTTACATCTAAGCGGTTATCTAAGCGGCCACATGACGCCATGGAATTTTTGTTTTTGTATTTTGATTTGTTTTTTTTTTTTGTTGTATTTTTATAATGCAACCGGAAACCTCAACTCTATTGTCGTTTTTAAAATTTACCATAGTGCCAAGGGCCATGTAGTTATAATTCCATGCAACGATTTTTCATTGTTGTTGCATTTTTACTGCAGTTAGTGATCAGACCTTGATTTTATTCTGGCTCAAAAATTTTTGTTTTTATTTTCGTTCTGAAGACAAAGACCCAATTTTGCTGTTGTAAAATAAAAATTACCATTTACGAGAGTAATAATTCCATGCAACAAAATTGTATTTTTGTTGCAAATGCTGCTACATTCACGAGCTGACAGCGTCATATTATTTTTTTTTATTTTTGTCGTAAGGTCAATTACAAAAGCTTCATTTTCGTTTTATTATATTTACCGTTGTAAATATATTAGCCGAGAAATAATTTAATGCAACGTCTTTGCATGATAGCTGAATTTTCAATTTCGGAGCGGATCTCTCTGTGGCCTTATGAAGTCATGCATTTTTAATCTATTTTTGTCGTATGGCGTATAATAATTTTTACTTTAGCACCTATATATAGCCTGTTATAATTCTATGTAACAAAAATTTCAGTTTTGTTGCTTAAGCAGTTGCCTCCGCGTCCCGAAAAATTTTTATTTTTTTATTTTTGTCATAAAGTTTAAGAATTAATCTTAACTTTTGTTTCATTATTTTTGTCATAGCACCTATACTCAGCGAGTAACAATACCATGCAACGCCGATGCATTTTGAAAAAAAATGCCCTTTTCTTCTTTTTTTGAAACCTGTGCGGGAAAACGCAACGTTGTCACGTCAAAACACTTTACAAAAGGATTTTTAGATATCGTTGCATTTTCAGAAATTGTGCTATTATGTGCTCACACTGTGCATGAAGGTGATAGGTGGAGAAAGTCAAGAAGTGCAAGAGATGGAGTGAAGTCAAATATTTGCGAATTGCTTAAGAAGTTCATTTTGGTTTAAGTTTTTTTTTTTTTTTTCACAATTTGGTAAATTTGCTCTAAATGTGCTGCAATGCGGTGTAAAGGGAAGAGGAAACATTAATTATTTGCACATTGTTAGGAACTTTATTTTGATTTATTTTTTTCACAAATTTAGTTATTGTGCTGTGATGCACTCAGGATGTGCTGCAATATAGTTTAAAAGAATCAGAAAATTGCGCATCTTTCTGAACTATAGAGCGTCAAAAATGTGTGTAGTGACGTTCTGAGCTTTATACTATGTCTATTCAGAGAGTTTAGTTTGCGTTTCCAGTATAAAGTTGAGTTTTGCTATTGAACTCAGTTTAAACTCTTGAGTTGCTATTACAATTATGCATGATGAAACTCAACTAAACTCATTTTGTTTTCTGAGTTTATCAAAACGCAATTTGAGAAATGCCCAAAAGTATGCTAGTGATCAGATGAAAAGATATGTTTAAATGCAACTTTTTGGATGACAGGGTACGTTCAAAGTGTTGAACGGTCTTATGCTGAGAAATTTTTCGAAATTGTACAATTTACTTTTTGCAAAAAATGAGTAAAAAAGCGAAGAAATGAACTTGGGAAAGTGTAAACGATGAGGTCTTCATATCAGTATGGACCGATTCAAATTGCGATTTTCACAGTGCAAAGTAGAACTTGCAATATGTAGGCAGAGTTGGCTACAGTCTTGTCCCCTAGTGAAATTGATGTCACGGTGGTGGCGGTGCAAAAAACATGAGAACACATAAGTTAACAAAGAAATGTCACACTTAACTCACTGCCGACGTATCTCTGTCTGAACAGCTTCGGTTGAAATCAAACTAAACTCAAACTATACTATACAATAGCATTCGTTATGTGGTGAGTTTGAGTGTGCTGATATGTGCTAAGAATATTCAAGTGAAGTTGTTATCCTGCATATTTTTAGGATAATGAAAGGACCCAGCAAACATTATGACTTTTAAAAGACTCTTTGAAGACTCATATAAATGAGTTTTCATCGTCAAAATGCGCTCAAAGAAGACTCTTTTATGAGTGCATTTTCGTAGATTGTGGGCTTCAAAAAATTACTGCTTTATGTCTCATTTTGGACTCACAATAAGACTCATAATAAAGAATCTTTAAAGACTCATAATAAAGACTCTTTTAGAACTCATATAAATTCGTCTTTTTGAACTCAAAATTAAGACTCTTAAGACTCATAGTTAATACTCTTTTAAAACTCATAAAAAAGACTCTATACTTACTTTACTTACTTATTTGGCGCTTACAACCGAAGGTCGGTTTTGGCCTCGTATAAGAAATTGCGCCAGCCATTTCTGTTTTGCGCTTGCTAGCGCCAGTTGGAAACACCAAGCGTAGTCAGGTTATCCAACACCTGATCCTTCCAACGAAGATGTGGCCGTCCTCTTCTGCGTTGACCACCACCGGGCACCGAATCGAATATTTTTTTCGCTGGAGCGAAATGGCAAGAGTTATCCTTCGCTTTATTTATTTAAAGTGAAGGATAACAAGGACTCTTTAAATACTCGAAATAAAGACTCTTTTAGAACTTATATAACTTAGTCTTTTAGGACTCAAAACTAAGACTCTTTTAAGAGCCATATTTAATACACTTTTTAAGAATAATGTAATGGAATATGAAGACTCTTTTAGAACTCATATGAGTTATTATTTTAAGAGTCATAAGTCTCCTGTTAAAGACTCTTTAATGGTTTAAAAACTCTTTTTAAACACTAATTTCTGACATTGATATGATGTTAATAAAACCTCAGAAACACCCTTTGCGTGAAATTATCGCATGTGTCATTTTTTCCATTTATGTAATGATATTAATAATTTTGCCATTTATCGTACTCATAAAATACGCATAAAAAAAGACTCTTTTTAGAGTCTTATTTCTGAGCAATAATTTTAGAATCATATCAAAGACTTCTTTAGGATTCTTTTTATTGCATACTCATAAAACACGCATAAGAAATACTCTTTTTGGAGTCTTATTTCTGAGCAATAATTTTACAATCATATCAAAGACTCCGTTATGAGTCTTTTTATTGCGTACTCATTAAACACGCATAAGAAATACTCTTCTTGGAGTAATTTTTTTTGAGACACTCAAAAAATGTTTGCAGGGGAATTATCATGACGTAAGCCCCACTTTAAACTTAGTACAAAGCTTATATGGTCGTTTGGGTGCTGAGTGGGGTTCCCTTCGTAAAGGAATTCTAATTTTGTCGCAAAAATTTGGGATAATTTATATTTGCAAGTTGGAAAACTCTTTATATTCTTGTAAAAATTATAAAAATTTTAATATATCCTTCCGTCTCTGGTATATGATAGCACAAGCTGAGCACATTGCAGCACATTATCTGAAAAAATTCCGGGACTATCTTCAATACAACACAAGACAGGACACATCGAGTACATCGCAGCATACTTTTTGTATTCACAAGCAGCAAAAATTAAGGGTTTTTTTTTTACTCACTTAAAAGAGCGCCGAAATTTAACCGCTACCTCACAGTATAAATGAAGACTTGACATATTTTAGGGCTCTTCTGCATTGTGAATAATACAATGGAAATAATTAACTTTTAATATGTTGAAAGTAAAAATGAAAAACAATAAAAAGCTAAAATAAAGATTTGAAAATTTTCCTTATACTGAATAATACAGTAGAAATACTATGGAAATAATTAACTTTTTATAGTATGTTTCGCAAGGAAAATCGTTAAATCATCGACAGCAATTTAAGTGCTTTTCGCTCTTTTTATGACACTTTGAAGTTGCTTTTAAGTGGCACTTTTCTATTAGCAAACTTTTTGAAGTATTAAGTCTTTGTAATAAATTTTAATTGTTATAACCTTAGAAGGGACATTATCCATACTTTCCCATTGCATCCGTAGTTCAACAAATTTATCGCCTTTCAACTAAATCGCTAATACGTCACGCTTACAGTCTATTACGAAGCTGCAGTAGCCCGTAGAGCGAAACTTGATTAATACATGACACAAAATGTGCCAGCTTTTATCCTTTACCATTGCCTGGTAGTATCGGCGGCATGCAAACTGCTCATCCAGCTCTTGCTAATTGACACGCTTGAATGCATTGATTAAAATTGTGAAGGTTTTAGGAAATTTAAGCAACTCTTAAAGAAGTTAAAGGAGAGACAAAAAAAAAGCCAATACTTCTTCGCATTTTAACTTGTACTTCCATAAATCCTGAAGCCTGCAACAGGGGTTGTTTATTTGTAGCTAAATTAACAGAAATGTTTTGTACCAAACAAATCCATGCGAAAAAAAATGCATCTTTTGCAAATCCAAGACAAGAGCTCCAGTGGATTTCTGAGGAATAATCAAGGTGAAGTTTGCAAGAAAAGAAAAACAAAAAATCATCAGTATTGTGTTTGTTGATTTTGTTTTTTTCTATCCAATAATTTTTTGTTAAGCGTACAAATCACAAAACAAATATTCTCGCGTATTATGCGGAAAGAGTGAACAGAAGAAAAATCAAGAAAATTCCACATCATGGCGTGGCTGGCATTTTCAAAGCTGACCTGAACTTCACAACAGTCAAGTACAACAGCGGCAAAAAAATCGCAACTCTAGCGATGATATCAGACAGGCAGACAGACAGACAGACATACAACAGGCTCACAAAGGGAAAAAGGCAGCAGCAAGAATAAAAAATAAAAACTGACTTAACTGCAGCTAAGCCCAAAGGAGCCCCAATACCAAGTCCAAGTCCACATACAAACGAGTGGTAAGTCCGCAGCGTAGACTTGATGTTGGGCTCAATCCCAGACCAAGTGTTAAGTCAGAGTCAAAGTCAATCCACCATGACTGACTGACTTCAGTCACTGCTAAGTATTTGCTGTTGCTGGTTTTGTTGTTGTTGTTGTTGCAGCTCAACTATAATTATTGTTTCCTTTGGAAATAAATCGCCAACTGCTCAAGTTCAGCGCTGTCAGTTCGACCAGGTCTGGCCCGGCTTGTCATACAACATACCCGCCAATACTTCACCCCCTCCCTCGCACCCACCATGCCATGCAATCAAGCCCTATGCACCAAGAAAGCTGCTCCATCATTGCTGGCTATCATTTCGCTATTCAACGGATTGTTGATGGGATGTGATGTGATTTGTTTGTGCTTCCCTCTTTGCGCCTGCATTAATGTTTTCCTCCGTCTCATTTGGCATCACCTGAACAGGGTTGCACTTCACTTTTCCTTACATCCCAACACTAACTATTCTGTTTTTTGTTTGTTTTTTTTTTATTTTTGCTCTGTTGGGCTTGGTTGGCTGTTTGTCTGTCTGTCCGTCTCCTTGTCGTGTTGTGATTGTTGCACATTTGAAAAGTGATCATTAAGTTTTCAACACCATATCCTGAGTAGTTTTGAAGTTGAACTACTGACATTCGATTTAAACGATCGCTGGGCGTGTTACTGACAGTAACCATGGCCGGTTTCTAAGCGTATATTTGTGTGTGTGTGTTTGTAGAATTTTCTTTAGCACAATAGCTGGCAGGATCACTCCAAGTTGCTAGCACTGTTGTCACTGTTTAGATTAATCAGTTTCAAAAAAGAAAATGCAAAGTTGGAGTTATAATTATCTGTGGCGATACACAGCGGTATCACTTGCATAGCAGTTAATGACGAAAAATAATTCCAACAGTTCCAATTCAACAAAAATAATTCCAATGAAATAAAGAATTCAACCGCATGATACGAGTGTTGCTACATATATTTCGTGAATAAATATTGAAACCAATTTTTTTTACAATTTTTCAATTTCAATTGGCCACGGAGCCAATTGAAACATGTACAAAAAAAATTAGAATTATTCCGTGAAATAGGAAAAACAAACAAGTGCCGAAGAAAGACTTATTTTTCATCAAGACAATGCCAGCTTGAGGAGTTTTTGAGCACTCAAAACATCAAATTTATGTGTCATCCACCATACAGTTCTGATTTTGATCAAATGCTTTCTTTTTTTCCCGCACATTGAGGGGAAAACTGCGTGGCCAACGTTCTCGACGCCAGAAAAAGCCGTTGATGCGTTTAATAACAATATTTTAGAGGTGGCTCAAGCGGATAAATGCTATGACAAATGGTTCCAAGGCATAAAAAATTGACAGCATGGAACAATCATAAAGGAGAATATTTCGAAAAACAATATCGAAAATATTCGTCCCATATATTTATTCTCGAAATATATGTAGTGACTTATGTAGCCGATGTTACAATGAACTATTGATTAATATTTTTATTTGATTATTAAGAAGACACATGGAGATTATGTATTAAACCCAATATCTTTCAAATGGCAGCCTCGGCTTGGTTAACAAACCTCAATTCTTTTTTTTCGAAATTTTCGAACTGTCTTTTGCTTTATTTAATAATGGTTTTATTTCCCTTTAAGTTCCAATGTTCCCTTTAAGAGTTGTTTACGGATGGTTTGCGTAGACCTTGGTGTCCAATCGGTGTCTCCAAAACGCGAAATTATGAGAGCGGAGAGCTACGTGTGCAATAACTTTAATGTTTTGCAACTATCATGGCACGTAGTATCATCGTGTTGAAATTAGAGGTGGTCTGTGTTCGTATCCAACTATCTCCAACCACAAAAGAATTATTTATCATGTCTCTGTAGCCCACTCCATTGACAGTAACGCCTCTTTTCTCATCATTTGCGAATAAGTACGGCTCTGTGTCGCCTCTGGCTCACAATCAGTACCAAATAGACACTAGTTGTGAGTACATTGTCATCTCCTGAATCACTCGAGGTTTTTCGAATCCCCAAATGTGGTAATTTTACTTATAGATGTAGAAGCAAATGAGCAAATGAGCTTCGTCAGAAAACACGATCTTTTTGCTAAAATCACTGTCGTCATTTATATTTTCCAAAACCCAGAGAACGTATAGAGCTGCTAGTGGTTCGTCGGTTGTAGTTCTTGATTCAGCTGGATCTTATACGCATGCAAAGCCTAATTTTTCGCCAATATATGCTGTAGTGTGGACGTGGATAGGAAGAGTTCATGAGCACGATGAATGGTGACAAATTGAGGTGCTTGGGTCGTTTTCAATACTTCCTATACATTGTATACAACGTCGAAATTTTAGTCGTATGCCCGGCACGAAGTCGTTTAGGTATCTTAACATTTTGGATGTTACGGATTATGTTGGACTTTTTTGCGCTCACTCGTATCAGAAGGCACATGATTATGAGGGGAATTTACTCGAATTTTTCGAATCGTAACTGCGATTGAACCTGATTTTCCATAATACAATCAACGAATCCTCTTTATTTCCCTTACGGCCTCGTTAGTCGAGTAGGTAGCGTGCTTAACTGACATCCCAGAGGGTCTGGGTTCGAATCCCGGCCAGGTTAAGGTCCTTCGCTTTAAGCTTTCTCCTTTTCTTTCCAAATTTTTATAGAGACCAGTAGCTGATTTCTGTAACTTTTGCGACAAATAGTCACTTTTGCTGACGTTACACTGTTTCGTTCCAAAATACTTACTTTTGCGAAAGCTAGTGTTTCTGTAACTTATAAGTGAGTAAATAGTGGACCGTGATGAGAAAGACACACAAGTGAAACAAGTGAAAAAAATATATGAAATTACAACAAGTTACAGACACCTCTGTGTGAAGTTAAACGTGGTTCTTGTACTTACTGTTGTTGATATTAAATACACAAACCTTATCCCCACATTGATCCGAGTGTTCTTTTAATGCGGTTGATTATGTTATGATACAAATTACATCATGGAATAAATCTCATTATGAAATATTTATTTTAGTTTATTTATTCAAAAATATGTTCATTGTAATACATATAATATTGTGTTAACCCTCAAATGCACAAGGCGCCCGATTTTTACCGAAAAAATATATTTTGTGTAAAATTGAGTAAAAATAAAAACTGCGTTTTTAGTTTTAAAATTTTTTTTTTTAAAAAGTGGTTGTATCTATAAAGATACAATGTGATACAATTACCCACATCTAAAATCCCTATTAAAATATATTAAAATAAAAGAAATGTGCTATGAAATTTTAATTAATTAATTTATTTTAAAAACTTAAAATTATCAAAAACTGCAGGGAGTGCACACTGTATCTTTAAAGATACAACCAACTAAAGTGACCCAGGTGCCAAATGATCGAAATTTTTTCGAACCACTTAAAATCACTAAAGGACATGTTTTGAAAGCAGTCAGTATTTTTTGCTAATCAAAATTATTTATCTGTTCCTAGAAGTTAAACTATTAAAAATAGTGTTTATTTAATTAAAAAAAAATTTTTTTTTGATTTTGTACATAATTTTTTTATCAAGTATGACAAATAGAAGTAAAAACTATTTTTTTATTTAAGACTTATAATATTGTAAATAATATAGAACCGATTTGAAAAAAATAAAACCAAAAATATAGCCGTAGGAATTTCATGAATGGTTGTATCTTTAAAGATACACGGTGCATTTAAGGGTTAATAATATTTTCGTATATATATCATTGAAAATATAGAACATAGTGAGAACTTCAAGCGACTCGAGTCACATATATTTTAAGTTACAGAAACACTTCGAATGTTCTATGAAAATTCCTATGAAAATAGAATTGAAACATTCGAGACGAGTCACCAATTTATCCCACTTTATTACAGAAACAGCGCAAGTGAGAATGACATCATAATGGCGTCAAAGTGAGAAGATCTGATGAGAACTGCGGTTAGAAAAGTTACAGAAAGAGCTACAGCTGTTAAGAACCACACTCTTACAACCGTAAATCCTTTTTTTTTAACTCTTTATAACTAATTCTTGGGTCTATGCGAGCATGTGCTTCTCTTTACAGTGTTTTTTTTTTGCACTGATCTTTGCAAAATGTGGGTGCAACTAGACAGCGGATGGAGTGTTTGGGAAAACTGAAAATTAAAAAAATAAAAATTTTATTTTTTTAAACAAATGATTGTATTGATCTAAAAGTTATTTATAACCGTAGTATTTATTACTCGCCCCACACCTCATTTCGTGAAACTGATAGGATTCAATGGAAATGAACCTGCGATGAAACTGACTATAGACTGGCATTAATTTGCGTTCCGCGATTTTCAAAAAGATACACAAGTAACTCTGTGAATTATTAACCCTTCGCGTGGCAGATGGGTCTTTCGTGTCCAAACGCTTTTTTCTTTTCACTGTAGTTTTTTTTGCGGGTGCATAGATGAAGCTTGGAGTCACGTGGAAATAGTGACCTGCTAACAATAGCTGAACAGTTTGGTTTTCACTGTGTTGTAATATGGAGCTATTGAAAGTTTTTCTGGACACGAAAGATCCCATGTGTCACGGTAAGTGAGTAAAAATTTTATACAAAATTTTTTCTTTTTAATTTTTTTATCATAAAAATTAATGTAAAAATATAGTTTTATAATAAATTTTTAGATATTTTGACAATAAAATAATTTATTTCATAATTATTGTATTTTTATTTTTAAAAAATCTCCCATTTTCCTAGCTTGAATTAGCTTAAACAAGGTGGGGCAAAAGTAATCACCCAATGTTCTTTTGATGTAATTTTTTTTCTTTTTAATGAAAAACTTTGATTTTACTTGTGAAATTTGTTTATTTAATCCATTAGAATTTATTCCATTCTGTTGGGAAAGTTATATTGGCCGCTGCTAGAGTTGATGACCATACGGGCTCGTTATATGACTTTTTACATCACTCTTGCCAGAACTTCGGGCGACAGGTTCTCGCATTCTTAGCGAATATTTTCCTTAAGAGCTTGAAGAGTCTGAGCCTTGTTGACGTACACCCACAACTTAAAAAAACCCCATAAAAAGAAGTCGGAAGTGGTTAAATCGGGTTATCTGGCCGGCCAGTGCAAATCACCTAAACGAGCGATTAAGCGACCCGGAAATGCTTCCTTCAGAATACCGGTTGTGGCTCGAGCAGTGTGCACCGTTGCACTATCATGTTAGAACCACATGTTCTCCAGTCCCGATTCATCCAATTGAGGAAGAAAAAAATCAGTAATCAAGGCTCTGTAGCGCGCGCCGTCAACAGTCGTCGTTTGGCCCGCGGCATTCTCAAAAAAAAAAGGGACCGATGACTCCTCCAGCGTAAACAGCACACCACGCAGTAACTTTGAGCGGGTGCAATGGTTTTTCGTGGGTGATACACGAATTTTCGGTGCCCCAGAAATGATTATTTTGTTTATTCACATAACCGCAAAGATGGAAACGAGCCTCATTGCTCATAACAATTTTCAATGAAAAATCGTCCGCCTCTTCGTTG
Source organism: Pherbina coryleti (assembly GCA_943735915.1). Taxonomy (NCBI): domain Eukaryota; kingdom Metazoa; phylum Arthropoda; class Insecta; order Diptera; family Sciomyzidae; genus Pherbina; species Pherbina coryleti. The sequence goes on from OX030952.1 coordinate 2,966,066, forward strand.
AGATTCAGGATGGCTTGAACGTAGGTTACACGCTGTTGGCGGTCAACAGCTAACAGCTGATGCACTCTCTGCATTTTGCAAGGGAACATCTTCAAATCTTTCACCAAAATTCTGTGTAGGGACTGCCGGCTAATGTCCAATTGCGTAGCACGTCGTCTGGTCGACTTTCCAGGCTCTTCTTCGACATCTTGGGTAACAGCACCGATATTCTCAGCAGAACGGCTGCTCCAGGGCCTGCCAGCCTTGGGAAGATCTCGTGTTGTCCCAGTCACTTCAAGGCGAGTGACCAAACGCTGCAGTGTTTGTCCAGTTGGTGCCGGACGGCCAGGAAATCTGCGACGAAATTCATGCTGCGGCAACACAATCGACAAATTGTTTCCCAAAAAAAAGGGAAACAATTATTCCGCGTTTCTGCGGAGGAAACCAATTCATGGCATGTCGATTTGTATTCTGCGTTTGTTTACTTCACAAATGTCAAAACCGAATTGACATTTGGCGCCATTTGCAAAAGATAAAGGGTATTTCAGTAGTGTGATTACTTTTGCCTCACCTTGTATGTGGAAAAAATGTTATATGTGCGCTAGTCCGATTTTTAATGCCATTTCACCCTTAAAAACAGGGTTGGACATGAAAGACCTCTTGTGTCACGGCGATTAACTAAAAAACCATGTGTCACGCGAAAGGTTAATAGCCATAGCCTGTATTCAAAAGGGCTCAAGAACTTAAAAGCCGAATATTTTGTAAAATAGCCTTTTTATGGTTTTCAACCTAAAGGAAATCAGGACTTTTTTGCAAATGCTATGTTTTTCCCCTCTAACAGTTTATATTCTGCCATATTTATTATAATTTTATTTTTATTAATTTTTTAACATATTTATTTTATTTTTTATTTTTTTTTTTTTTATTAAACCTTCATAAAGTTAAGAGCTTAGAATGCTAGCCTTGTTTTCTTGTACTGACATCCACAGCATAATTTTTTACAAGCATTTTTAGTCTTTTATAACTCTTCAGAGATAGCTTATAAATGTTTTATTGTTTTATTTTAGTCATTGTTGTTGCTTTCTTTGGCCTTGTCCTTGTCAACTCCAGGGCTGTGTATCTCCACAATAGCATCAATTGACTTTATTGCTACGATTTAAGTTAAGCTTGGTTTGAATTTAGATTTTAAGCCGAGACATCCTGCGATTATCTCGCTTACATATGATGCTGGTATTAGCTGGCCAAACTCTATAGCCCTGACCAAAGCTTTACCAAACCACTTCACAAGAGTCTTGTCTATTTTGTGTGGTAAAATTGTAGCAACTGTGTCTGGTACTGTTGCATGTTGTTTTGTTTAGTAGACTATGATTTTTTTTTGTTATTGTTGCTGTTGTTTCAAATTGTTGTTGTTGAAAATTGTTGTTCAAAAGATTTGTCACACACGTTGTTATCTTGTTTGTTCGCTTGTTACCAATTGACATTTCATAATTTATCCCCACATCTTGACCATGTGTGACGCACGACATACCGCGTGTGTGTGTGCCTTCAAGTAAAACGCCTGCGCATAGTTTTGTGCAGGGTTAGAAAAGTAAGCAACATCAGCAACAACAACGAGCTTGTTAATTTGCCTTCTATGGCGAAATTCTCTTAAGATTTTTATTTCATTATTTTTTTTTGTTTTTGTTTTTGTTCTAAGTTGGAACATATCTTCTCTGTGGCTCATGTCAGTTCGTCAGCATGATTTTTTTGACAGTTAACATTAATTAATGACCACTCGAAAGATGTTGAATGCGGATGAAGATTTATAAGCGGCGCCCGTTGATGTGGGCTGATGTTGAATTTTGTTGCCCATTGCGACAAGTTCTCAATTTCTAATCTCAATGTTTGCTTAACTGGGCGAAGGAAACACCTACACGCAGCTCTTAAATCTGTTAGTTTAACTCTTAAGATTGATAAGCGAAGATGTTGATTTTATAAAGTTATCTAGCTTTTTTTGTTATTTCTTCAGACCATTTAAATGACTGCATGCTGCAATATTTTTTGCCTGGATTTCTTAACAAAATGCATTGCAACATCATGCTTCACAGCGATTATATGAAAAAATAAAAAAAAAAAAATCAAATCTAAACAACAAAGCAACAATGCAAACAGCATATAAAACGAAACCCTTCTGCAGGGATATCCTTTTGGTTGTTGAGCAAGCAAAAACATAACAACAAAAATAAGATGGAAAATGTTGAAATTGTGTGTTGACAAGATAATCACGTAAATTCAGCTTGGAATCGTCCGTTTTGTGGCTGTTGCAAGTGCCAAGTGCTTCAACGTGTACGAATATGCTGCGCAGACATGTCGCTCATGTGCGCATGCGCAACACCTTTGTTGCAAAACAGCAAAATAACAAAACAACAAAACAGCGGCAGTGAATCATTTCCCCATATGGGTGATAATTGCCGCAGAAGGAAATTGGAATCTATCAACCAGGTGATTTAGCGATGATGATTGCATTGCATGGCTAGAGAACGCGCGTTCACTGTGCATGGCATAAAAGTCAGCTAGCTGCAGGAGGCATACGGATGTAGAGGGTATGAGTAACACACATACATACTTTAATTTGGGAATTTTGCAGTCGTTTTTGGTATTACAGACGACGTCATATCATTTGCTCCAACAGCTTATTGAGACAGCGTTAACAAAACGAGCTGAGGAACGTTTTGGTTAAAACGTCTTTTAAAGCCTGTCATTTGTTGAGTGGCGATTTAAACGTTTCGGACATTTTGGCAGCAGCAGCTTTGTTCAACAGCAAGAAAAAAAAAAGACAAACCAAAAGTAGGAACAACCAAAGGGTTAACTCTGAATGCAAATTATAGGGTCGGTAAAATACAGACGATCTCTTATGGTTCAACTTTTGCTACATGAAGTTCCATCGATTTATATGGCATCTAAAAAAATTTCCATTTCCATGCTATTTCACATAAATTCATGAAACGAATGAATTGAATGAAATGAATGAAATGAATGAAATGAATGAAACGAATGAATTGAATGAAATGAATGAATTGAATGAAATGAATGAAATGAATGAAATGAATGAAATGAATGAAATGAATGAAATGAATGAAATGAATGGAATGAATGAAATGAATGAAATGAATGAAATGAATGAAATGAATGAAATGAATGAAATGAATGAAATGAATGAAATGAATGAAATGAATGAAATGAATGAAATGAATGAAATGAATGAAATGAATGAAATGAATGAAATGAATGAAATGAATGAAATGAATGAAATGAATGAAATGAATGAAATGAATGAAATGAATGAAATGAATGAAATGAATGAAATGAATGAAATGAATGAAATGAATGAAATCAATGAAATTAATGAAATTAATGAAATTAATGAAATGAATGAAATGAATGAAATCAATGAAATTAATGAAATTAATGAAATTAATGAAATGGATGGAATTAACGAAATGAACGAAATGAATGAAATTAATGAAAGAATATGTCATGATTGTTTTTTTTTATTCGAAGTTACTATCGGTTCCACAGTTAGAACAAAGAGCTGTCTTGGCCAAAAATCCGTCTTTTGATGGATGATTTTTTCAACTTTTCGGGTACACTCTTGTGTACCTTGTCACCTATTGTCTGAATAAACTTTCAATGCAACTTTGAAATTCTTCAAGGTTTTGGAACGAGTATGGGTTTTTTCCTAACGAGAAAAAGTTTGATATCTTTTTATTTTTTTTAACACTTTAAAAGGTTTTAATTTTTCGAAAATTTTTTTTTTGTGTAAAATATAAAGAAATATTCTTTTATAATTATTATTATTATTTTTTTTTTTTTGATAAATCTGGTCTTGAATATTATTAACTTACTTTACTAAACACCTTATACTTTAAAAAGTCCTCAATTGACAAGTATTTACTCAATAAATGAATATTGAGTTCTCTCTTCTTGGGAACTCTTCTTGGGACCTCGAGTTAGATATATGTATGTATATAGTATAACATCTGCGACGATTCCACAAAAACTGTTTTTTTTTTGTTTTTGTTCATCATTTGTGTTTTCTACAGAAAACATTGAAAACTTCCTCCTGGTGGAGCGTGTGCCCCACTTAAGGCAGCTATAGTAGCTACGCTACTTTTTAAAGAATTTTCACAAAAATTTATAAAAATTATAATAATTTCTCAGAAATCAATGGTTTGAAATCTTTTCTCTCTCCATTAATGACCTTAACCAATGTCAAAATTGTAGAGATAAGCACACAAAAAAACAAAAAAATGAAAATTATATGTGGGTGGAGTAAAGCGGCAAATGAGACAAACCGACAGCAACAAATTTCCGACAACGACTACAACAATCAAACAAGAACAACATCAACGACCATAAAAATCGTAACAACATTCAATTATATATTTCACAGCAATTTTTTTTTAACATAAACCACCATCAGCGCCCGTACGAATGAAGAACAAAATCTTGAGAAGCAAAAAAAAAAAATAAAGTGAGCTTAAGACTTCAAAAGCGGATCAATGCTGCTGACTGTTGTTGCACTAAATTGATGCAACAGCAACAGCAGACATGCTAAGAAAAAAAAATTAAATAACGACGACGCACAAAGCAAGAAACGTCAGCTCGATCTGCGCGCTACGGTCAGGCGGAATTTGCATTTAACATGATCGAAAATTGATTTTTCATGTTAACCGAATTTGAATTGTATGCAATAAGAATTGGACAGCTAAGACAAAAACAACAACAAAACAACAACAGCCAACAATCAACAGCGCAAGGCTTGAGCAAGGTTCTACAATCAGGTAACGGCCAATAACGATCAGATAGGATGATGAAAATGGCTAAAAAAGTAAAAAAAAAAAAAAATATTTAGTGTATATTCAGCCTTAGTGAAGGCTGAAAAAGTGAATGGATGGTTTTGAGAAGGATTTAGTATAAAATCTTAAGATACTGCATTTAAATTAAGACAACATTTTACTGCTACTGATGGAATTTTGAAAATAAAAATTATAGAGGAAATTCCTAAAATGCAATGAAAAGTAGTCGAAAAATTTAAAGACACTGATCTTCAATGCAATTCGAAAAAAATGTTGAAAATATGAAACCACTAGGAACTGCCTTTAGCCCATTTTGCCTCAAAGTGATAAGTATTTTCAACTTATTTCATCACTCACGTATTTGCCTTGGTCAGCCTTGGTAGAAAAATTCAAGAGACGTGGAACCTTTATTGTTGAGAGTGCTCTTTCCAAATCCGATACCATTTCCATGATTCAAGAGCACAATTTTCCAAAATGAAAATGTAACGACTGTATTTCGCAGTCGCAGGTTACAAATATTGAATTCTGAAATTTTTGCCATAGAATCTTTAAGTACATACCCATATGCCACCGAATAAGTAGTTTTTTTGCCACTTTGAATAATGTTTCCCCCTCCCCACCCAAAAAAAAAAAAGAAAAAAATAAAGATAATCTAAATTTTCTGCAATTTTTGTTAACCTTCAAGCGAATTTTGGGTCAATTTGGCCCCAAAAAAATTTTAAACGCGTCTTTTTCCGCTTATTTATGCTCAAATCAGCTAAATATTTTGGCTCAATGCGTAAAATGTGTACGAATTTTATGAATTTGACATCAAATATGTCCACACATGTCAAATTTGGCCTGTACAAAAAATTTCCCTAATAACTATTTTTGGGTCAAATTGACACAGCACTGATCGCGTGATTTTTTACGTTGTGTTTTCACTCTATCTGTCGTAGAAAGTGTTAGATCAGAAAGTTCTGAGCAGCAACAACTACAGCCGCTCATCCATGCACCAAAAACACGCAAAAGAGTACGTTGCCATATGTGCCCACCTCTACCCAATTCAAATAAACACATCATTCGATGTGATAAATGCGTAAAGTACGTTTGTTCGGATCATCGCACTAAATAAATCCAAAAACAACATTTTTTAATTAATTTGTTCCTCAGCTTTCCTATGCAATTTCCACTTGGGAAGTTTTCAGTATGTTTTTTATGCAATTTCAAGTTGGGTCAATATGACCCAAAAATTCTTTTGTGTTCTAATTCCAAAGTTTAATAAATAAAAAAATAAATAACTGGCCATTTCAGCCCTTGAAAGGACTTTGGTCTAGCTTCTTATGATCAATTTTTTCCAAAGTCAATTCCAAAGTTTACTTGAAGGTTAAATAAAGCTTCCATTTTGGGAAAATAGTGCTCGAAAATATAGCATACATGTCTCTCAAATTTTGTATGATTTACACTGAAGAAAACAGATGAAAATCTATGCTACTTTGAACTGAAACGGAATAATACCCAGCAAACATTATGACTCTTAAAATACTCTTTTAAGACTACTCATATAAATGAGTTTTTATCGTCATAATCAACAAAGACTCTTTTATGAGTATATTTTCGTAGGTTGTGGGCTTTAAAATATGATTCATAATAATGACTGTTTTATGTCTCATCTTGTACTCAAAATTAAGACTCATTTAAGACTCATTTTTAATACTCTTTTAAGACTCTTTAAAGACTCATAATAAAGACTCTTTTAGAAGTCATATAAATGAGTCTTTTTAAACTAAAAATTAAGACTCTTTAAACTCATGCTTAACCCTCTAATGCATGATTTTTGCGTCCGAATCGTTCACTTTTACAATTACAACTGACAGTAATTACAAAATGTGCTAAGCTAGAAAAAATTTCCATTACAGAAAATGTTAACCGAAATGTATAGAACCGATATATAATCTATGGTTTGAATTCTGAATTTGGAAAAAAGGTTTTCAGTTCTCGATTTGAACACAAACGCAAGTGTGCCTAAAGGCATTGTTATGAAGTAGAGGGTTAAACAGAGCTTAAAACTATTTTTAGGGTCATTGTCAGAATACCTCTCACAAACCCGTCTATAATATCTATAATATCTATACTACCTATACTATCTATACTATCTATACTATCTATACTATCTATACTATCTATACTATCTATACTATCTATACTATCTATACTATCTATACTATCTACACTATCTATACTATCTATACTATCTATACTGTCTATACTATCTATGCAATCTATACTATCTATACTATCTATACTATCTATACTATCTATACTATCTATACTATCCTTACACTTCTGCGTATAAGAGTTTTTATCTGACTATTTTCTGAAAACTACTTCTCGAGGTCAGTTGACTCTAAGTCTTCTTCTCAATTCCAATACTTATTATTTTTCGAGTGTATTGAAAATCGAAATGTAATAAAAAAATAATCATGTAATGGAATCTTTAAAGACTCATACTGAAGACTCTTTCAGAACTTATAGAAATAATAATGATCCGTTTAGGCTAAACTATATTTTTAGATTAAAATTTATTAAAAATATTTTATATCTTATATATTAAAAATATCTTTTTTTAAACATTTCAAATAAAAAGTAATTGTAGAAAAATTTAAAGTTAAAAATTTCAATTTGATACATTAACACGTATCCCTACATTCGATTTTGCAAGCTCCTCAACTGTAAGCTGAACGACTGAAAGATAAATTATAACGTATTGGAGCATTCACTTCGAAAAAAATTCACATTCTCACAAATTACCATCACATTACAAATCACAGAGGATCAGCCGTGATGGTCAGACATACATATGCACCAACGTTTTTATATATTAAGAAGATAAAAATATAACTTTAAAGCTTAAAAAATCCTCTCAGAGCCTAATTGTCGAGTTCTCATAAAACACTCGTATATAAGACTCTTTTATGAGGCTCTATTATAATTACGCATAAAACATGCAATATAAGTATAATCCTTTTGTGAGCCTTTGTTATGAACAATCATAATACCGTCTTATTTAGGAATAATGAGTTAATGAGTTCTTTTTATGAGAACTCATAAACCAAGCATAATAATGACTCTTTTAAGAGTCTTATTTTTGAGCAATAATTTTACAACCAAATCATAGACTTCTTTAGGAGTCTTTTAATTGCGTACTCATAAAACATACACAAAAAATACTCTTTTTAGAGTCTTATTTTTGAGTAATAACTTTACAATCAAATCATAGATTTCTTTAGGAATCTTTTAATTGCGTACTCATAAGACATACATAAAAAATACTCTTTTTAGAGTATTATTTTTAAGCAATTATTTTAAAATCATATCAAAGACTCCTTTAGAAGTTTTTTTGTTGTTTACTCTTAAAACATGCATAAAAAATACTCTTTTTAAAGTCTAATTTTTGAGCAATCATTTTTTAGTCATATCAAAGACTCCTTTAGGAGTTTTTTTATTGTTTACTCATAAAACACGTGTAACAAATACTCTTTTTACAGTCTTATTTCCGAACAATCATTTTACAATCATATCAAAGACTCCTTTAGGAGTCTTTTCATTGCGTACTCATAAAACGCGTATAAGAAATACTCTTTTAAGAGTATTATTTTTTTTTTGAGGCTCTCAGAAAATGTTTGTAGGGTTCTCTTAACCTAGGTCTCCAAACTTATATTCAATTTTTCAACTGCAACTCCCACGTCCCTCCACTAAAGCTTTTCATGCATTCTGCTTGGTAACGTGTGCAAAATCGTCACATTATCGGAATTGCTGATTTTTCATTCCATTGCATCGTTGCTCTGTCTATTGTTCCGAAAAAAACTTACAGAATTCCACGTTAAACCAATTCCAATTTTTTTTTTTGTTTTAATTATTTTTTACTCATTTTTGACATTTTTATTGAAAGCCTCATCAATTGAATTTTATTGAACCGTTTATTTATTTATGCACTACATGGCATGACATTCGCACTGCTCAATACAACACACCCACTTTTGTAATTATTGTGTGAATATATCTGGGGCGTGGGGGTTGGTGGCGATGACATTAACAGGTAAGTTGAGGGTTAAAAATATTGTCCATTCGCTACGTTCGTAATTTATTTAATATCGTTATTTTATTTGTTTGCATTGTGGTGGATTCTGATTCTTTAAGCATCCGCTGGCACACCAAGCCCTGGTCCATGACAATATCACAGCTTTGTTTGGAGACAGTTTGGCTGTTCTGTCTGTCCATACATTGTTTTCGTTGTTGCTCCATATGTCAGTCTACACAAATTATTGCCTTAATAATCGTGTTGTACACATTGTCGCGTCCATTGGTTCCACACCAGCTCGTTCGTCGTTGTCAGCCTCAACACCTGTCTGTCTGTCTGTCTGACTGGACGTTACAGCGCGCTCTACACCGCTCTATGTAATGTTGCTCTGTCTTTTTGTCTCAATTGTTGTTGTCACACTCACACGATACGTGTTTTTTATTGTTATAATCAGTGAATGACATGTTTTTGTATTTCCCAAAAAGAACATCATTTAACCATACAAACATTCACATTATTTCATTGCATTCATTCATTCAGTCAGTCAGTCAGTCAGTCAGTCAGTCATTCTTTCATTTATTCATTGGCCATGTATATAAAATGTATTAACATATATCGTGTGTAAAGAATTAAAATTGCTTTCATATATTTTAACCGATATTGTTGACAATAACCAACCAGAACATGAACCAATGGAGCTGATTTTCAATACGAAAAATTTAAGTTTTTTTTTTTTGTCAGAATGCAGACATGGTGGTGATTTTCAATTCGAAAAACTTCCTTATACCTACATTGGTAAGAACGCAAACATGACCATGACTTTCCATATGAAAAGTTTTTTTATTGCATACTTTAAGGGTTAATGGAGTTTCCTAAAGAAGTTAAAGATAGCTTTAGTTCAGAAGACGAAGGCAAATGGGAGTAATTTTTGAGATATCAGTATCAGATCAGAGAAAACTATTATCAGAGATGAAAAGACCTTTACTTCAAATCGAGTGTGTTTGAATTATGTTGAAATCGATTTTATTTCAGCAGTATGGAGGATAAGAAGAAACCACCTAGTCCGAGAAAATTCCGATTGAAGTGTGAAAGTACTTATTTTATGTCAAAACATAGCTGGTAAGTGAAGTTTAAATGACTAGTAATAATCCACAAGTTTGAAATAATGAGAAATATGGCACCTACATAATTATTTGTTTCTGGTAAATGTTGTTATGAAGAATACGTCTATTCGTTTGACGTTTTGACTATTTGAAAAAATGGTTATCAAAATGGATGAAATAGCAGTTTCTTTTAAAATATTAAGTTTTTTATTAAGAATCAAAAATTTAATGCAACAAAATATTAAAGAGATAAAGAATCGAAATGAAAACTTAAGTTTTCCATTCCAATTAAATTTTTTTTATGGGAACATATTTTTATTAGTTTATACATTAGGTGGGTCAAATTGTTCGGGTAAGAAAAAACGCGAAAGGCGTATAGTAAAAATGAAATCTACGAAGCATTCTAAGAAAACTTCCTCAAAAAACTAGGGGTCTAAAATTAATTCGCTACCAAGTGAATTTAGATTTGAATGTTTAATCAACAAAATGAATGACGTTTATATAAAAATATATGTATATATTTTCTGCCAAAAAGTTTCATGGATAAAATATACTTATCATCTATGTGCCAAAAACGAAATCACTAATATTGGACCTCTTTATCGTGTTTGGTTTCAAGACAAATATTGTCAGATATTTACCTCTTTTGCCATTATTTCAATGTTAAGGCAATTTTATTGTAACATACTTTGACATTTCATCTATTGATTTTTCCAGCATGGGTCGTTGTATTTCATTGCATCGGCAGTCTCTGCCCACATCATTTCAAGAACGCTCTAGTTTTTGTCTGTGAAATAGCAGCGGCAGCCATCAATTTGAGTAGCTTCAGCATTCTGCGAACCGTGTTGCAATCGCTCGAAAATCATCTCTCAAAACGCCCAAACATTTCACTGAACATCGTAGTCATTGGGAGGCATTCAACTAGTTTATGATCCATATGTCTGTCCAAGTCATCTCATCTTGTCTGTCCGGCCGTGCGCCTTTGACTCTGTCAGTACATTGCGTTTTTTGTCGTTGGTATAGTTGTTGTTGTTGTTGTTGTTGTTGTTGTTGTTGTTGTTGTTGTTGTTGTTGTTGTTTTTGTTATTTTTGTTGTTATTGTTATATGGTTTTTGGTGCCCTGTTATTAACTTGTCGTTTTCGAAAACAAGATGAAGAACGATTAATGCTCGTGGCCAATTTAAAAAGTTCGCGTTCTTGTTAGCAAAAAAAAAAAAAAAAACAAAAAAAATATACAAAATACTGCAATAAAAAAATGCTCAAGAACATACAAAAACAACAGCAATAAAGCGAAATAAAGTTCTTGTAGTTCTTATATTTGGTTGGTTGGGGTTGGACGCTGACGTTGTTGATGTTGCGCAAAATGACGAAGTACCGTCTAAAGCACTCAAATACAGCACGATATGTTGATTCTTCCCTGCGCGCCTGCTTGGCATGCAGTCCCGACCCGACTCTGACCGAAAAAAAAAATGAATAAATGTTTGCTCGCTGAAATGGAACATGCACATACTTGGGCAAGCTTATGCACGAACCTAGCCTAAACGAGGATCGCTGACGAACGATCTTGTTATGATCGCGATAAATGAGCTCAAGTTGCGGCTAGCTTGGCTATGGCTTGGATCCTTGCACTTGATTGACGAATATGTTGTTGGTGTTTTTGCTGTTGTTTTATCTATTTGTGGCTGTGCAACAAAATGTCTGCATATCCTGCAGTTTATACCTAATAGCGTTCTCATAGATAACGAAACGAAAAGCGTTGTTGTCAGCGGGTACAAATTTGAATAATTGTTGAATATTACAAAAAAAAAAAAAAAATAGTTGTCAAAATGGATGAAATAGCAGTTTTTGTTAAAATATTAGGTTTTTTATTAAGAATCAAAAATTTAATACAACAAAATATTCAAGAGAGTAAGAATCAAAATTAAAACCAAAGTTTTCTATACCAAATTTTTTTATGGGAACAAACATATTCTTATTAGTTTATTCATAGATATTTCTATAGAAGATAATTGGGCCTATTCGGCGAAATCTGTTATTCTGTTACGCATTTTCTGTTATCAATCGTAACAGATGCCGATCATAAAAGGTCTGTTAAAATTGGTATTCAGTATATCGAACTTTTATGGCAACCTGTTATCAATCTTCGAAAATAAAAATCTATTACAATTCCGTTAACTTCTGTTATGAAACAGCTGATTATTGAATTGTAAATAAATTTATTCAAGCAAACAAAATGCAGAGCGAAAAGGTAAGTTAAGGGATGTTTTAGGCAAAGCTAGTTTTAAATTAAACAATTTTGTTCTACAGTATATTTCAGTCCAACAACTGATCCAGCTGTGGGCTTCAAGGATGCTGCCGCTGCCTTCAATTAAAATCGAAGAAATAAAAAGTGAACAGGACAACGTGGAGATGAACTTTAAGAATGTTATAAAATCCTCCACAAACATGCATTTAAAACTCAGTACAAATGAAAAGCAACACTCTATAACTGCAGTGGCGAAACGCTCAACAACAACAACAATAAACAACGAATATCCAACCAACTCCAGTCATCAGCTAAGCACATCTCCGCCCGCATTGAGGCATCTGCACATTCAAAGTGAAACGAACTCGGACTCATATGACGATGAAACCACCTTCTCACATGTTGTTCAATCCAAAACCCAAAAGCTGCGCATTGGCTCGGATGCGCGTCAGCTGGCGACAAAACTTCCTTGCTGGTATGACGTCAAGTACGCATACTCAGGACTGCACAGCATTGTTCAGCCACCTCCATCGGACTTGAACATTTGGAGTTGTCAGGTGGTGCCTAACTATGCCATGAATCGCTCGGAAGCCGCATGCGAATTCTGCTTCGACAACTATGCCGAGTTAGAATGCCAATTCTATCGCAAGTGGCACCTTAATGAGCGTAGGCACAAAAAGCGAGGGCGTAGCGGACGCACCGTTGTGTGCGAATGTTGTGTGCATTCCGACGACAACAATGTCGTTGAAGATGAGGAAGACGACGATTACGATGAGAATATTTCGCTAGCAGACATTGCTGCAGCAGAGGCTGCCAAGAAACTTCAAACAAACGCAGCGCTTCAAACTGCCAATTTTCCCCGTAAACTGACGCGCACACAAGCAGGTTGGTACGGTAAGGGCTACAAGAAAAATCGTCGCCGAAAATAGTCGTTGGAGCAGCTATTTTAAGTATTTATTTATATACAAATTTATATGTCGTTAGATGCTAACGCGCATCTTTTTTATTTATTACTTTATATTTTGTCTTTGTTGTCTTTTGTAAAACGTATTTTTTTATAAACTAGGCATAAAGAACTGAAATAATTTTTAAGTGACTCTCATATTTAAGCATTTCTCTGTACACAAACACATTCAAATAATAATAAATTTAAGTTTAACTCGGAAGAGTAAGCGTTTTTTTCATAGTTCTCTAGCGAAGATTAAAGAAAAACATGGATAAGTTGTTTTAAAAACTATTTTTTGTTTTTTTATTTTATTTAATATTTACTTAAAAATTATAACAAAACTTTAATTAGCTGAGTTTTATTAACTTTTTTCATCAGTATTGAACGTTTTAGAATGATTAATGCTTATATTTCATAAATGAACGCGCGTACAATCAATTTTATAAGCAAACATTTAAAACTTTAAAGCAAAAATAAATATTTAGGACATGATTGAGAGTTATAAATTACAATATATATGCGTAGCAAAAAATAGTAATAGTAAAAAAAAAAAAAAAAATTAAATACGAAGTACATGCTAACTTAATTATAATACAATCAAATTACAAACTGATCACAAAATTGAAGTTGATGATTTAATTAACAATTACAGAGATTACCCAATGCAATCAATCTTGATAGATCGATTGGAAGTTTAAAATAAAGTTTAAAAGTAAAAGTATTAAGTTGCCACTTTTTCTAAGCCATGTAGATAAAAGTATTTATATCATCATCATCGCGACGCGTGTATTTATGTTCAATCAACCACTCCAATTGTTCCTTAATCATTTTCTTGGAGGGCAAGAACATGTTCTTTAAGATGTCAATCAATTCAGCCTGAAAAATAAGGGAAATTTAATTAAATAATAGCATAAAAAATAACGATGGATTTAATTCGCTACATACTTGCAATGCGGCATTGTTCAGACGTTTACGCATTTTCATAATCTTTATGATTGCTTCTTGTGTTCGTAGTATACGCCGTTGAACAATTGAGTGATTGTCTTCCTGTTGTGATCTTTCTGTGCTCAATTGAAGGCGTCCAATTAAATTGAGCTGAAAATTAGAAATAAGCAAACATTTTAAAAATAGTTTTCAAAAAAATTATAAGCTGGAAATTGAAAATAACGCTATAAAGCTAGGCCCAAATTGGTTCCACTATTGGTTCCAATTTGTTCATGAGCAGTCGAGCATTCACCTTGCCCTAACGAAATAGCTGCACGAAGCGCACATCAGGAAGCTCGAATAGATTGCTTTGAAGCCGCAACTCTAGCAGAGTTGCTCGATGGTTTCGTCTAAAACATTAAATTGAACATAAACATATGCATATATTTATACTTAACAATTAGTTTACTTACATTTTTCGCCTTTTTTCAGAATTTCTTATTAAAATTCTCAAATAAATATCCATTTCAGAAATAAACTGTCACTTTAATAGAATTTGTTATGATAAAAGACTCAAAAATCTGTCTGTTATTCTGTTATGGTTTTTAACAGATTTCATAACAGATTTTGTCGCGCTGAATACCAATTATAGAATTTGGAATAGATTTTTTGACAGTTCGAAAATCTGTTATGATTTTTAACAGATTTCATAACAGATTTTGTCGTGCAGAATATGAATTTAGAACGCATAGCAGATTTTTTGACAGCTAAAAAATTTGTATGGGAAATCATAACAGAATAACAGAATTTTTTCATAAAAGATTGCGCAGAATAGGCCCAAATATTTTAATATCATAACAGAAAATTTTTGACTTTGCTGCTGAAGCCAGTTTGAACGTCAAGTCCTTTATTTTTATTTACATAAAAAATATTCCACAAGTGATCTTTATTTGATATATATGAGATATATATCACATAAAGACATCTCACGTTTAGAAAAACAAAACTATTCAAATTCTGGATCTTAATAAAAGAAGTCCAAAGTCAGTAAACTCAAAATAGTACAACAGATTTTTTAATAGATCCTTTTCAAACGTAAAATCGTGGCAAAAAAACAGTTATTAAAAAAAACTTGAAAATTACTCGAATAACCAAGGCTACAGAAATTATGACAAATTTTTCAATTTGAAAGCAAAAATAAAGAAAAACATTCCGTTCTAGCCCTTGTCGCCAATTTGGTGTAAGACGAGGGTTAGAGACCACATTTTGGAGGTGTCCACATTTGTTCAAATTTACTTTATAATGGCAATTGATGAAATCTATGAAACAGTAACAAAAAAATCACGTCTGTATGATAAATTGCTGTAAAGTTGGATTCAATATAAATAATAAAATAAAATGTTATTTATATCACCCTTACTCAAGAATGATCGAGACAAGATTACGCATTCCGCAGTCCCGTTATCTAAGGCTTTCTTTCTCTGTGCATGACGTCACGAAGCGCTTCTACTTAACACAAATGTATGCAAATGAAGGATCACTTAGGCAAATGGACGCAATTGAAAATAAATTCATGAGGAAAAGTAAAGTAAAAATAACTGCTCTTATGTATAAAAATAGGAATATTTTCGAATACGAACCATTGTAGACCAATAAAATTTTATCACACCAATAGGCTTAGGAGGTACATATACATATTATAAAAATAAGAAAAAAATATTTAGGTGTGTGCCCTAAAGTCAAATTATTCCAAAGTCTGACACAAGCGCTTGATGACGTCATTGCTCCCTCTCTCTCATTTGTGGAACGTGTAATCTTGTTTCTATCATTCTTGACCCTTACTTTCCCTAATTTTTTCATTTAAAAACAAAAATTAACTAATTGATGGTCAAAATCGGTGTGTTTTGAAGAATTGTTCTCCATTAGAGTTCTTATTTTCATTGGTGTTTTTTTTTTCATGTAAGGATATAATGCTAAATATTTAAATTATGAACAATTTTGGGTTTTCTTACATAGATTTTTACCAATCATTGACTTAAATATAAATATTTAAAGATTATTTAAATATTTGTCATTTAAAGTTAACCGATGCTTAGACATCTACATCAATGCTTACAAATTCGTTCCTAGACTTACAAGTTCTGTTTTTTTATAAAAATTGTTCACGAAGAAATAGTCATAACTTTGTTCGTCCTTATATATAAGTTAAAGATTTCAAATTTTTGACTTTAGAGTTGATCAAACGCTCGGGATAACCAAAATCCACTGCTCCAAGCCGTTAATGCAAAATATAGCTTGATTCTGGCTACCATTCCATATATTATCCATATATTAATTTTGAGGAGTTTTACTTCAGATTCTAAATTCCAAAATATCGTTGGTGTATAAAATATGTATTGATACGTCGTAGAGTACATCGTGTAGTGGACAAAAATCAAAAATATTTTTGTTTCGAAATCCAACCTTGTGGGCACCGTTGTAAAGGAAATACTTAAAATAAAGTGGATTCAAATTATCAGTAAAAAAAAATAATATTTGCGGATTCTATAATTCTTTACAATCACTACTTTTGAACAATTTTATTGTTGTAGATATATTGTTTTTGAAAATGGTCAAAAATGTTCGAAATTTAAAAAATAATGCACTTGAAGCAGACAACAAAAAATTCTCACCGAATGCCACATTCATATTAACACACATCGTTAAAACGTTTTATTCAGCCCTATAACGAAAAATTTTCTCCCGGGAATTGTAAAAGGGAATTCTGTTTTTAAAATAAAGCTTGAAAACTTTTTTGAACTTTTTAATGAAAATTTGTTCATCAACCTTTAATAGTCATTAGCGTAAAATAAAAAATGTAATGTCTTTATCTAAAAAACAAAAAAATAAATAACTGGCCATTTCAGCCCTTGAAAGGACTTTGACCTAGCTTCTTATGATCAAATTGTGTTGTGCGTGTTATTAAGTTTGTACACAATTGACCGAGAAATGGACCTACATGCTTAACGCCGACTCCGAACGGCGATGAACGGAATGTTCTTATTCTGAAGAAGCTTTACATGGCATTTTGATTACTCTCTGAGGTTTGCCATTGTCTGCAGAGAGGTGGCGGCCGTACAGAAAAATTATTTTAATTCAAATAATTTTCTGTCGCTGGCTGGGGATTCGAACCTGCGTCTCCAAGGTTCTTTGACATAGCGGCCACGCACTTTAACCAACTACGCCACGGACGCCACTGTCTTTATCTGCTATCTTAAAAGTCGAAACTCCTTTTTACAATTCCCCGTAGAAAAATTTCGGTGGTAGGACTGATTGTTTTGAATCTATAAGCAGGACAAATAAACGACATTTTGAGAAATTATCCAAAATTGCTATTTCACAGAAATTTTTTATTGCCATTGCATTAATTTGCATTTAAAATGTAAATGATATTTAATGTAATGAATATATCAGTAAAAAAATAAGAGTATGTGAAAGAGTCTTTTCTATCAATTTACGTGAAAAAAGAACTTACCGACTTTTATCGATCTGAACAAAGTTGTCAATTTTCAAAATACAAATTCATGTATGAAATCAATATACGTCCAAGGGAGGTATTTCTAGAGCTTAAGCGATTTCGACCATTTTTAATATAGTACATCTCATAGACTATTTTTACAGCATTCTGACCGATTTTCGTTAAGATCGGTAAACCTTTGTATGTACCTGCCATATAAAATCATTTAAATCATTAATATAGGTTCAAAGGGAGTATCTTAACGGTCCAATCGATTTTGACTGCTTTAAGTACACATCTATTACTCTTTATTTTCAAGCATTCTGACCGAGTTTTGTTAAGATCGGTGAACTTTTGTATGTACTTCCCATATGAAATCCTGTAAAAAATTAATATAGGTCCAAGGGAGGTACCCCTAGGGAATGCCGGATTTCAATAAATTTTGAAATTTTTCTAAAATAGCTTAAACAAACCAAGCATACCAAATTTCATTATTATAGGAGCACACCTTTTTGGTCCAACTTTTATATGGGCTCAGTTTACTATGCGTCGTACCTATTTATTGAATCCTGTTTTTATTGCCACTCTTCAAATAAACTAACAGAAATTTTAATTAATTTGTGGGACATTCCACTTGAGGCTATGTTTTTATATTATTTTTTTATTTTTTTTTTCTAGTTATGTATGTATATTATACATTGTATAATCCTTTATAAGACCCGAGTTTGTATAAAATTTTGATATTGTTTCTAAATTTCGGAATCTTGTTGCTAAATTAAAGATTTTGTAAAGTAATCGAAACATAAAATGTTACTTTTCTTGAACGTTGTTCCATTCATGGGATATAGTGTATATAGTGCATAGTGTATATACACAGTTACAACAGTTACACATACAGTTCCAATTTTAACTAGTTACATAATTTTTTGTTCCATAGCTTGTTGGAACGGATCATAATTCCGGTATTTATATTACTCCATCTCATATACATAGTTCCTTCAGAATCATAAGATGTGATTGGCAGAGTAATATATTAGATTGGTGGGAGGGTGTTTAATAACCGACAAAAAAAGTGTCACAAAAAGGATTGCTTTCTTAAAGGACCCACCTTTTATTTTCGAATAAAGATTTTTTCTCAAGGTATCATTAAAGTTTTTTAAAAATAATTTTTTATTTCCTATTTTATTATCTTAATAATTTCGAATGATTTAATATTATTCTAATTTTGACAGAAAGGTTCTAAATGTATTTAAAATTCTTGGCACTAGAATTATTGATATCAAGTTGTCGAGTCTATTTCTATTTTTAAAAAGTATTTAAGTTTTTAAATACACGAAAATATGCTTGGTCGTTGAACAATTATGTTGGACAATGATATAACACTGGTCAGTAAAAAAGGTCAATATTGTGTCAAAAGGCATTGTTATTGATAAACAAAATGGAGGTAAGAATTCAAGTAAAGATACGAAATTCAAGGCAAACAAAATATTAATTAGTTAAGTGTCTGAATAATATTTTAATATCGTAAGAGTAAGCTTTGATGATTTGAGATCATCATAAATTTTCCTATTTCCCATGATTTTGGAGGGAATATATTTATTATACTGCAAGTATATATTTATTAAATGAAACTCTATGTGACGTTGTATGTATGTTCCATTAACACTTAAAGCATTAAAGTAAAGCGTTCGTCGGTTGGATGATGAAGGTAATCGTATAAGATATAATTTGGATGTTAAAGATATCTACAGGTTTGTCACTTCAATCAAATTATGATGGGCTATGTTGGGCTATATTATTGCTCAGCCCAAAAAATGCGAAAAACCAGCTACATACGCAAACCAGCTACATACGCAACTTGAATGAAATACATACCAAGAATTAGTTATTTTTGTAAGAAATCAATAGTTTATGAATTTGGTCACGCCCAAATTCAACGCCCATTATATTGTGAAAAATATATAAAGATGAGAGCGAAACGATTTCGCATATAAAGGCATCAATAGGTTATGTTATGCATTTAAGTTAATTTAAACGATATGCCACGCCTACCTATTATGCACAATAAATGCGGTAAATATAATAAATCAAGAACTACATAACCTATTATCAAGAATAATAAACCAAATGGTTAATTGTCAAACTGATTTTGTCATCATCATTCTCTATCGGCAGTATTTTTGTAAATTCAATTCCCAGTTCATGTTAAGAATGATTAACGGCATCCCCACAACATCAATGTTGTCCAGCTGTCTGTCCCAGCCAGACTGTCGATCATTTTGCTGATTTTTTGACTGAGCTTGCTTGCATTTTGCTCACTTCAGCTCTGCTCAGCTGACGATTTTGAACGAATTACGCTTGAGCTGGTTTTGAAGTTTTTTGGAGTTGAACAAAATTTATTTTCTTGCTTTACTTGTTGCTGGCTTTTGAGTTTTGTTCTTCGATGTCGCTGTTGTTACTGTTGTTGTTGTTGTTTTTGTTCAACATTGTTGACTTGACTTTGTTTTTGGCATCATGCAAAAGTCTTGCATGATTTGACTTTTCGGTTAATTTGTTATCATCAGCAAGTCATCTCGTCTCATTACCATCATGCGTTCTTCTTCTTGTGCTGTTGCCGTTGCTGTTGCTGTTGCTGCAACATAGAATGTTTTGTTGGGTCCTTGCTGTGATCTCTTCCTGTTGCTGTTGGTGTTGTTGTTGTTGGTGCTCGTATTATTATTATTATTATTATTATTATTCCTTTTATTGGCATTTCGTACAGTTTTGATCGAGGGTGTCTCTCAAAAATTCTCTCAGCTTGTATTATTAGCCCCAGAAGCGCATGTTGCTGTTCAACATGGGTTTCGTTTCAAGTTTGGTTTTTATATTTTTTTTTTTAGCTTGTTGGTTAGTGCGCTTAACTTGGCTTGAGTAAGGAATTTTTTTCTTGGTTGATTGCAGCCAAATGAGAAGAGAAGAAAAAAAAAAAAACTGAAACGGAAAACATGTCGAAAGAAATCTGAATATTAAATATGGTTTTGTGATTGCGATAAATGTGGGTCTTGCACGAACTGCACAAATACTGCCTGCCGTGATGATCAGCGTTGCACTGATCAGCGCTAGCGGCATGGAAAAAAGCAACAGCAGCGGCAATGACGACGACGACTTGGTTGTTATTTTTTTTCTGCTACTTCGCTGGTCATAATTTAATGAAGATTTTTCGGTTTGTTAACTCTTGGCGTGCATCTGACTGACAGAATTTTGTGTACTTATTTGTTATTTAAACGTACCGATAGGTAGGTCATAATTACAGAGTTCGAGGTTTTCCTTTGCTTGGCAATGTTGTGCCAAATCAGTGCTGTTTGTTGTGGAATTTCATGGTTTTAAATATGCGCTGGTTAGGCTGCCCAGGAAAAAAAAAAATCAAAATAAACACAAGTCGCTGCAGCAGTCGAGTTCAAGTTTAATTTTAATGAAGTAGTTATTAAGTTCTGCTCAGTCAGGCTGGGTGGTGGTGAGGAGGAGGGTAGGAGCAAATCAAATACTGTGCCAGCTTATTAGTGGCATAAATTGTAGGTTTTGCGATGTGAACAAGCTTGCACGCGTAAGTATGTCATCAAAGTGGGGACAAAGACAGCTGTTGCAAGGAAGGAAACATAAAAAAAATCGGCTTGTTTAAAGTTAATTGCAAGTAGCTACTGCATTGAGTTTATTATTAAATACTTGGTCATTTTGAGAAAGTTCAGTTAAATATAGCTTTATCGCTCAATTGAAGTTGTGATGTTGAGTATGAAGTTAGCTACGCAATTTTTTATTTATAAAAAAAAAATATATAAGGCTATCATGTGTCTGAGGTGGCGGTTTCATCACTAGTGTTTTCTAAAAATTTGGTAATTAAGTTGTAATGTCCTTAGTAATGACTCCGATATAGTTTTTAACCCAACTAATGAAAAAAGTCGAGGTTGGTTATGGTTGTGGTTATAGTTATGGTTGTGGTTATGGTTATGGTTATGGTTACGGTTATGGTTATGGATATAGTTATGTTTATGGTTATGGTCATAGTTATGGTTATCGTTATGGTTATCCTTATGGTTTTGGTTATGGTTATGGTTATGGTTTTGGTTTTGGTTATGGTTATGGTTATGGCTATGGTTATGGTTATGGTTATGATTGTGGTTTTGGTTATGGTTTTGGTTTTGGTTATGGTTATGGTTATAGTTATGGTTATGGTTATGGTCATAGTTATGGTTATGGTTATGGTTATTGTTACGGTTTTGGTTATGGTTATGGTTATGGTTTTGGTTTTGGTTTTGGTTATGGTTATCGTTATGGTTATGGTTATAGTGATGGTTATGTTTATGGTCATAGTCATGGTTATGGTTATGGTTATCGTTATGGTTTTGGTTATGGTTATGGTTATGGTTTTGGTTTTGGTTATAGTGATCGTTATGGTTATGATTATGGTTTTGGTTATGGTTTTGGTTTTGGTTATGGTTATGGTTATGGTTATGGTTATGGTTATGGTTATGGTTATGGTTATGGTTATGGTTATGATAATGGTTATGGTTATGGTTTTGGGTATGGTTATGGTTATGGTTATGGTTATGGTTATGGTTATGGTTATGGTTTTGGTTTTGGTTATGTTTATGGTTTTCGTTATGGTTATGATTATGGTTTTGGTTATGGTTTTGGTTTTGGTTATGGTTATGGTTATGGTTATGGTTATTGTTTTGGTTACGGTTACGGTTATGGTTATGGTTATGGTTATGGTTATGGTTATGGTTATGGTTATGGTTATGGTTATGGTTATGGTTATGGTTATGGTTATGGTTATGGTTATGGTTATGGTTATGGTTATGGTTATGTTTATGGTTATGGTTATGGTTTTGGTTTTCGTTTTCACTTTGGTTTTGGTTTGGTTTTGGTTTTGGTTTTGGTTTTGGTTTTGGTTATGGTTATGGTTATCGTCATGGTTATGGTTATGGTTTTTAGTCATCTTAATATTTATTGTTATGGTTATGACTTTCGGTTATGACCGAATAAATTTTTTTTTTCTTTAATTAAAAATTGTTTGTAATCAAAACGCCATAAAATGATGAAATTTACCCTTTTTTATCCACTTATCTTTTTTTGTTTTCTTTCTTTTTCTTTTTTTTTTTGATTTTTGTAAACTTTTTACCTAAGATTTCAATAAAACTATTGAAAAACCTTCAAATAACCACAAAACCAATCAGCACTCAAGAGTCGATTCTGCGCCGATATAATAGTAAATCATTTAAGCTACGTTATCTTCAAAATTAATATTAGAAATAATAAATTCCTGAACTCTTACTCCCAAGCATAGACATTTTGCCATTCTTCACGCTCACTTCGTTTCATTATAAATCGACCATAAATCATGCTTACAGCTGTTATAGTAATTTTCAATTACAGCGTCGGGCAGGACAAAAGCGCACAAAAAGCCACAAGGAAGCAGCAGCAACATCAGCATTAACATTTGCCACAGCCACAATTCCACAATTCAACAATTTGTCTAGCATTAAACAAACCCAACAATTTGAATGTTGAATAACGCTCACGCATGCGCTGGCTTTTGCCACTGTGCTAGCAGCAAAATGACGCTAACGCAACGCAAACATCAAAAGCTATACTTGTACTACTCGTACAACAAAGCCAATTCCTAGTGGGCTGCAATAAATCGCCTAGGCAAGGGCTGACTGTCAGTGTGTGCACTATGGTAGAACATAGAGCCATCATATCGTGTGGCACATCGTAAAAAGTGGCATCAACGGATCATTCGAATAAGCACATCGGCAGCAGCGCAACCGGAATCGCGTTGTGGATTTTAGTCCACAAGCCGTTGGAGTTAGTTGCGGTTGCCGCAATGCATGCACTACGCTCACTCGCACTGGCAGAGTTAATGATTTCATTTATGATTTGCATTTGTATTTGAATTGGATTTGTTGTTGTTGTTGTATGTGTTGTTGTTGTTCCTGGAGTAAACTCAACATTAATCTTAGCCCTTCTGCGTTAATCTATTGGTTTTTACGCTGAGGGCATTCATTGAACGTTACTAGTTTGCATGAGAAAAGAAATCCATTCGAATGAGGAGTTGCGGTCCGCTGTTTCTGTTTGAATCTGGAAATTCAATTGAGCATCAGCGGAAATCTTATTTTGATAGCAATGGCAACAACATGTGCGAATGATGACTGTGACTGACTGACGGACTGATGGTGCTCGGTGTTCGGTGTGTTCGTTTCAAAGACTTATGAGCTTGTCTTGAAGCAGTTTATTTTAGCGAAACATTTGATTATGAATTTATGATGCACAGTGGGACGATTGCACTGACAAAACAATTGATATTATGATAAGGTCCTTATGTTTGAGTTAGAAATTTGTAGATATATAAAAGTTTTGAAATATTAAAGCTATATCATGTGACCTACCATGAGATAGAGCCATCTTTGGGGATTAATGGGACCAGCATTCATTCAATAGTGCATAAATAATTGGCCGTCAAAAAGATTTGTTCGCGTTCGATTCCGCATAATTTGAGAATAGCTCAAAAAATGGATCGCGTCGATTGGTCGAAAGAAATGATAAAAAAATGCAATCGCGGTGCTTTAAAATATGTCTATGATATTGTAACAGATGAATAATTGTGGATTTATGTATACTAGTATCTCCTGTGGCCGAAATTCGACCATCTGTTTCTGTAAGGTAACGAAACTCAAGTTGTTTTTGACATAATGAATTGTTATTAATTTGCATGGAAATTCTTAATGCTTACCTTGATGCTATGAGGAAAATGGTGGTCAAGGACAAAAAAGGAAGCATATATGCGTCAATAACAAAAATTAATGCAACATATAATATTCATTTAAAGTAAATAAATAAATTAAAAGTAAAGTAAATAAAGTAAAAGTAAATAAACGGTAGAAAAGTATAACAAATAAATCAAGATAAATGATAATTCTCAAGATAATAGATGCAAGCAGCAGTTTTTTGTTTTTTTTTAAAGCTGAGAGATATTAAGAAAAAGCAACAACAACAACAACAACAACAACAACAACAACAAAAACAACAATAAAAACAACAATAACAACATCAACAACAACAACAACAACAACAAAAACAACAACAACAACAACAACAACAACAACAACAACAACAACAACAACAACAACAACAACATCAACAATAATGGTACTCAGCTCTTTTTAAGTGTTTGCGTCACTCCCGCATTCTACTCTTGCTTTTGTAAGCTACAGCAGCGATGTTCAACAGAGCTTTGTCGCTTTGTAGTTTCTCATTGTCCCATTGGTAAAAAAAGCGTTTTACATTTGCTCCGTTTTACTTATCTTAATGACAACATATTCGAATAAAAATTATATTGTGCAAATCTACTCGAAAATACCTATCCATCGATATAAGTATTATGTGAATATGTTGAAGGTAACACAGAAAAAAAGGGAACACAAACTTTTTGTTTGCCTATTAATATATAAAT
Source organism: Pherbina coryleti (assembly GCA_943735915.1). Lineage (NCBI taxonomy): Eukaryota > Metazoa > Arthropoda > Insecta > Diptera > Sciomyzidae > Pherbina > Pherbina coryleti. Next base: position 2,991,146 of record OX030952.1, read on the forward strand.
AAGCCCGATAAGCAATCGACTGAATAGGCCAAAGCACATATGAGGCATGCATGCTTCAAGAATCTAACATTTGTGATTGAATATACATATTCTTATGAAGAAGCCCACATTAAAAGCATGCACGCATGCATGATGTTTGAAGCATGCCTGAAGTTGGCGAACTTTTAACTTTTTGCAGGCATCAAAGCATTGACAGAAGACATGTGTGATATAAAAGCAATATCAACACAACCAATAAGCATAAAATATCCTCCAATTCCATTTTTAGTTGCTTTTGATTAAATTCAATGCATTTTCACTACTTTTTCTTTAAAATTTCTATTCAGTCTAACATATTTGATATTTATCACATATGCGATGCATGCTTTCTATGTGCTTTAACCAAGCATGCTTCACAGACATGATCCATGCTTAAGTAATGCATGCTTTCTATGTGTTTCGGCCTTATGGGTCTTCCAAAACGATCTAAATCCAACAAAAGTTGTTCGTGGAAGAAGCAGATCGAAGCAAAGGATCGCCTATTTTCCGAAATAACTGGACATGTCGCCACCGTTTTATAAAAGCAAAGTAGAATAGTCAATTCTGAATGGTACACTATCATTTGTTTGCCATAAGTGTTCGGAAAAATCAGGGAAACCAATCGCAGAAGATGAATCATTCTCCATAACTCCACAATGCAAGCTCTTACACATCAGTTCAAACAAAAACGTTTTTGAGCATTCAAAACGTGGAATTGATGGGTCACCCGCTGTACAGTGCTGACTTTGCACCCAATGATTTCATCTAATTGCCGCAGATCAAAAATAAATTGCGAGGTAAACGTTTTTTGATGCCTGAAAAAGCAATTGATGTGTTCAAAACACATGTTTTATAGCTATCTCACTCGGAATGGAAAAAGTGCTTCGAAAATTGATCCAAGTTTATCGACCTTCACGGAGAATATTGTGAAAAACGATAAAACCATTTCCGATTGTAAATATTTGTTTTCATTTGTCTATCTCAAGACTTAAAAGTCAACCCTTGAAGTACTAATGCAGTCAAAACTGTAGATGATACGTTTCACAGGACCTTATCTTCCCGGAATCAAAGTTCGTTTTTTGCTTTTCTTAAAATTAAATATAATTAATAATACCTCATCACCAAAAAATTTCAAAAATTAGCTAACGTGTAGTGTCTTCCTACTTTTATATCAAAATTATATAAAAACTTTTGTAGGAAGACTATTCCAATGGACTATTGCTTGAGATAGAGGCTCTTCAATGTAGGATGATATGGAAGAGGAATGATGTAGTCAATCTGAAGAATGTTCATTCCGATAAGATTGAAAAAAAATCAGAATATTAGAAATTATACAGTCTTTCCCCGTACTGCCGTCCCAAGAAATAAAGTCACATCTCCCTTTTAATAGTTTTTAATCTTATATTTTTGAATGCGACCTTTCATTATTTATATTGAAAACAAATTTGAGCTTAAGGCCAAGTATGCTCACAACAAGACAACATGAAGATAAAGAATTCAACAACCAACAACAACAACAACGGCTCTGTATAGAGCAAATCACACAGCTTGACTATACAGGCTGTTTCGTTGGCCGCTACACCAGCTCATCAGTAGTCTTTCTTTTTTTTACACTATAAATGGTAGATTTGACCATTTTACTTAACGTTTTTCGGTCATTTCCAGTTGGAAATCGATAATCTTAGCTTAACACAAAAATCAGAACTCATTCACGGTTTTGAATCTACCCTTGTTTCAATTTTAGAATTTTGGCGTTTGTGACTTTCTTTCTTAGGATGGCAGCATAGTTGTTACTGCCTTGGTGTTGATCACGAAATTTCACGAAAATTACTGACTTGACATAAGAAGTATTTAATATCTGTTGAGTCAATTGTCAATTGAATGAAATTGAGAGTAAGTCTCAAATCTTTCTCTTAAGTACACAAAAAGCCTAGATTGCAGAATATTTGGATATATTGCCTAGAGGTTTTTATTCCTGTCATGTGAGAAGAAGAGGAAAAATATACTGTTGACATGATTTCAAAATTAGCATTCTGATCCTTGGTTCGCCTTGTAGTAAGTAACAAAATAAATGGTCCAGTCTTTAAAGCAGAATTCATAATTTTTTGACTTCTGTAAATTACCAATGACGCCATTTACCACATACAGTTCCACTGTAAATCTGAAGCGATAATCTTGCGGAACCTTATAGCATATTATATGGCTATGGCATAGACAGCGGTGTTAAAATCCGTGGAACAAATAAGCAAAGAAATAAATACATCACACACAACAAGTTCGCTGGATGTTAAAGTAAAGCTTTGTTTAGTGGGTGCCAAGCTGAGCGGACCGGGGCAAATGGCAGCAGTCAAGCGAAACCAAACAACAAGGCTTGACTAAATGGATGAACGACAGACGTTGGATGGACGGCGCGCGGAACGTATGTAAAGCCAATATAAGTGTCTAGAGCTAGACGCGACTGATCTATGAAAGCAACATGCAAAGCAGTTGCTGGGCAAATGCTGATTTTTATGTTTTATTCTTTTGATATCTTTTACCTGGCGCACAAAATGTTTTAATTCCACTAACGTCAAGAAATCTACGCAGTAAGCCAACAAGTTGGGGCACAACAAAAGACAGCACAACCAGCCTGCTTGTCTGTTTTTCTGTTTGTCTGTCTGTCTGCCTGGCTGATTGCATGGAAGCCTGTTGCTATCGCATCTAATCTTGCTGAACGTATCATTGCGACCACATGATGTACTGGAAAGAATTCCAATCCGCAGAGGAAGTAAATCTGCCAGCTTGTTGCTGCTCAAAGCTACAGCTACAAGCAAGGCGATAGTTTATCTTGCAAGTGGCAGCAGCAGCAGCAGCAGCAGCAACAGCGGCAGCCTTGCTGAATACAAACATAGTTGGCAGGATTAAGCTGAGCAGCTTGGCGAATGTGGCCTTAACATGCTCAAGCTTCTCTCCATTTGATAGCCAATCTGTCAAATAAGATTTGCAGTGCGTGAAGTCTTAAGGTTATGAGATGAGATCTCATCGTTGTCGCTGTCGCTGTTGCAATGCTCAAGGAAGTTCAGCCGAGCGGTTTACATGTTTGCACTATCGAAAAATATCATAACTTGTGCACATCACAACATTGGCTTGAAGCAGTCGGATTTTGGTTGAATCTGGCCTGGCGTAGCATGGCATGGCATGGTTACCAGTTACTGCAGTTATTGTCGCTAGTAATTGGTAGACAGTACAGCGCGCACTCTAGCGTTTGTCTTGCTTTTGTTGAACAATGAAAAGTTGCAATCATGGCATCTTTTGTAGTTGCTGTAGAGCTATTGAAATCTCCCCACTGGTGGGTGTATAATTTTCTTGTAAATTTCTGTTATGTTGCACATTTTCCAACAACATGTTGCTGCGCTGTGTTGTGTTGTGTTAGCATTTCTCCACGAGTGGAAATTTATGTAAGTAAGAAAAAGCCCACTCGCGTCAATTCAATGTTTACCTACCAATGTCTAGAAATAGATTCTCACCCACACACTGTTGGCAACGAGTTGTAACATGGAGATGGACACATGTGAGTGAGAAGGAAGGTCAGGGAACTCCTTGCGACAAACTGCATCTCGGAATGTTGGCTATTGGTATGAGCTGGATGAGCAATATTGTGAAGGTAAAACTGAAGGATGTATTTTTTTTTATCATTAACTTGTGTAGTAGCCATTTGACGTAATGGTGAAGAATATTGGAAAAACTTATAATAAAATTTATAGTAAAATTTATGGTATCAAACAATGAAAATCACTTATATATGTATATTAGAGTGGCCCTTAATTTTTTTTTTTAGAAATTGAACATGTGCGGTGCTCTCGTTTATTTCTTATCATATAAAAAGTATATTGTGAAAATTTCAAGAAAAAATATTAATATTTAGACGTGCCGCAAAGCGAAACTTCATTCAAAATATGCCTTTATATTAGAAAAAACTGTTTTTTTTCCAACAATAATTAAAATTAAGACAATTTAATGTTCTTTTCTAGTCTACTCAACATAATATCGTATTTAACATAACATTATCTCACAAACGATCTATCATCCGTTGAAATTGGCTACAAAGTGAGAAAACTACAACTATTTTGTCGAGCGAAAAAAAAAAATTAATTTTTTTCGAAAATTATTTTAACTAACGTTCTACAATTATGTTTTACCGATCAACTTATTACATTTAAAACAAAAAATATATGTAATTGAATCTATTAAAAGTGAAAACACTGGTTACCTTCTAACATATATGTCCTTCAAGTATTATTTTTTAAAATAAAAACAGTGAAATTATCTTTGAATTCAAGTGCAAGTCTTACTATAGAAGAATGCAAATTAATTTAACACTTGTACTTTCTGTGTTTTTAAAAAAGTTTATTATTTTTTATTCACTTCACTTAAACACTCTATGAACTCAAGTGACTGAGCTGGACTAAAAACCTATCTGTAAAAATCAGTTCTTCTCTTATTTAAAGGCTTTTAATATAAACAAAAGTAAGGATGGCTTGATTGCTTTATTATAAACAAAAGTATTTCATGACAAGATGAAATATTGCATCAGCCAGAATATTTGCTGACATAACAAATTTTAAGCTTAAAAAAAGAATCTTAAGACAAAACCATTCTTGAATCTTTAAGATACAATTTTGTTTACATTTACAATTTACTTATTGAATAAAGGGTGATCTTAACTTGCATAGATTTTTGGAAAAAGGCAAGCATACCTACCAGAGTTCCCCCATCGATGTGTTCAAAAGTTGTTAGATTTGCACAAATGTTCGAAAAATTTACAAAGAAGTCAGAAATGCACAACAGAAAAAACTTTATTCTGCGATGAATTGGACAATCTATTTGATATTTCACACAGGGACGTTCTGCACCTAATCCGAATAGAGGAAGACAGCCAGTTCTTACTACTCCATAGAGAAAATAGAAGACCCGGTTGCATGATTGACGTTGATGACGTCTGAAGAGCATGGCAGAAGCTCAAACGTAATCGGAAAAAAAAGAAAAACATAGGAAGCGCATACTCGAGGAGAAGAAGCGGGAAAGAAGTATGATTTGTATAATAATTAAAAATTGGTTTAGCTTTGTTATTTAAGATCTTACGAGTATTATAATGTAGAAAGAGCACAGGAAAAATATCATATGAATTACAGTTTCCATGAGTATTAGTACTACCCAGATAGACAAATGTACCTTTTCTCCTCCTTTTGTGTTGTTCGACGAAACAACAGAAATTAAAGTTGACATGGCTAAAAAAATCCAGGAAGATGACCAGTTTGAAAGTGATAGCAGAAAGAAAGTATTTTTATCCAAAGAAGATATACAAACATTTATTAATAAAAATATCGTCGACTTTTTATCACCACCATCGATGAAACTTTCCCAACGTTTCAAAATTGGAACAGATTTTCTTTAAGTACATTCGGAAGATTGGAAATCTCAAAATGAATTCACTGATGTTCTGAAAATCGTTACTTCTCTAATAGTACTGAACGACACAGCTTAACATGCGGTTAAATTAATAATTGATTTTAATAGCCTCCTAGCTAAAAACACTAACTAACGGGATTATCTCCTAAAAGTATATATGTATTTCTAATTGTTTGATTGAGAATTTAAAGATTTTACTTTTTTAAATGTAGATTATTCGGGACTATCGTAAGAAATATCCAGGATACAGTCGTGAAATTTTATTTCGGCCCTACGAGCAATAACTAAAGTAAAAACAATTATGAATAATAAACGGTGTTAAATTTAAATAATAAAAAAAAAAAATTAAAAAAAACAAATCTATTGATTAAGATTTTATTTTTTGTTGTTATTGTTGTGTTAGGAACGTACAAACTTTATACAATTTATAATTGGAAACATAAACTTTTTCAAAATAATTAATTTTACATATGTATTTTCGAAAAAAGTATTTTTTTAAAAAAGTTTTTTTGCTCCACGAAAAATTTTGAGTTTCCGCATTTTTTACCCGATTTCGACACATAATATCTCCTTGGAAAGAAATGTTTATACTCATACGCCAATAAAAGATTGGAAAAAAATGATTACATTAATTTCATTTGTTTTCGGAAAAAAAATATTTCTTAAAAACAATAAAAATGTTGTAATTTTCGTATTAGTCAACCGTTTTCGACGAATGATAGCACGTTGGAAAAAAAAAGTATATGCCTAATGCGATATTATGTTTCGTTGATTAAAAAATCACACAAAATTGTCTTAATTTTAATTATTGTTGAAAAAAAAAACAATTTTTTCCTATATGAATGTGTATTTCGAATGAAGTTTCGTTTTGCGGCACGTCTAAATATTAATATTTTTTCCTGAAATTTTCAGAATATAATTTTGGAATGATAAGAAACAAACGAGGGCACCGCACATATTCAATTTATAAAAAAAAAAATTGCGCATACAGTTAAGGGCCACCCTAATGTATATATAAAAAAAAAATCACAATTTTCTGTCCAAAAAAGAAACAAAACCGTCAAATTTCGGGATCTTATAATTCATAGAAAAAAAAAAATGGTACTACTATTATTGCATTTGAGCTTGACTGTGATTGAATCGCGTTAAGCATTCATATTTTTAATTAAAATGAAAAACGGTAGAACGTTTCATTAACTGATAATTGTAAGGTGCTGATCAAAGGTATGTGGATTTAAGGTCTGAATAAATGCTTAAGATGAACGAGTGTACATTGCAAACAAATATTTTTTTTTCACCACAAGATATTGAACAAGAAGAAAGAAAATCGTACTTTCAGCTGTAAAACCTTACTTTGGTGAAGTCTCTTTAATACTCAAAACCGTTATCTTAATATTAATGCGCTTGAGATCCATTTACAGTAGAGGGCATGAAAATATCGCATTCCATCTTTAAAACAGGCACAACTCAAAATTTACAAATTTTTACTTTTCAATAACCTCCATCAGCTATCAAAATTTTGCACTCATATTTTTATTTTTTTATTAAAAAAAAGTAGTTTTGCATCCTTGTATGGGTTCCTTTTGAAATTTTGAGCTGTGTCTGTTTTGAAAATGGGGTGCGATATACATATATGTATAACCTTTAGGTTTTTTCCCATACATATTTATTTTTTTTTTTTTTTTGTATTAAAATGAACAAGAAGTCAATGTTAAAATTATCTCCGTTAAAATATAAGCATGAAAAATATTGGTCTTTCTGAATTGAATTGAATTTCCGACTGGTCTTTCTGAATTAAAATTGATATAATTCCATTATAAAATTTTATTTTTCGCCTTGAAAACCGTTGTACCAAACTCATTCAATTAAACGGTATAATTCAGGTCATGTCATTATCAAAGTGGCAATGTCTAAGAATTTATTTTTTGCCTAAGAGGTAAATATGCAAGAAAAGCACATTTATTCTCTATATCGTTTCTGCATTGTGACTAGGTCATAAGAATGTAAAGGGTGTCTCAGTAAGAGTGAACTTTTTTTATTTTTAATAACGCATATTTTTTGAGATACAGTTGCTCTTTGTGGATGCATTTATTTCTCATGAATTGCATGAGGATTTTCTGAGTCCCAAATTCGACAATTTTGTTTATTCACGAAGTCATTAGAATGGAAATGCGCTTCATCGGAGAAGATGACTTTTTTGGAAAAATTGGCATTGACTTAACTTTGCTCCATTACGCATTCAACGAACTGCCGGCGCTTGCCATGATCTGCTGGTTTGAGCTCCTGAGTAAGCAGAATTTTGTACGCATGAAGGTTGAGATCTTTTGTCAAAATTCGCTGCATTGATGTTTTTGGATTTTCGGCGACACTCTCGCTTACAGTAGCAATATTTTCAAGAGACCGACCGGTACGTTGACGCACAGTAGTCTTACTGTCCATAACCGACCCAGTAACTTCAAATTTTTTGACCACTCTTTGAATGGTTGACACATTAGGTGAACTTTCTCTACTGAACATTTTTCGAAGCTTGCAAGCGGTCTCAGCATAACTTTCCAAATTTTTGTAATACATTTTCACAATTATAACGCGTTGTTCTTTTGTAAAGCGCACCATTTTTAATAATCGGAATAAACATATGTTCCAACTGTCAAATTTCAGAGTTGCCACTTGAACAAAAAAAAAAAAATAACACTAAATTAAAAAAGTCCCCTCTTACTGAGACACCCTTTACAACATATTTTGACTTACATCTTTCACGAAATAGTGAGGTGGTAAGGTGTGTATAGATCTTGGTTCCAATCCTTGACGTAGTTCTTTTCCCAATCCTTGTCTGTATTCATATCCTAATCCTTATCCAATTTCACACTCTAACCTTTGTCCAAATCTTTGTCCTTCTTGTCTTATTCTGGTCTTAATCCTTATCCAAATCCTTGCCCACATCATTTTTATAATAATTTTCCTTATCCAAGCCCTTGTCCTAATACTTGGTCTTATTTTATTTTTTTTTTATTGCATTTTTTATTGCATAAAGATTACCGAAAAGCCTCATACATTTTTTTATATATTTATCATTTGACGGAAAATCTCAGTTTAACTGTCGTTCCATAAAATTTACTGTAGCGCCTATAGTCACGGAGTTAAAAGTTCATGCAACGTTTTTTCATTTATGTTGCATTTTTACTGCTGTTGGTGTCGTGACTCCAAGTTTTTGTTTTTAGTTTCGATATGAGACCAAAGAACCAATTTTTTGTTGTCGTATGATAAAATTTTTCCTTGAACTTAAGTTATTAACTCTCCGATCTTCTATCTCTTTGTTTTCATAATATTGATATGTTGCAGACCCTTCAAGTTGGGGTCGATCAATTGTTTTGCTTTTTTTTTTAAGAGAACAACTAAGCGTTCTTTGCAATTTAATCAAAAGTAAGCAATTTCAGTAGTGAAAACTTAAATTATATTTTATTATGGTTCATACATTAAAAAATTCTGATTTAATTGAAGCTTGGTTTGATGCAAGTCGGAATACAAAGATTGATGTGATACTTGCAGTTGCAAAACTAAAAATTGGCGATCACCCACATAGTGAAAAATTGCTACTTAGAAATCTATCGGTTTTGAACTCTTTTGTGCTTAAAAATTTTCAAAAGTGCAATTATAGAAAAGATTTATTTTTAAAACCCCATTCTTCCCAGCTAAGTTGGCAGTTTTTCGCAACTGAGGATTCTGATGATGTATGCTCATTTGTTCAAATTTAAATTGTTTCAAACTCTTGTGCAGTGATTAAAATTTTACAGATACCCTCTACAAGTGGTAAAATTCGCTTGTCGCGTACAAGAAAAACATGTAGAATAAGGACTTGATGTCTCATTTGCTGATGCCTTCGGATCCACTAATATCATCAAATCGTAATATAAAACGGAAAAAGACACCAGTAGATGAGGAAATCAAGCAATATATCATATACGAAGAAAGTGCTGAAGAAGATATTTTTAAGGAATATAAATGTTTTCAAATTTCTTCTCCTGAGGAAAGTTCAAGTGAATAGTATTTTAATAATTATTTTAAATATTAGTTGAAATATTATCTAGTACAAAATATAGATCTCGTTAGCTTATGTTCAATGAATTTCGTCTTACATATTAAAAAATTCATAAATAATTATATATTTTTTTAAAAAACTTAATGAAAATATTTACATTTTATTAATTAGCAAGGAAATTCCAGGCATGGAAAATACTTTTTAGAAATAAGCATTAAAAGAAATTATAAAAAATAATAAAAAAATCGTTATATATGGGGCTTTAGAAAATCAACCTAAATACCTGAGATCTAAAAATCTCCTCAAATACCTGAAAATCTTTGATTAATTTGAGCTCAGCGACCCCAAATTACTTATAGTACCAAATTTCATCGATATCCAACCAATCCTTCTATTTTTGCCCATTGCTTGTATGGGCTCAAAGCACTGTGTGGCGTCATGAATTTTTTGTCTATTTTTGTCATAAGGGCTAAAAGGCAATCAACTGGCGTATGAGAATTTCTTTAAAATTTTGTTTTAATTTTTGTAATAGAGTCAAATAGTTAACCTTTACTTTCATTTCATTATTTTTATCATAGCATCCAAACTGATCGAGCAATAATTTCATGCAACGCCGATGCATTTTGAAAAAATTTCTTGGGACTTAATTTACGTACACGAGGCGGAATTGGTATCTTGACCAAAATTTCGGTTAAAAAATCAGCACTGTTTCGGCAACATAGCATCCACTTTCCAGGTAAGTTTTCAATATTTCGCAAAATTATTCAAGTTAAAAGGATTCATTTCTTACCGCGAAGATATGCTACTCAGTTACTACTGAGTAGTTACTATTACTGTGCTACTCTGCTACTTTTTGGTGCTCGAAATAGCTGTTATAGCTGATTCAGAAAGAACCTAACCGATGAGCTAAGGTTTAAAAAGAAACCGGCCGATGATCCATGCTGTATTAGAAAAAATGGTATTAAAAAAAGGTCCGCGCTTTGTTTGAAGAAATGAAAATGAACATAGTGTGATTCTTTGATGTGGTCGATCAATGTTGCAAGCCATCAAGCATGATATAGACAGTGTATTCCGCAAAATAGAGCCGCAAATAAACGAATATCTTATCTTATCTTATCTTATCTTATCTTATCTTATCTTATCTTATCTTATCTTACTATTATATAAAAATGAAACTTGAAATATTGCCTTTTTGGCGTTGATGCAAGTAAACTCAAGAACGGCTGAACGGATTTAAATGAAATTTTCACTATTCAAATCGTAATTAATTGTAGATTGACACCGTATACTTAAAATTTTAAAATATTTCAAAGCTTAGAAGTTATTGGCTAAGAAACTGGCAAAATTCGGTATTTTTGGAAAAATTTGGCGCTTTTTTCCATTTTCTGCTTAAACCGTAAAAGATAAGTGAATATAATATATGGAGAAATTAATGATCTTGCCGATTCTAAAAAGTCCATGATGACGTGCATGTAAGATCAATAGTTTGGTCGTAAAATTCATATTTTATTGAAAAATTAAATCATTTTCTTGCAAGCATTGATTTGTTCATTGGCTTCGACGCTGTCATTGCTTGCAGCTAGCAGAATGTTGCTTTGGTTTCGATACAAAATGCTGCTCAATGCTCAGAAAAGAGATTCTCTGCATTGAAGCAGAGAGAGATAGCTCATTGTTCGCGAACAGCAGAATGCAAAATTTGCAGAATTTTCTCCAAGCGCGTCGTTTGTTGCTGCTGCTTCAATGTTTCATTATTCAGAAAGAGTTATTCTATTCAAAATGTTGAATAGCTGCGTGCAGAATTCTGAAGCTTCAATATAGAAGTGCATGAAATTTATAGTAACAATTTAAGCTTAAATTGAAACGCCGTGCGATGTAAAATTACATCGCTTTGAAGCTGCGCATTGGTATGGGTTGAATGGTTTTTTTAGCATGTTTTTACGGCATTACATAGCGTTAGTGTATAATTTCGTCACTGAAATAAGACCTAGGAAAATATTTTAACTTAATATGATTTTCTTTATTGAAAGTGAAAAGAAAAGTATTTTTAAATCATTCCATAAACATAAATTCACATTTGAAAAGGTAAGGACTTATTAAAACCAATATCTTTCCAAAACAATTCACGTTATCGAATACAAGTTTTATATAATTGAGCTACAAAGTGTGTTAATTAGCCGAAGTGCATTGCATAAAATGTATTTTCATTCCATTAAATAATTTAGGAGAATGTCTTCGGTTAAGAGCCATGTTTCGTTTAATCGACATAAAATTGTCTGTGCTTGATATTTTTCCATGGTTGATATGCCAAACGAAAGTTAATTATTTTGGCTTACTTTTCCTTAAAGAGACCCATCGATTTAGTTACAAGCAAACAAATTATGAACGATTGCCTAAAACCTTATTTTTTTACTTAAAAAACCCCACCACAGAAATTCAGTTGGAAATCAAATAACTTGATGTGAGATCGACACAAATGTAAATATTATGAATGAATTTTATTTTTTTACGAGAAAGCTGCTTTTCCCACGGGCAGTTATATGTTGGTATTTCTAGGATAGGAAATCCCTCAAATCAATTTATTCTTACGAATAACACAAACCCATCAAAAAACATTGTTTATACAGAAATTATTGCATGATTGCAATTAATATTTCATGAAAAAAAATAAACCTATTAAAACGATGATAAGACAAATTTTTTACAAAAAATGCGTTAATTTATTTCAAGGTACATCGCGGGCAAAGCTGCGGAGGGTTGCTAGTTTAATATAAAAAGAGCTGAGGTAAACTGGGAAAATATTTAATTCCATACTTGACTGTCCATTTTTAAAAAACTGGTGGCAAATAACACGGGTTGTTTAAGGCCACTTTTTACCTTTGAAGGGGAGAACGAAGCGGGCGACACAAATTCGACACGAAACACGAATTTTTATGTAGTAATCTTAATTAATTTAGGCTTCATTGTGTTTTTTATAGGAAAAGAAAGTATTTTTGTCGTACATTTTTACAATTATTAAGGTTTTATTAAAATAAGAGTTTTAAGAGTTTTATATCGTTCTAATGGAAGTTTGTAGAATATGCCTGTATGATTAGTTTTTATTCAAAATTATTATTATTCTTACTGTGAACCTTTTTATACCTGGTTGGTGGTTGAGGACAGTTGAAACAGTTCGAATCAAGTTTATAATTAATGCTGTTGAATTTTGAGAAATAAAGCAAGTAGTACACAAACACTGAAAAAAAAATTAATCGTCACCAACATTTGATTATTATATTATTTAAGTTGTACTTAATATAAACTTTTAAATGCGGATTAAAAATAATATTAATAAAAAATATTTTTGATGTTCATCTGCGCCATTACGAGTCGTAAAATATTATTACACGATGAATAAAACATTATATTTCGTTAATTTATAATGCTAATTTATTATATTTTTTATAATTTTCATGTGTTTCATTTGACCCCAGATACTGTTTCAACCGACCCTGGTATGGGGACGGTTGAAACAAATTACATTTTTTACAACAAATTTGATTTTACACATAAAATACCATCATTGCCCATTAGTAGACCAATATATAAGGTATTTTATTTAATATATTTCCGTCATCGCTGGCTTAACTAATGCCGATGCAATGGACGATAAATGCTAAAATATTTAACTATGTATTTTTGCAGGCAAAATAGTAATGAAATGTTGTTCCTGTTTTCTTTTTGTTCTTCTTTTCAAATAGATTACAGTAGAAACTTTTTTGAAAATCACGTCTTCGGGCACATTCCACCTAATTTCTAGGAAACCAATTATCCGATTTGGATGAAATTTCTTTTCATGGTAGTCAAAACTCAAATGCATCGGGAAAACCTCTCATGACAATCATTATTAAATTTTATTATTTCGAAAACTTATATATAATAAACTTATCGAAAAAATTTTGTGCAATTTTATTTTTAACGAGATATTAAATTTTTGATCGCCAACCCATTTGAAACAATAAATCAAAATACATCAAATTCACCCACATCACAGACATCGTATCATATAGACTAATGAAACAGACTTGAACAACAATTTCACAAAAGTTTCGTTGAATTTGTTTCATTATTCCTCCAATGTTCTTTATAAGAGTGATCTACGTAGTGATCATCATATGTTGAAAATTATTATCACTAAGTATTCGTGCATTCATTATCCCTCTTTTTTTTGTATATTTAAACTCTTACTTCTCAAAGAGCCCCCAAGCATACGATTCTTAAGTGATCGATGATCACGAAATAATTTAACCATTTGTCACCAACGAAACTTAATCCACCCCAACATTAGTAAACGTTCTCAACAATATTAGCTCAGCCCGGAAGGAAATGCGACACTGATTTCTTTATTTAACTTAAACTATATGAGCAGTGAATGGTATGGTACCGCACAGTCAGAAAAACTTACAACAGTGCATTTAACAACTGCTGGAAGCCCACATGCCACACACCAACACACACACACACACGCAAATGGCATGAACTTTAGCTGCTTTTCAAGTGCCTCGAGCTATAAAATGGGCGGCATATTTTAGTGTGATAATCGATCGAAAGGATCTGCTCAGTGCCTGTTGTTGCGCTGCATGTGTAGCTTCATTGCTGTGCAATTATTCTGGATAATTTTGCACATTTGGAATGGTGTGGACGACTCCTCCACGGCATAAATTGAATTGAAATTCGAAAGTATGTAGCCATACAGCATGTTGAAGAATTACGTGTGGTACGAGCACACGTACACGTTAGGAATATCTAATTACAAATTAAGTGGGCTTGAAATGTCGTTGGTAAGAAGATCAGCGCAATGATTTATGAGTGTTTGGGATGAACGCTTTTCTCGTTTTGCAAAAATAAAAAAAAAAATAAAAAAAAAATAGAAAAATATTAAATAATAAAACTACGCTGAGATATTTCTTAGAGCGTAGGTAAAGCCCAGCTATTAATTTTGTTACGACTAGGATTTAATTTGTATGGAAATGGGCTGTATAAGGATTGCTTACTTATTTTTAATATTTTTTACTGGAGTGAATTATTCTTAACGATGAAATAATCTTATTCTTGATTCCAATTTTATTTGAAATTTCATTAGTTTTTAATTAAAATAACCTATACTGACCATTTAACTATCCAATCATTAGATAAATAATCACACGCTTATTTTCAAAATCATAAAATCATTGAATGCAATTTAAAATAATTCCACACACTCACACTAAAACACAGACCATCTCAATATCTACTAATCGTAAATTAAAAGATGAATCTCGACAAACGGTGCAGCCTCAATAATATTGAAAAAAATTAAAACAAAAAAAAAACGATTGAACAGGAATTCGCACACCAATCAACCGAATCCGACAAGGCTAACAGCAGCAACTACCAAAACAAGGGGTAAAAGGAAACCACCAGCTACTAATGCGGCTAAACATTTCCTGCAGGTTGCGGTAAATTGCATGTTGCAACAACACCAGCAACAACAACCACAACAACGAGATCTAGCAAATGTTGCTGCTTGGCTTAGAAGAATTCCAATATTTTGGGGAGGTCCGAAATGGACAGACCACTTAAGCGATTCCACCTGCAATTGACACACAATCTAGTTTCGAGAGCAAAAGAGCAATAATGCCAAACAAGCTAAATAACAACAACAACAACAACAACAACAACCATAACAACAGTAATAACAACCATTCACTTGAGCTATACAACAAGTGCAAGAAAGTGCAGCGCGTGTTGCTTACATAAGACACGCAACGCAACTCTTCTCCATGAAGTATGAAGAAGATGCTGAAGATTATGAACGCAGGAGAGGTGGATGCAGTTGTTGCTAGTGTGGCTGAGAAAACTTATACGGCAGGCTCAAGTTGCTCAATGCAATCATTAGAATTATTTTGGTTTAAAATGTTGTTATCGTTGATGTTATTGTTTTTGTTGTTGTTGTTGTTGTTGTTGTTGTTGTTATTGTTCGAAGTGGTTAAAAGCGGGTGAAGCTGATGATGCGTTTTTGCAATTTTTTTTTTTGGTTTTTGTCAATACCTGTTACCTAACTCAACGCTCTAGTTCACGTTGCCAAACTAGACACCGATCGAGCCAGCTAAGCAACCGACCAAGCAACAATGAGTAGCAGCAGCAGCAGCCATAGCGAGCAGAACCAAGTGTGTCTGAGCTGACAGCACATGCCACCTTCTGCTGCTTGGCCAGCAACGGGCAACAAGCAGGTTGTGAATGTTGCTGATATGCCTCCAAGCGGCGGTGGCTGTTGTTGCAGCCTGCTGGATGCTGTTACCTATCATGTTACAAGCTGCTCGATCTCGTTGCGGCTGCAGCTACTTGAGGAAGTAGTTGGCTAGCTTTAAGTGGCCTTGTATAAGTAAAGCAGCTCATCTTAAATGTCTAAGCCGAAACAGAGCAATATAGAGAGAGAGCGAGATTCCATCTATAAACGAGGTGAAGGCTGAGGTGTAAATTTGGTTTGTGATCAAACAAATTGGATTTGACATCGTCGGCGCATGAATTATGGGCGCTTTAATGAAATGGCGGCGTATCATGTTTGGGCTGGTGGTGTGGAAAGCCTCGGGGACTGTTCGAAGAGTGGCTTCAAATTGTGTATTAAGCGTATTAGTTGAAAGTATTTTTATAATAATTGGATGGACGTTTTCATTGTATTTTGATTTACGATGCGGAAGCTTTGCTGATATTATGAAAAATATAGAAAATCGAAACTAGAGCAAAATTCAAGTTACAGCTCCATATAAATTAATTTTCAAGTGATTGGCATATATAAAGGTTCTATTGAGGGGTTTCAAAATAACGAAACCGAAATTCAAAAGGGTAGCGAAAGTGGTTTCTCGATATGAACTACAACCTGGAAGCAGTTTTTGAGTTGATTCTTTTGAAATTAAGAGACTAGGATTGTTCGTGCAGAAACGAGAACCTTCTCGTTGAAAATGAATTTAGCTGTTTCTGTAAAAAATGTATTTAATATGGTTTGTTTAGATCATATAACATCACATTACCTACAAGAATATTTGTTGACGAAATTTTTGATGTTTTTAAAGAACAATGAACCTGAGCTTCGATAGAACTTCTTTATTTCACTAAAACTATCATAACTCATTCTTAGCACACTCTTATTTTATTCCTGAAGTTCTCAGTGTTGTCCTGTATATGATTTTAACAATTAATATTTGATGCCAATTTTGTGACAAGAACCGCCCAAGTCGATGTGTTATATAAATATACCTATGTATATAAATTAAGCCGACGGCATAGGCTAAAAATACTCGATTTGATATAAAACTAAAATCTATTAAGTTTTTCGTACCGATTGATGAACGGTTAGAACTCGCTAAAGAGCCCGATAGTTGGAGAATCCGTTTTACAAGAGTTTTTCTTAGTATTTAATGAAAGAAGTAATAAAAACAATACTTGATGTTTATTTTTTAAAAAACCTGGTATGCACTTCGGTATTTATTTAATTGTTCTTTAAAATGAGCTATCAATTCAGAAATCGTATGAAAATTACCAAACTTGCGATATTTTACTTTTCGAAAAAAATTTCTGCAATTTTTTATAACATTATAACTTGAGAACTACTCAACTGATTGCATTGCAGGTTTTTGCTATCGACTAGGAATTTTTAAGAGAAGGTTTACGGATAAGAAAATTTTAAGGTATAAAAATTTTTTTTGTAAAAAATGGATTTTTTTTAAGTGAAACTTCTTCTTTGGCACCGTTGTGATTTGAAACTCGATGAAACGAAAAATCGACTGCAAACACAAAGTTAAAACAATGTAAAAACAAAGTAAAAACAAAATAGACAGACTCTAACATTGTCACTAACTCTGCCAAACAGTAGTTGTTGTTGTCGGCTTCAAAGATGATTTTTGTTGTTGTTGTTGTTGTTTTTGACTGCATTGCTAGCAGTGTTGCCAGAATGGCAGTTATGCCTGCAAATGGCAGTTTTTTTAACTCTGAGCAGTTTGGTAGTTAAAAAAACAAAAATTCAGTTTTTCCATATTTATGCAGTTTTTAAGGTAAAATGCAGTTTTTATGAAAATATAAAATCTTATGTAGTTTTCATAAATTCTTTTTACCAAAACATTCATTCACATTGTAAGGTTTGTTTCGTCAAAAAAAGACCTTTATTCATTAATTTTTTTAGAAAAAACTATAACAGTAGGTTTATTTTACATATTATTATATAAAAGTACAACATTTTAAGAATATTTAAAAAAATTTTTATTTTAAAAAATAAAAAAAGATCTCCGCAGGTGCCTCGAAAAAAAGTCTTGTGTGGTGACCAGCCTACAGCTCACTGGATCATCTGAAACCAAAAAATAAAAATGCTTTCTTTAGTTTATTACTTTATCTCTCCAGTGACGTCGAGTTTTTTTTCCTTAATTTTTCAATTTTTCAATTTTTCAATTTTTGGCACTATTTCGAAGCCAAAATGACGATTTTTGACGAAAAAATCTACCTATTTGTTATTGTAGAATTGTTAGTATTTAATTAAAAAATTTAAAAAACTCGACGTCACTTGAAAGCTACTTAACGTAGAATACTTTTAGTATTACTTTTTTACTTTTTGTAGTACTTTTTTCTGTAGGCTGGTCAACGACTTTAAAAATTACATGTTTGAGAAAATTGATTTACAGTTTTGTACTACATACACTAAGCAACACTTAGTTGGATGTACCGTCATTCAAGCTACTGTAACTTCGTTAGTTTTGCTCCGAATGACCTAAAAATTGAATACAATATTCTTCAGATGTTGTACTTTCAGAAACAAAAATAAAAAAATTATTTTATTACTTTTGATTTCGTTTTCTAATCAATAAACCAATCCAAGAAAAAAATTTGAGCCAAATCAGAGATGCAACTGATATTACACTGTGAAAGGGCCAAATGTAAACAGACATTAATTAAAATTACCTGAATTACTTTTATTAAAAATGATCTCAAATGTGAATAAAATACTAGAGTTTTCTTACATATTAAATACAACTATACATTTTTTTTATGTTTTTTATAAAGTACTCAAAACAAAATAGGGCCCACCCAAGATTTATTTTGTATTTTGCCTTAAAAATACTTAATTGATTAGCATTATCGGAACAAAACATTTTATTGTAGAGTTTGTATGTGTATAACTTATTATCAGTGCCTTGAACAACAATTTTACCGTTGTCTCCAAGTGAATAGGTAAAAAAAGCCCATGGATCGAAAAAACGCTCAATGCAAAATTATTGCACTTGTTTTTGCATTCCGATTCTAACGTTGTTGCAAGTCTTAAAAAATAAAATAAATAAATAACTGGCCATTTCAGCCCTTGAAAGGACTTTGACCTAGCTTTCTATGATCAATTGAGTTGTGCGTGTTATTAAAGTTTGTACAAAATTGACCGAGAACCAGACCTACAAGTTTAACGCCGACTCCGAACGGCGATGAACGGAATGTTCTTTTCTCAAGAAGCTTTACATGGCATTTTGATAACTCTCTGAGGTTTGCCATTGTCTGTTGGAGTCTTACTTTTCCTAATTTTTTTTCTCTATTTATTCGTGATTAAATGTGATTACCATGCCCCGTTATAGACGTAATTTTAATACAGAAAATGCAATAAGAGCGTTAAATATGCTGGCGCAAGGATATCTCAAAGGGCTGTGGCAAATCATACCGGTGTGTCGAGGCGAGCTATTCGAAACGTGTGAGATAGTTTGTTAGGCACCGCCAATTACGTTGAAAAGGTAATATGACCTGTTGTGATTGTGATTTTGCCATGGCCAGTAAAGAGCCCAGACCTCAATCCCATTGAGCATTTATGGGACCAATTGAAAAGAAGCCTCAAAAAAACCACAGCAATGTTAACACTACACAGGAGCTGATAAATGCGTCAAAAGTCTGTTGAGAGCGCATACCCGAACAAAATGTAACTCATCTGATCGAAAGCGTACCTGATAGGCTTATACAGTGCATAAGGAGTAGGGGAGGCCATACACGCTATTAAGCAGCACAAATCAACAACAAATCATAACAAACAAAAAAATGGTAAAATGTAAATTTTTATATATCTTTATTTTTCGTAAATTTTCCATAAATATCTTTGTGTGTAATTTGAATAAAAAAAAATTCCATATTCTTTATGTGTACTCCATTCCTTAAAACTAATCTAAATTATAATAACAAATAAAAAAAAATAACACAAATTTCTTTAAATGAAAGCCAAAAAACTAAGTAGGCCCTATCTTGTTTTGAGTAGTTTAATTTTATTTTTTTAACAAATGACTATGTTATTATTTCTGTTTTTAATAAAAAAATTGAAAAAAAAAAATGCTTAACAAATCGTTTTTTAGAATGGCAGTTTTTATGTCCAAAATGCAGTTTTTTTCAGATTAAGCATTTTTTTGAAAAAAAAAATCTGGCAACGCTGATTGCGAGCGAAGCGAAGACGTTTGTTGTTGTTGTTGTTGTTATTGTGGTTGTTGCTGACCACCGTTGCCAGATTGGGCGATTTATCGCCAATTGGGCGCTTTTTTCATGTTTTTGCGCTTAAATTTTTAGGAAATCGCCTGGCGATTTTTGTAAAACAATCTTTTTTCATAAACTCATCTTAAGTGTTTAAAATTTCAATTAAAGAAAATAACAATTGTTTTAAGTGTTTGGAACACTCTGTTAACAATGCGACTGAACACAGCTCACAAGCCCTTGCCGATAATTTATTTATATCGAAATACTTATTTTTTTGAGACCGTTTCTCAAAACATCAACTCACTTAATTTATATTTTCAACGAGAAAAAGTTGACTTTTTTCAAGCTTACGTTGAAATCACAACATTTATTCAAAGACTTGTTTCAAAAATTATAAAAGAAGACATTGTTAAAAATTTCAATTTTGGTAATTTAGCTACATCCAGCTTAAATAAAATTTTCGCGGATAAAAGCAATTATAAAAGAATTAATGACCTTACATTTCATTATCAGTTCCATGAAGAAATTCACAAATTAAGTGATGATATTGTTATGATAGACATACTATCAAAATGCCAGAATTTCATTATAGTTTTAATCAAGGAAATGTTAAAACGATTACCTAGTCTGTTAGAAATTTTTGAAAATGCTTTTATTTTATGTCCTGAAAGATGTTTAAACTATATAAGACCTTCTTTCCGTGAACTCCCTCTTCATTATCTATCTCTTGAAGAGCGACGTGCAGAAGAAATCGAATACGAATCTTTGTTGACATTTCCATGGAGCAATGTTTTCAAAAACAAAGTGCCATCTGAAAGTGAAGAATTTTGGTAATCGGCATACAAAATTAAGACAGCCGTAGGCGGAAAAATGTTTGACAATATTTGTAAGTTGGCATTCATCTTGTATAAACTAAATCAATGTATGAACTAAACAATACTTCGAGAATTGACGAAACGGAGGAAGAGTCTAATATGGCTGAAGGAACTACGTATTTTGCAAAAAGTTTTTTTTTTAAAGTTGCATATTGAAAAATTCTAAAAAGTTATAGTCTTTAAAAAAATGTTCTTTAACGATCAAAATTCTCGTATAAAATGAAGTAGCTTTTTTATTCTTTTTTATAGATCTCAAAAATATGAAAATAAGAATATCTAATACTATTAAGAGATCTCAATATTATTTGAAAAAAAATGTATATAATTTCTTTTGTTTTTTCTAATATAATAAATTTCTTAGAAAAAATGGCGATTTTTGGCGATTTTTTTTTTTCATTGGGCGATTTTGGGCGATATTTTTTTTAAATCTCGCGCTTTTCTCAAAAAAGTTCTGGCAACACTGTTGCTGACAGTAAAGTGATGGCAAAGAGCAGCTGGAGGGTGGTAGTGATACTATTATTGTTGCTGAAACGAAGAGATTAATTTGTTTTTGTTGTTTTATTGCTGCATAGAATCGACAATGATGTGCTGAAGGGGTGGTGTCAAAGAGTGTGGTGCGTAAATCGAAGATGTTTGTTGATAAAAAAATTGTGCTTATTTGAAGGCCACGATGAGGTGTTAGAAAATTCTTGCAGCTGCAGCTGGGTACGAACACAATAAAATATTTAGAGCCGACAACAACAAATTAAGTGACCCGAGAAACAATCATCTTCGATATACGCACCACGCTCTTTGACACTACCCCTTCAGCTAATCATCGTCGACTCTATGCATGAATAAAATAACAAAAACAAATAAAGCCTTTCGTTCAAACATAAAAATGGCATCACCACCACCACCCCATGCTCGCTGTCATCGTTATGCAGTTAGCAACAACAACAACAAACGTCTTCGCTTCGCTCGCAATGTAGTCAACAACAACAACAACAACAACAACAACAACAACAACAACAACAACAACAACAACAACAACAACAACAACAACAACAACAACAACAACAACAACAACAACAACAACAACAACAACAATTACAATCGTCTTCGAACGCTAATCGTGTAATAGAAAAGTCCGTGCATAAAAAACGCAATTTTGAGACGCGACTTTCTTCAACATAATTTTAGCTTTAGTCACTGGCAAATTATCTCATTTGATTTAGATTAAAAACTCTTCGACATCGGTGCGGTCAACATTTTTTCATGTCATCAACTCATTTTAATTGTTTTAAAATCAATCTAAATAGTGAAAATTGTGTCTCAAATAGTTTTTGTAAAACGTAATATACATTTGATACTTGAAAAACGTATCGCTTCCTCATAAAAACTATAATTGTTCTATCAGTTTGTAAGTGAAAAATAGTGAAATTTTTGAAGTGAGGCTTAATAAAATGATTACAATGGAAAACTTTCAAACTTTACTAATTATTTCAATCATTGACATCTCATGATTTGCTTTGTTAACATAACTGCCGGTAACAAGAATAAGAAATGCTCGGGCGAAGGCATGTACTTCAGCTAGTACATATATTATATAGTAAATGTGAAATTTGGTTAAAAGTGATATTTGGGGGCGCTGACTCAGAATCTGAGGTTAAAAAATGCGTTTCTAACATTTACTGCACTTTTTAAAGATATACTGCACTTTAAGATCGAACTAGAAATGCTATGGTTATGAATAAAATACCATTTTGGCTGTTTTTTGGGATACCCATTAATGGTGCGGAAATACTTTCGAGGTAAGCTAACATTTAAGAAGGTGACTTTTTATATTTATTTTTTCCCTCGTATAAAACGACCCGGCTTACTGTACACCTTAAATAATTTTCAACTACTTTTCGAATAACAACGTTTTAGATCTTGTGAAAACTACAGAATTAAAATTTCTTGAATATTATGGAACAAGCCTATAAGTAAACCCTTTCCTACTTCGGCTTTAGAAACATTATTTTATTTATTTTATTTTTATTTATTGAATGCTAAGCCCTGAGGCTTTATATTATATTTAAAAATTTAACAATTCATTGTTTTTCATTTAATTTACAATATAGCATTTTAAATGTTAATTCGTAGCATTTTCAAATACAACAAATTATTATTAACTTAGTTTACTTAGTAATAAGTTCATACAAATAATAACAAATTGCCAGATGTAATCTTGATAGTTAATAGATCGATTGATTAGAGCCAAGCTCACATATGAAAGGCAATACGGGCGAGGTCGAGCTCTCTCATATGCCAGGCCAGACGGACGAGGTCTTGCTCTGGATAATCAAGTTCTATTCAGTTGTAGAACAAGCTCACACATGCAAGGCGAAACGGACTGGGTCTAGCTCCGGCATATGCCAGGCGAGACGGACGGGGTCTCGCTATGGATAAACATGTTTAATTTAATTGAGCTTGGAAGTAATATATTGCCAACACCGCCAGGAGAAAAATAAAAATCCTTGGGAGAGAATAATTCACATCCGCTGCGGTACTGGAGATAATCTTGGTTCGTATGTTTAATTGAGTATCCATATATAGAAAGCATGACCAAAATCAATAACGGTACTGTAGATTATCTAAAATTTTGTTTTAATTGAGTATATGGATTCGTTTAAAGATATAACTTAGGATACAGCATTAAAGTCACCACATGCACTTCTTAGTGGTTCGTTTTGCAAATAGTTTGTTCTACAAAAATTCATATATAGTAGCTCAAAACTTCTTCTTGGACGAAGAGGATCGTTAAAGTATACTTTACTCAATAAGTAAGGGCTATTTACATATCCATATAAAAGTTTGACAACCCAACAAACATTAAGCATTTTTCTGCGATTTTCTAAAGTTGGAAGATTTATAAGCTGTAACCGATACTCATACGGTGGTAATTGAAAATTAGTATTGTGTATGCAAAGATTACGTAAACAGAACAAAAGAAATTTTTTTTGTACCGATTCAATTTCATCAATGTAGCAACTGTATCGAGGGCACCACACAATTGACTCATATTCTAAGATAGGGCGCACTAGAGATATGAATAAACTTTTTGTTATATAAGAGTCATTTAATTCTTTTGCCCATCGTTTAATTTTTTTTTTTTTTTTTTTTTTTGGATTCGCCCGGAAGTAGGAAATCTTCATAGATACGTATGACCCGCGCCATACGCATGCACGATTTACATTCTAAGAAGTTCCCGGATCAGCCGGACTGAATAGAATGCACCTACGTGCTAAAACCTACCACCTGTTGGCAAATAAAAGCCTCCACTAAGCACAATTGCTTGGCCTTTCAGCGGAAATTAAAATTAAATAAAGAAATTTGAAATTTGAAATCTTAAAATTTTTGTGCTTATGTAAACATAATAAGCATCATCGAATAAAAGCACATTCTTCATAACACGAAGAAATACAAGACAACATCCAAAGTAATTTATTAGACTATATATAACCGCATTTATAATTGTAGTCATTCGGCTTGGGGCCACTGTCCAACCCAAGATCCTACGTGGAAAAGAGATGCAACTCTCAAACACCAAACCAATACCAAACATAGCACAGATATACAAATATATATTATGCAGGCACAATATATTTATATATTCGGGTCACTAAAATAAGGGAACACCGAGCTAAAGTTATTATTTGGACATGCATTTGGGCCAACGCAGGTAAAAACTTGTATGGAATAAAACCTAAAGTACTATTAGCTTTATTTATTATTTTATTAATGTGAACATGAAAACGAAGTTTTGGATCCATCGTTACACCGAGATCATCAAAAACATTTAAAGACTCTAGGGTATATTCACCAATTTTGTAAATATTTCGAAATGGATGCGTTCGCGCAAATGTCATCTGCTTGCATTTCTTCATGTTGAGATTCATAGAATTTAATTTACACCAATTATGTAGATGGCCAAGATCATTCTGTAAGAACAGAGAGTCTTGTTCATTTTTAAAGGAAAGAAATAGTTTAACTTCATCGGTATACATTAAAATATCGCTATGTTTTATGTTACTAGCTTGGGATCGTATAATATTCTCTTTATACTTAAGTGTAAAGTGAAGACATTTTTATGTGTTCAACCATTTCCTAAAAATATTTGTAATTAATTATCGTAAACATTTATATGTTACCCTTTTTTCTTTTTATAACGTTTTGATTATCCTGTGATCAAGATTTACTCTTGAAATTTCTATAAATATTTATTTACATTAAAAACACAATCCAAAGTCTAAAACGCCCTCATAATACTTTCAACATTTTTAATTTTGATCGTTAAAATACGATATTGCATATAAACAACCAACATAACAACCGAGAAATTAAGTTATAACTTATGCCATAGACTAGATACCCCTTAATACATGTTTTTTTTTTTTTTTAAAGAAACAACAAAGAATACATTTGAATAGCTTAAGTACAGCTTTTGTCTGCATAAAAAAGTACTTAAATTATAAGAAGAAAAAAAAAAAAAAAAGCGCCAGCAACATGAAATATAAACTTTTATTTTTAAACAATTGGAACAAGCCTTCAGGATGGTCATAAAAACAAATCCTTAGGATATTTTCTACTTCATAGAGCCACATGCAGTGGAGAAGGAGGCGGATGAGGAGGAGGAGGAGGAGGCGGCAACAAGCACATCTACATAAATACATATGTAGCTGCGGATGTTAGCAAGCCGATGCGTTGCCCCATCATTAAGCAACATTTATTCGACAACAAGCAGCAGCAGTAACAGCAACAACACACATTGCCCTCTCTTGTACAGACAGACGCATCATCTATTATGCGGCTAGCTACCAACTAAAGCTACGCATGTGCAACACAGAGTTCATAGAAATGCAAAAACCTGGATGTATGCCAGCCAGCTAGCATCGCGGAAACGCAACTTAAAAAGAGCTCATTTGAAAATATGCTAAATTCTAGACTATAAAATAAGTTGGCAACAATCAAGGCTGACTGCCTGGCTGACTGGCTAGCAACATCCTTCGCTTGCAGTCTTGCAGAGCCTAACTTGTTGGTTTTCTTGCATTCAACGTCGTCACCGTAAGGCATTCACGCATGCGTGAGTTAAAAATCTGATATCGCATAATTGAGCATGGCGTGGCGGCGCAGTTCGAGTTCAGCTTGGTTAAAAAAATTCGAAAAAGCTTGCAAAAGGGTAGCGTTTGAGCCTGAGCATAAAATTTATTTGGAATAAGCTGCTAATGTATGCCTAAGTAGAGAAGGCCCTTGCGATGCAACAACTAAAATATTTATTTTTATTTGTGTGTCTGTGTTTGTTTGAGTCAGTACACGACTTGATGTTTTACATGTGCAAAGTTCTTAGTACTCTTGTTGTTGTTGTTGTTGTTGTGCAGCATCAGCTCGCAGTTGTTTGCTGGTTGCTGTTAGTTAAACAATGAAAACGTGCATCGTACATGCGCATGCGCAGCTAACTCTACACACTTGTTTAGCCCGTGCGCAGCCGTTTAGCATGCGGCGAATGGCTCGTTTCAGCGCCTAGCCAGGTTTGCAAGTCTTCTTCTGTACGGGCTTCTTCTTCTTTTTTGTCTTCTATTGCTTCCTTTAACAACTCTGCTGCTTGAAAAACTAGGAGTTGCAAAAATCTGCATAATAGACGACTTGGCCCATGCTAATGGGGTAGGGCAACCGTCAAGCCAACTGATGGACAGATGCAGGATGAGGCTGCTTGAAAACAATGATCAAGCACTAGTCCACCATCAGCGCGCCAGACACTCTCACTCACGCTTTGATACTCATTCAACATAGATGTAATGACATGTGCGTACAGTGGAGCAAATTCAATTATTATTGATCTTAACTGAAAAATATGAAATGGAGTAAAATTTATATAATTTATATTGAACATTTTTGCCAAAATTTAGAGATATTTTAATATATTTTGTAAATTATTTTATTTTTTAAATTATTTATTTTTTATATTTTATTTACTCTGAAGCAAACTAACATTTGTCTCAACAAGAGGTGTAAGATTTTTTTTATGTATAAAATTACCATTTGTTTGAATGTCCGTTAAATTTTTATTGGATTATAAAGAAGACATAAAGAAATTATTTATGGCATTCAAATACTTTCACATGCTCATCTCATTTTAGCCTTCAGACCTTCATGTTTTTTAAAAAATTTTCGTTCTACGTATAATTCGGTCTCTATTTCTAGGTTGGTAACTTAAATACTCGCTTTGAGAGTTGGATGTGTATGCGAATGGTTACTCTTAACATAGCCCCAATCGCAGAAGTCTTACGGTGCTAAATCGTAAGATCTTAATAGCCAATTGGTATCTCCAAAACGTAAAATTTCGCAACCAGCGAATTTCGCGCGCAATAAGTCAATTCTTTCTTGACCTGCTGACACCCAACAGCTCTTTCGTGATTATTTTCTAAAAAGTACGTCCGTGTGACGTACCACAAGTACGTACCTGAATCACTTACAAGTTTTCTGATCCATTCATGTGGAAATTCTGCTTGTTAACGTAGCCGCCAATGTAAAAATGAGCTTCGTGGGAAAACATGCTTTTTCGAAAAATCACCATCACCAATCTTGGTTTCCGAAACCCAATCAGAAAACGAACGGCATTGCTGATGGTTCGTAGACTGTAGTTCATCATTTGCAGTGTCAAATAGGCGAATGCAGAGCAAAATATTTTGTCACATGGATAGCCACGGTGACAAATTTAGGTGCTTGGGTCTTTTTCATCACTTTCCTTCACTGAGTCGATGTTTTCAGTTGATTGTACGAGGCAAAGTCATTTCGCTATCCTTACATCTTGTCCTGAGCTACTTTTTGAGAGTTTTTTTTTATTGCGTCTCAGAAGCTATGTCGCCAGATAAAATTACCACCAAAATTCTCTTTTTCTCACACTTAATTCTCACAAATTACCACACTCTCAAAATACCACAAAATACCACAAAAAACCTCAAATTACCACAAAAAACCACAATATCTCAAATTACCACAAAATACCACAAAATCCCTCAAATTTTCTTTTGAGATATTTTGAGGTATTGTGGTATAGTGTTGTAATTTGAGGTATTTTGTGGTATTTTGAGGTATTTTGTGGTATTTTGAGGTATTTTGTGGTATTTTGAGATATTTTGTGGTATTTTGAGGTATATTCTTCCCTCGCGTGGTAAATATCACACATGTGGTATGTTTTTTTGTGGATATTTACCACGCGAGGGAAAAATATACCTCAAAATACCACAAAATCCTTCAAATTACCACAAAATACCACAATATCTCAATTTACCACAAAATACCACAAAATTTCTCAATTTTTCTTTTGAGATATTTTGAGGAATTGTGGTATTGTGTGGTACTTTGAGGTATTTTGTTGTATTTTGAGATATTTTGTGGTATTTTGAGGTATTTTTTTCCCTCGCGTGGTAAATATCACACATGTGGTATTTTTGTCCCACACGAGAGATTTTACCACAAAATACCATGGGAATTACCACATCCCACAATCGTTGAAAAATAACATAGGTACTATTTATGGTGCTTTTTTGGCAACAAAGCTCAGAAGGCACATTATTACGAGAAAAATTTACTCGAATTTTCGAAAAAAAAAAATTAAATTTGTTCTTTCTTTCACTGCGTAGCATTGATCTATGATCAATTTTTTACATTTGTAAAATACAAATGTCACCATTTGACAACTACCAAGCTACCAGCTGATAAATAATACGCCTAAGTAACAACACACCTCTTCTTGATACATTACTTACATTTATAATGGAAAAATTTATAACAAAAAAGGAACCAAGTTATGAAAAGCTTAAGAATCGATAAAAAACAAAGTAAGGGAAGATATAGAATATCTTCTAGAATATCTAAATCTAAAATATAGAATTATTGTCTTACTTGTAGATATTTTGTCATTAAGATTTTAGATTTTGTCAGTTTTGAAAAAACATGACTGTCAACACGTGTGTCACTGTTCTGAAGAGTTTTAAATACGAACTCATTAAAAATTTTCAATAATTACTAGATCTTTACGATGAATAAAAAAAAAAAACATAACTTATATCGATCTCTTACCGCTTTACCATACAGTTTTTTACCATTATTAGCTTTTCAAAGTTCAATCGAGATTTTTTTCAAAACTCTTAAGAAGACCACTTAAAATAATGCAACTTTTATTAAGACATAAAATAAATCTTCCATGACAGCCATCAACATCACCATCAACGGTATCCATTCAGCAATTTCATAAAGCATCAGTATAGTGCACAATAAACCCTAACTCTAACATCATTGTGCTTGTTCTGCTTGCACTGTAATAAATAACTTTTATCATCTAATAAATGTGTTTATTAACCATTACCAAAAATCAAGAAAGACCGTCACCACTTTTATAACCAACTTCCTGCTTAATTATTTTGTTGGTCTAGTAAAACAAAAAAAAAAAAAAAAACACAAAAAAAAGTAAGACAAACAACTCCTCTAAGCTGACTAATTGATTAATCTGAAAGACAATTTAAGTTATAAAATGAATTAAAAGATGGCAACCCTTCCAGCTAACAACGATACTCAACCACAATGCTTACAACAAAAACAGCGACAATTCATCAATGTCGCTGCTTCAGCGTCAGCGTCACTCCAGCAACAACGTCAGTGAGTCGACATAAAAACTTGAATTACCAATGAATAAAAAAATAAGCACTGAAAAAGATTGTTAAGAAAACTGAAAATTCACCTAATTTATGTAAAAGTGCGCTTCCGCTGGGCGTGTGTGTGTGTTGGAGTGGTTTTTAGTTTTTTTTTTTCGTCCGTTCCTGAATGTGGTTTTAATTTCTTAGCAGAAAAGCACTCAAGCGGAACCGCAAGCAACAAGCAGCTTTGTTGATTTTGAAGAAAATTTCAGCTTAAGTTGAGTCATAAGCAAGACCCTTAGAAATGTGCTTGCATGGCTTTTATAGAAGCTTTTAATAAGTAAGACGGCAGTACCCACAGAAATATATAAATGAGCCATATAAAGCTTATTTATGACAAGAAAAAAAAAACTGTGGTTTTTTATTAGAAAGTGTCACTAGAAAGAAAAAATTTGCCTCGAATAAAATTCAACTCTATTAGTTATAAAAATCATTTGAAAACACCAAATTTTTTCATATTCCCCTAATTTCTGTTCTTATTCTAACCTATCAATATTTTACTGATCTCGTATCAATAGATAAACTTTGATGTCCATCCGATAATGCATGTGGGACCCGAAAATGTGTCAATGTCCCCCCAAAATCTTAAAATTAGGTAATGTGGAAATAAAGTTTTTCCTATTTTCCCTTCATGAAGTGGCAATATATCGATTGCTATTCAACGGCTTTGGGCCAAAAAGTGGTCTTGGTCGAACGCGTTAGTGTGAGTTTTACCAATGAATCGAACAGTGCCAATGTTTTGTATCCCACCTCTAACAGTAAATTTTTGCATTTGAAATTAATTTTTATTTTTCGTGGCCTTCACCTCTCTGCGAACAATGGCCAGCCTCAGAGAGTAAAATGTAACGTTAAGATTCTTGATAACATAAACATTAACCTTTCGCAGTAGGCCTTAAAACTAGTGGGTCCATCTTCAAATAGATAAAGTTATAAAAAAATTTCAATTTAATTTATCCCATTCGCAATTCCAAAATTCTTTTGTTTCGACGATTATCGAGATCTCTTTCATTTGAATGCAACTATTTCATAACAAGCGTACCACAGATGATCATAAGAGGCGCCGTCAAAACCCTTTAAAGAGCATAAATATCCAGTCTGTTGTTTTTTCGTGAAATTTTCCTTTTTTGCTAGCCTTGAACCAAGGATTTCAGGTGTTCTACCTATTTAGTCAAATTTGGCTTAGTTCAAAATGGCAGTAGATAAGAGAGGAAGAAAGAGAAGCCACAAAAACGTGTGAATTTGAATCTGAAGCAAGTTTCTATTTTTATTATTTTTTCAGTTTCAGTTAATAAGAAATAAGAAATAAGAAAAGCTAAAACATAAGATCAAATCCTAGTCTGGATTCAAACCCGGGATCAATGTGGTGGCAGTCAAAGCGCTGCCTTCTCGTCTATTGAGACTGAAAACTAAACTTGAAATTTAGTTTTTTTAGGCCGAATTTGAAAGAATCTCAAACAACTACTTTACCAAAAAAACTACAGCCTAGATATTTATACTTTATGATCAAAATTTATAAGAAAACCAGCTTTATACTGAAGTGGAACTATAAATCTACTACATTAGAGCGTTTTCACTAAGATCAGGATTTCTTAAAAGGATGTGATATTACGACAAAATGGACTGAGCAATCTCTTAGGCTGAAGTTTAAGAAAACTAGTAAGAAATGATCTTCGACTGGGCCGAAGTTAAAATACCCCCACGGCCGAACCAAAGTATATTCAAAGTCTTAAGCAATCAATAAAATGTTTATCTGTAAAACGTTTTCGTTATATTTTTAACAGAAAATATTCGCTTTTGTTTTTTGATAAAGTCGCTTTGTATGGGAGGTGGGCGTAGTTTTCACTCAATTTGGTTGAATTCCATACACATAGTACACATTATATATCAAAATTCATATGCAAAATTTCAAGTCCATACATTAATTTTTGTGGATTTTAGAGAAATTTTACCTTTTTGATAAAGTCACTTTGTATGGGAGGTAGGCGTGGTTTTCATCCGATTTGTTTGAATTTCATATTTAGTGTGTATTTTGAACATCAAAACTCATATGCAAAATTTCAAGTCCACATATTCATTTTTGTTGAATTCTAAGAGATTTTAACGTTTTGATAAAGTCACTTTGTATGGGAGGTAGGCGTGGTTTTCATCCGATATGGCTCATTTACGAACTTGACCTTTATTTTTTAGATACAAGCTTAAATATCGAATTTCGTGATGATAGCTTGAACATTACGCCTGTAATCGTGATCACAGACAGACAGACGGACAGACGGACATGGCTAAATCGACTCGGGTGGTGATGCTGATCAAGAATATATATACTTTTCTATACCTACCACGCCTCCTTATGGGCGTTACAAACGGAGTGACAAAATTAATATACCCCCATTTACGTTTTTTAAACGTGGGGGTATAAATATCTAAAAGCATCCATGGCATTAGGTCACTGATAGCTTTGAAATTGCTGGGATAGAAAGTTTTCTTCAAGTGAACCTTTAAATGTTCTTAAGTGCTAATCCCTAATCTGCTATTTCCAGGCTTAAGTCTTTGTGTAGAATTTCAGGTCCTTCACACGTATCTGAAGGGCACTTCTGAGCCTTAGTACTAGAGGAAAAAGAATCAGACCTAAATCTTTTCACCTAAATATTTAAAAAATGTTCACCTCTATATAAGGTTTCATCTTATACTCATACGAGAAAAGAGTACCCTCAGCTCCAACATTGTCAATTGTAGCTTGTGTTGTTGTTGATTGGACACGTGTTCATTGCTGCATGACTTCATAAAGTGGACAGAAATTATTCTATTTTAAATTAAACCAATTGAACCGGTTAAGCCAATTGAGCCAACTAAGCATTTTGTATGATCCGCTGATTTAAGACTATGGATCCTTACAACTTGGTATTTGAAACCTCTTAATTACATAAGAAAAATTTTAAAAATTTGAAGCAAATAGCAATTAAGTTTCCTGAAAAATCTTCCAGCTATAACCATATTATTGACAACTTACGCGGCATAGTTATCGCACCCGGCGAAATCGGCGCAACCTTCGGCTTCACATACATTCTTTGCTTTGTTTTGTCTTTTTTTTTTTCTGAACGATTCCACGGAGTCATCATCACTTTTCAGCCAGAGCAAGTCATGACCGCGTAGTATGATTTCCTCAAAACAGATATGTTTGCGTTTCGGACATGAACTTTGCTGCCTTTTAACTTTAACAAGGAAATCGAGCGTTCCACAAGATGCTGAACTTCCTCTCCACTGACCACTTCCCACTGGATGCATGCATATCTTGCAAAAGCTGAAAAAAAACTATCCAACTAACCTAGCATCGACTTCGGTCTTGCCAGCCGAAGGAAGCCACCATCTAGGAATGTGCAATAAACATGGTTTGGACTCAAGCTCTAGCTCTGCTTATTAAGCTGATCATCATCTCTGGCTATGTGAAATTTTTTTCCTAGACTTTTATTATAAAAATAGCTGACTATGACCGAACAGTCAGCCGGACAGACGAACAGAGAAAAGGGCTTCGATTTATGCTACGCCCGATACGAGTTGTTAAAGTTATGGATAGGCTTGTGAACGAACGGTGGTGTTGCTGATGTATTCCATCACCGACGTCATCATCAACATCATCAGCTGCAACAGGCCACAAAAACACTATCAACGCCAGCACCATCATCGTGAGGTCGTGAGCAAACATTTTTTCAAGCAGTTGGTTATGTTTTTTATTTTTTATTTTTCTTCTATTTTCAACTCAAAGTTTGAGGAATTTCTTTGGTTTTTCATGATATCACAGACTTAATATTTTATTTGCCAAAGAACCGTGATTTGGTGCCATTTTTTTCGCAAATAATAAACAAAATGAGCGCGTAATGAAAATGCAAAAAAAAAACCCCAAACAGTGGTCGCCAAATGCAGCGCCCTATTGGATCTCGAAGATCATCTCTTATAGAATATTAAACCTCTCTTAAAATCCTAAATTTTTTGAAAACTTCTTGGCAATATCCTGTGCCGCCGCCCCATTTGAGTGCCACTGTCATTATGATCTTTGGTAATCGCTTAAAACATCGTCAGCTTTGAGGTAAATGTAATTTTTTCCTTACAACAAAAAACAACAACAACAACAACAATGGTGTATCAAAACATGCTACACACTCCACGCTTGTTCCCCGTTGTTGAGATGTTGTTCTCCTGCAGAACATGAACATAAAATTGTGCGAGATGAAAAACAACAGGGAAAAACAGCTACGAAAAACATCAGCAAAAAACAACAACATCATCACGTTATACATGCTGATGATGAAATAGACTCCAGCCGGGTTCTGATACAATGATCAACATTGTATAGAGGTATTGTGGTTGTTGTTGTTGTTATTATTGCTGTTTTTTTTTTTTTTTTTTTATGAGCAACAAAAAGTTTTGATCAAGTTGAGCTTTGCAGTAACTCGTCGCTGGTACTCGCCTTCTTCTGTTAACAAGATTTGAATTGTTGGTTCAACGTTTGCCGGACTGACCATTGCCGCCAAGCATTGCACCGATCTTCGTTTTGTGATTGAAATGCTGTAGCATAGCGCAGGATTAATTCTATTTCCGATAAAGATGCTTGATATTAAGACACACAGAGAAATTTCTAATTTTAGAAGTTTTGAGTCTGAGAAAATGTGTAGGATCAGAAAAATTTTTTATGAAGAATGATGTATATAGTTGATATTTATGTGTAGTTGAAGTTGATTACCAGATAATAAAATTTAATATTGTATTCGTTTCAAGTTCAACAATTGGCAGTTGAAACGATTGTAGATCTCAGTAGATTAGAACCAAAGAACTTAGTTTAAATTTTTGAATTTTTTTTTTAAAAATCTAGAGCGATAACCAAAATTATATACCTAAGATGTGGCACTTTGAATATTTGCAAAACATAGCTAAGAAATCATAAAATATGAGAAAATATGAAGGACTTTTCTACCATGTGTATCCATTAACAGGTTCCATCTTCGAGATTCTTCGATGCTTAAACCTCTATATACCTGCTAAGGAACTTTTGAATATAATTTATAATTTTCTTTAAAGATCAAACTTCAAAATTACTTTTGAAGACAAGTTTCAAATTTAAGTGATCGAGCGTTACAAGTTCTTGTGAAGCAATTTTTCCTTGTCTTGAGTGTATAACCTCGCATATTCTTTTGAAATGCTTTCGAAGCGAAGCTGATGCAATATAACTCTCTGCATTTGAGAGCCGAAGTGTTATACTCCCTCGATAATACTTCGAAACAAGTTCTGCAGACAAGTTCCACATTTTAGTGAGAGTGCTTTTACTGCTCGATTCATAAGAAGTTCTTACGAGCTTATTTCTTCACCTTGTAGAGGTTATTTCTAGTATATTGCCATAGCGGATATGTTTTACATGTTTTATAGCGACGAGTCCTGTGTTCAAATCCCAGTATAAAAAATATGGTTTCAGAAATAAAAGAAATTAATAAGCATTCTTTTCGTAGAGGCGTTAGCGAAGCAACTTATCAAGTTCAGTCAGCTTTCAAGAAAATCACTATTACTTTTGAGAACGAGGCTGCTCATGTGAGAGCGAATAGTTCTAAGCAAGAATCATGGTATAATCAATCAGGTAGGTGTGACAGTTTTCCAGCGAACATGAATTGTCAAAAATCATACAAGACAAAGCAAACAAAAAAAACAAAAAAAAAAAAAAAACAGACGAGTTTGACAATCCATGAACGATCTCGTGAGAAAATAGCCTGTTGTCAAACCTACCTGTATAATTGTATCATGAGCAAGAATGATTGAAAAATAGATTACGCATTGCGCAGGTTTTCATTTTGACATTTCTAGGTACGAACAAGAGATTTTTTACGATCATGACGTCACGCTAGACCAAGTTTGTTTCTTGAATCTTTTGCCATTGTTTCATATTTGTTCACATTCTGAACAAGACTTGACAGAGAGCCATATCGTAAGATCATATCGTAAGTCTATCGTGATGAAGATGCGCAGATCGTTGAAAATTATTTTTACGATCTGCGCAATCTATTTTTCTATCATTCTTGAGTTCTAAGGGTATAATTGAAGCTCAGTCAGCTTTCAATCCGCTTCGATATAACTTGTGATACAGAATTCTCGTCAGGGTGCTTCGTAAAGGTGTAATACAAGCACCTTATTGAAGCTCAGTCAACTTCCAAGCAGCTTCTGTATTACTTTGATTCCGAAGCTGTTCATGTGAGAGCAAATCCTGGTTAGAATGCTTCGGTATGGCATAAGCAAAGCACCTTAACGAAGCTCTGTAGTCAGCTTCCAAGAGGCTTCTTTACTAATCATATAAGCGAGGCTGGTAATGATAGCGTAGTTAAGAGCGGTGTTTTCTTACGGAAGAGAATCACTAAACTGCTAGAAATGAGCTTTTAAGCATTTAACGAGTGTTTTGGAGAGACATTTTTTTTTTCGGAAAAGCTTCAGGAAGATCAATTGTTAGTTCAGTACAACCTCGGAGGCATTCTTTACTGGAGTTTCATACAGATCTAATTTTGGATTGAATCTATCTCTGTAAAAGTTCATAAAAGAGATTTGATTTTTTCAACATTGATGGCATGTTCATTAAGCCGGAACAAACTTTATGTAGAAGGTAGCAACAGAAAAAAAAAATAAAAAAAACCAAACCGGAATTTAAAAAGTTATAGGAGATTTCCCACTGAACCATAAGCGAAGTTTTTACGTAAGGTGAGAGTTTCGCGAACGTTTTTGGGTAGATTTTTTTTTTCGTTTAAAAGTGCTTGCTATAGAAGATTAATTTCTTCAAAACTTTTTCCATAAATAAAAACTACTTCTTTGCGAAATTCAAAAAAACTTATTTTGAGTTGAAAAAGAAGCATTTTTTTTTCATTTTAGTAGCTAAAAATTTCTCGCAAATGAACATTTTTGTTCATAAATGAGTTCAGAAGTGAATCATAAATCTTTATCATAATCATTTCTTTTGATACAAATTATCGATATGTAATAATTAATAATATTATGTAATAATAAAATTTATAATTCAAAAAGGTTAATTTTTTAACTCATTTCTGAACAAAAAAGGTTCGTTTTCGAAAGGCAATGCAGTTCGGCGATTGATAAAAAAAAGGTTTCGTTTCCGAGCGCTGAAAAAGAATTTTTCTATGGTTCATGTTTTAACTCATTTCCGAAGAAAAAAAGGTTCGTTTCTGAGAGCATTTTCGTCCGGCGATTGATTGAAAAACAGTTAATTTCCAAGTGCTGAAAAATAACTTTTATGTATGAACAAAAATAAGGTTTATTTTTGAGAGGCATTTTAGTCCGAAGGATAATACAAGAAAGGTTCATTTATATGTGCCGAAAATGGACGTATCTTCCCGAAAAGGTTCATAAATGAATTCGAAAACGGTATTTTTGGTTCACTGGGTTACACAAAGTTGTCTGCAAATTTTTTTTTTCGATCGCAGTAAATTCATTGGAGCTATTGTGGCTCTCTTGAAGGTCTTATTGGCCACAAAATCAGATTTTTTACTCATAAGTTTTAATTTTTCACAAAATGCATACACAAGTTTTGGTACAAAAAATTTCAGGGGTATTCACGAAGTGATGTATTTGTAGCATATTTTTTTCAAAGATCTTTACAATAGGGATTTTCACGATTTGACGTAAATATTATACATTGCATTTATTTGTCATAGATTGTAGACGTAAGGTTTACTCTGCAATACTGAAAAAAAAAACATAATTGACATTAAGCAAAAATATCAATCGCGTTATAAAGCAGAGATTTAACTGAACTGTTTAAAAGAAAAAAAATAAATCAGCTGGACATTTTTCTTATCAATTTTTTTTTTGCTTAGTTTCTATTTTTTTAATTATTTAAATATTTTCTATTTTTATTTATTTTATTCTCAAAATAATTTTAACTTAAATTTTCAACAGTCAAATAGTTTCATAAACAAATTGATTGATAAACTTATAGCAAATTGTAATATTTTCCAACTATTAAAGAGAGAGTATTTGCAATGCCATGAGAGCATAATAGGGACATTTTCTATGCCTAGCATATGCCGTTGTACGGTGCATGAGTACGTAATGTACAATCCAACATTGTCGTTTTGCAATTGCACGTATTGTACATTTCACCATGCAACGGCATATGCTAGGAATAGAGAAAACCTTTATTGTACTTATATGTAAAAGGATTTCGATATAGCATTGATGCAAAGGCATTGATTCAAAAGCAAATGAGAATAAGTCTAATTTGTTGTTATAATGGAAAAAGATGAAAATATAATTTGCATTTGCTATAATGCAAGACATTTTGCGGTACGTGCAAGAATACGTAATGCACAATCCAACATTGTTGTTTCGCAACTGCACGGATTGTATATTTCCTATTCTTGAACCGTGCAACAGTATATGCTGGACATAGAGAATACCCCTATTATAATTATAAGTAATATATTTTCGATATAGCATTAGTGCAAGAGCATAACAAATGAAAACGAGTACAATTTGTTGTTTTAATTGCAAAAGGTGCAAATATATTTTGCTTTAGCTATAATGCAAGACTATTTACGGTACGTGCAAGAATTGGTAATGCACAATTCGACATTGTTGTTTCACAATTGCACGGAATGTATATTTACTATTATTGCAACGTGCAACGGTATAGTCTAGACATAGAGAATACCCCTATTGTAATTGTAAGTAATATGTTTTCCATATAGCATTAGTGCAAGAGCATAGCAAATGAAAACTAGTACAATTTGCTGTTGTAATTTCAAAAGGTGCAAATATATTTTGCATTTGCTATAATGCAAGACTATTTACGGTACGTGCAAGAGTATATTTACTATTATTACACTGTTCAACGGTATATGCTTGACATGTAGAATACCCCTATTGTAATTATAAGTAACATATTTTCGATATAGCATTAGAGCAAGAGCATAGCAAATGAAAATGAGAACAATTTGCTGTTTTAGTTGTAAAAAGTGCAAATAAATTTTGCATTTTCTATAATGCTAGACTGTTTCTACCGGATTGCTTACAGCCTTATTGCCAAATTGCGTGAGAATTATATAGTACTTTTTTGCATTTTTTATTATTAAAGATAGAGTATTTGCAATGGCTTTAGAGCATATTGCAAATATTTACATGCAATAGGTTTTCGGCATAGGTAAAGGCGTAGCAAAGCCATAGCAAATGACTATAAAAATATGTTGCAAATGCAACAAAAGGTGGAACAATCTTAAAATTTTCTATAATGCAACACTATTTGCACCGGATTGTCTATAGCCCTCTTGCCAAAATGCTTGAGAATTATATAGCAAATTGTTTTATTATTGATGACAGAGTATTTGCAATGGCCTTAGAGCATACCTATATTGTAAATACGTGCAATAGGTTTTCAGTACAGCATTTATGTAGAAGCATAGCAAAGGCAAAGAAAATCAGAAGAATTTGTTCTTGTAATTGCAAAAGGTGCAAATATATTTTAAATTTACTATAATTTAAGACCATTGGCATCGGATCGTGAAGAGCCCTTTTGTAAATATATGCAATAGGTTTTCGGTTTAAATTGCATTTATGCAAAGGCATTGCAAGCGAAAATTTGTACAATTTGTTATTGTGATTTCAAAAGGTGCAATATCGCTTATTTCACAAAAGAGTTTTCAATTCTTTAAGATCTCCTAAAAATATTTCTCCATTCTACATATGCATAATATGAGCATTTCTAAACAAAAAACTCCTTATTTTTCAAAATTCCAGCATCCCACCAACTAGCTACAGCGAAATTCCTTGCTATAATTCCGCGCACTTAAATTTTAAAGCCATTTCACCTCTATTGACAGGGTCAAGTCTTTGCTCCAAAAAGGCGGAAATGCTCAAAATTGAACTTCGCTCAACTTTCTTTGCTTATTTCAGAGCAAACAAAGTCACTCAATGAAAGCATTGCGAGATCACTTTGAAGATCGTGACACATTGAATGTTAGTCGTGTTCAATACGCAACACTTTAACAAGAAGAGTTGCGCATGCGCAGCGTCATGCTGCAGTTGAAGAT
Organism: Pherbina coryleti; assembly: GCA_943735915.1. NCBI lineage: Eukaryota > Metazoa > Arthropoda > Insecta > Diptera > Sciomyzidae > Pherbina > Pherbina coryleti. Next base: position 3,030,807 of record OX030952.1, read on the forward strand.
GTGCCGCTGGAGCACTTAAAAAGCAAAAAATAAGAAAATAAATATAACAACAAAATAAATAATTTAAAAACTCGCATTGTTGTTGACTTTGTGTGCACAATAATGATGAGCTTTGCTGACTTGGCACATGATCCATCATGCCATTCAAACGTCCTGCCATTCTGCTGGACGCTGTCGCCCAGCTCAAGCTGATGATGCTGGTTGACGACGATGATAATGTTGCTGATGATGATGATGACTCTGTTGCTGTCCTAATCGATGCTCTGCGCACACAATTGATCAACGTTTGTTGCGCGATCTCATTTATTTCATATTAAAAACTTGTTTACCTGGTGATTTTTTTTTTTTTATTTATATCTGGCAATTCCTGGTTCAAGAGGTCCCACTCAAGAGTGGCATGATTGAACGCAGTAACCTGCTGAAAAATTGCTAAACATGACTGGGTGAAAACTTAAATTTGGCATTTTTGGCAGGCGACCGACAACTATAATCATTTTAAAGCGTTTATTTAGAGGAAAAATATTTTAACGTTGTTTGATTTGGTTCGGTTGGTTGGGTTGGTTAGCTTGTTGGCGGATCGGTCTGGGCTGGTTTGGCTGACTGCTTGTGATTTGGACTTAATTGCATTTTAACTCAAATTTTATTGACATTGAAGGCAATCGGAGGAAAAAAAAAATAACAAAAAATGTGCGTCCACCAAAAGGTTGAATTGTTATTTTATTGCAGACCGAATTGTATTGAGTTGTCGTTAATGGGATTATGATCTGTTGTTGTTGTTGTTACATTATTGACATTGGTGGCTTATTTATGTTTGGCTTGATTTTTTTTTATTTGTGGCGGAAGTTTATTTAAACCAATCATCAAGCAATTTGAGGTTTTGGCACTTCAACGAGTTTCAGATGAAATTTATTGTTATTTTTTGTGAAATTTCAGATTTTAGCAAAAAGCGCACTAAATGTTGTTATGATAATGAACTTACAATTTTGGAGCATCGGCATTTAAGTGTATTTCATATAAAAGATGATGATTTTTCAAAAGCAGCTGTTTTGCGTCTTGGCTGCATTGAAGCTTGCGAAAGGTTTCTTTAAACATGTTTTTTCTTCTTAATAACATTGCCTAACGAGCCTTGCATGACTGCAGCTAATTTCAGTGAAGCTTGGGGCAGCATTAATCAAGCGCAGTTTTGGACGGACAATTATTCAAAAAGTATTTGTTGGACTGCCTAAATTGGGCACAAATAACCAAATTCCCAAACAACAATAATTTAAGGTTTTACTGTTGACTGTATGCTACACTCATCACCATTTATAATGGAAATTTCTATCTATCTGGCCATTGTTCATTTGCCTGCAATATTTTCCCTAAGCTGCTGCTTGTTTCTTAGCCTTAGCTCACGACCTTCACGTCATTCTAAGATTTTCATTTAAAACAAATTTTTCCAAATTAAATTAAATGCGGAATTTCAAATTAAAACTTTTCATTTCTGTCGTTTTTAATATAAGCTCGTTATATTGGCTTTCGCTGCAAGCTGTTGCTACCTGAATCCACGCCACCTGTCGTCATGCTATTGCTACCAACGAGTCAGTCGTTTGCTTGGCATCGAAAATAACCAAAAACAATTAAAGAATTTTTCCAAATCTAAAGGCACCGTTCACCCTTTGCTGCTGTCTTACTACCTTTAGTTTTCTTCGCCCTTTCCATGTCCCCGAGTCCATTTCGTGTCACGTCAATTGTTTTAATTTGCATTTGCTTTTGCAGCAAAATTGAAAAAAAAGAAAAATTTTCTTTGCTGATTTCGTGTGGTAATCTTATTTGGGGTAACGGTGTTCTTGCAAGGAGTAACTTTTGCTTTTTGTAAATAAACCTTTTTTTCAAAAAAAAAAAAAAAAAAAAAAAATAATAAAAATTGTTCACTCAAAATAATGAATAAGACACAAGTGCAAAAAATTGACTTAATTGTTGCCTTACAAAACACTCAACCACATTTGGAACAAAAAATTTTAAAATTTATTTGTTGCGAATAAAAATACCCAGAAATATCCCACTTTTTAGATTTAAAAAAAAAAATTTTTTTTTTCTTTTAAGTTTTAGGTTTTTGTAACTAAGGTAATTATAAGGGGATGAAAACATTTCATCTTCTCTCGACTCTCGTGGGCATTGACGCAATGTTGGTTGCCTAAGCCTTTTGTACAGGTACTACCATGGGAAGTGTTCAAGGGAGATACATGACTTGATGACATTGCTCTTGGGCATCGACGCAATGTTGGTTGACTAAGACTTTTGTACAGGTACTACCATGGGAAGTGTTCAAGGGAGATACATGACCTTACGCCATCAGCTCGTGTGTTTCCCAGGTCCACTCGGGCCGCTCATCAAGCCCATCCCTATACCATTACCTTGATGCCCAATAGAACCTCGCATTACCGAGATAATTCTTTTTTCAGTCTTACAGTTAAATTGTGGAACATTCTTCCTGTGGGCGTGTTCCCCGGCAGTTTTGCGCTGTGTGTATTTAAAACAAATCTTCACCGACACTACTCCATCTTTCCACCCTCCAACTAACTATCACCCTTCTTCCGAATCAACACCATGCTTTCGCATTTATAGAGGTATCCCCTGAGCGTTGGTTTGTCGTAAAAAAAAATTTTTTTTTTGGAAATATATTGAACTACAGCGGCCACCTCCATTTGAACTAAGCAAAGTGAAACTTAAAAAACCAAAAGAATCAAAAAGTTTGCTTGAAGTTTAAAAATAGTTAAAACAAAAATTTTAAGATGATTTTCAATAAGTCCTGAAAAAATCTTAGAAATAAATTTTTAGGGTGGGTCAAAAGTAATCATGGGCTTTAAAAATTAAATAACTTTTTCGTTTATATATTTTTTTTATATTTTTTTCAGATTATAAAATATACAAAATAGAATTTTTTACAATAAATATGAAAAAGAATGTCACTTAAATAACCCATCCCCTCGTTTTCACAATGTAGGGCTTATTTTAAAGCATTTTCCATACCATCTTTCAAAATTTGTGGCCGTAGCGGTTAAATTTCTGCAACAATGTTGGCCTTGAGTTCAAGGATTGTCTCGGGCTTGTTCACATATACTCGCGACTTCAAATAACCCCAAAGAAAATAGTCGGGTACCGTCAAATCTGGCGAATGCGCTGGCCAATTAATTTCCGAATTTCTAGAAATTATTCGCTCTGCAAAAATTTGACTTAAAAGTGCCATTGTGTCTCGGGCAGTGTGGGCAGTGGCTTCATCCTGCTGAAACCACATCTCAGGTCTGTTTTCAAGAGCAGGACTTAAAAAAATGTTCTATCATAAACGGATACCGCTCTCCATTTACAGCACAGGTTACAGCACTTCCATCTTTATTTTCAAAGAAGTAAGGTCCAATGATATTTTCAGATGTAATGCCACACCATACTGTACACCTAATGGAGTGCAATTCGCGTTGATGAATGGCTCTTGGATTTTCAGAACGCCAGAACCTACAGAAGAGAATTCCATTTTGTGTAACGCGGACACCTGCCGTATAGGCCTAGTTCCACGTTGCCCCATGGCAGTGGGGTCGAGGTTCAAGGAATTGATGCCTAGGAGATAAATCTTCAGGACGTCAGTGCCATTCTAATATATATACGACGTCCGTCATACCTCTCCTAGGCGTCACTTCCATGACTCCAAACGCGACCAACGCCCTGTCATAGTAGTTTCAACACCGGTCGCACACCATACTTAAGTGTATATTTAAATGAATAAATATACTGTATGGATAGCAACCAATGTTGGAACGCAACAGTGCCAATTATGGATGATTAGTTGGGTGGAAATCGAGACCCATCTAACATCTCTGACAATGTAGGGCATTTCCACCCGGTTGTTTAGCGTAACTCCACAACGATCGCAGACCTGTTCGCGACATTGATCTACCACAGCCAGCACGATACTCCCCGAAGGGCCAGCCCTGCGATAGTCTCCCCGGGAAAAAGGGATTTACCTCGACACGAACTCATCACATCACCAACACATCCGCATTCATCACTCTTGACTGTAAAGGAAAAAACCACCACTACTTGGACGTGCTACAGAGTAGACCACATCGCACTTGACTTTGTGTGTCACAAGCTCACCACCATTTGCTCCATTTCAATACTGGTACTCTAAGGCTACTAAGATGAGCTTTTTACACTTGGAGTACCCAATATGACACTTCTTGTTATCCACCTTTTCAAACCGGTACTCCGATGCTACTAAGATTAAGTTTTCACTCCCGTTTTAACCATCCTTATAAGACCAACAAGACTTATAAGACACTCCAGAGACCTCAATGCGAATGTGCCGGTGGGGACTGTGACAGTACGTCTGTCGAGCGTAACGACTATCCCCGTGCTAACAAATTTTAAGGATCATTGCTATTCCCTCGAAGGCATATGCTACCGTTGATCTAGTCAACGGTCCACCTACTCCCCAGATTGGGCGATCAACTCCAGGATCTGGGTAGTCCCTCCACATTTACACAGGATAGGGCGAACCCGTTGCCTGAGACAATCCTCCTTTATCCTGGCCTTGGACAGGCTGCCCGTGAGAGTGGAGTTGCCAGAACTTACAGTTCTGCTTTTTAACAAAGCTATTCAATTAAAAATGAGTTTCATCCGTTATAATCAGATTTTCAATAAAGTCGATTTCATTTCTGGCCAAATGTTAAAATTTAACTGCAAAATTTAGATGTTGCCGATGCTCTGCGGATTTTAATTCTTGCACCAATTGCATATTATATGGGAACAACGGGAAATACATTTCTTTTTTAAATGCGCCGTAGTTACGTACGAGCCATTCCTTGCTGAGCAGAACGCCTTCTGGTAGATGTTTCTTTCGCTAACACTTTGCTCTACACGTTCAATATTTTCCGCAGTGCGAGTTAAACGTGGTCTACCGGTTCGAGGCAAAGCTCTTACGGTGCCATGTTGATGGTGACGATGAACTAAGCAACGAATCATTGCTTCAGAAGGCGAACTTCTGACGTTAAAATGTCGACGATAACTGAAAAATTCGCCAACTACACTTCGTTTGCGAATTGTATTTGCCACAAACGAATATTCAGTTGTCAACTTAAAAATATATCGTATATATATATATATATATATACCGCAAGCTATTTCGGTAATTATAATTTATTATATTAATTGTCTTTCCCCCTATGTCCGTTCGTTTTCTTATGGATTGTACTCATCGCACCTCTGTTGCTATCTCCGTCCACGTATTAAGCAAATTAACAATTTATTTGTATAGTAACAATTTGTCCAAAAAGTTACTCTGAATTATAAGCGTTGTGTGTATACAACGAAGGGAAAACCAAAGGAAGTTTTCAGTTAGGAAAAACACATTTTTCAATTGCTGCAATTTTAAAATCATTCTTGTAAATGATAAACGAAATTCGCAACTGACTATTATTATGACAACTGTTGAAACGTTTGCAAATAACGATACCAAGCACGACAAACGAAGTTCGTTTGCGGCAAACTGGCAATAAATGTTTTTTTTCTTTGCGTTTATGCTCTTTGCGTGAAAATAATTGATCGCTGATTAAAATAATAAAATTCTATTATTCTGGTTCTTTGTTTAGTTGTGAAGCTCTCCATTTTTTATTCTTCAGGTGTAATTTATATAATCTGAAAAAAAAATAAAGAAAAATATATTAACGAAAAAGTAATTAAATTTTTTAGCACCATGGTGACTTTTGGCCCCCCTTTTATATGAAGAATCTTATTGTCTTAAATGTTATATGAAAAATTGAGTAAAAGTTGAATTGAGCTTTTGAAAGCGAAGACGGGTTCTCAAAACTGTTAATATTGAAATTTAGCTAATCTAAGAAATGGCCCTTTCAGCCCTCGAAATTCAGCCCTTGCATTACTGTCGAATATTCTTCTCAAGGTCTGCGATTGCCTGAGTCTTGGTGGCATAAGCCCGCGACTTCAAGTAGTCCCAAAGAAAAAAGTCTGGGGTGGTTAAAACGGGCGATCTTGCTACCTCGCCAAAACGGGAGATTATGCGATCAGGAAACGCTTCCTTCATAATATCCATTAATTATTCCACGCTCTTGCGGAGATAGCGCTCAATTTCTTGCCTATTTATATTCTGCAGCTGTCTAGTTCACAAATGTCAAACATGATTGACGTACAACGCCATTTGCAAAAATTATAACATCTTCAGAGAGGGTGATTACCTTACATGCTGACTCCAAACGGCTTATGTGCTTGTTCTCAACCAAGAATGATAGAAACCAGATTACGCGTTCCGCAAATGAGAGAGAGAGAGAGCATGACGTCACAAGTGATATTGTCAGACTTTGGAATCATTTTACTCCCGCACTCACCCCTAAATATTTTTTTTTTCTTATTTTTATAATATGTATATGGAGATCCTTAACCCACTGGTATAACTAAATTTTGTCAGTCTTATACAGAAGAACGGATGGCGGCCTCGGTAGTCGAGTTGGTAGCGTGCTCGACTGCCACCCCAGAGGTCACGGGTTCGATTCCCGGCCAGGCCATGGTCCTTCGCTTTAAAAACCTTTCTAAATTTTCTATCCTCATTTCTCATCAACTGATATTAAAAATTCATCAATATTTACAACTTGAAGTTGTAGTTGATGGTAGAGAAGTTTGTGGATGAGATTGCCTTATAACTTGAATTGACTGATGTAAAGGCATAACACTTGCCTCTGATTCAAATTCACATGTTTCTTTGGCTTTACACCACGCTTAGAACATCCTACACGTGCTTCACTTGATTGCCCTTTCCTTCCCACTAATCTATCACCCCATTTTCGAACCAAGGCAGACTTGACTGAATAGGCATTCCACCTGAAATCCTTGGTTCAAAGCTAAAAAAAAAAAAAAAAAAAAAAATTTCAATTAAAAAATCTTTCTGTTCTTTCAGCGGTTTCGAACCTGGGGCTCGCATTTACATCGAGTGGTACACACACCGTTTATCGAACTCAGACACGACCGCCACTTTATGCTTCCCAAGTTTTGTTCATATCAAAAACAAAAAATGTCGGTTTTATCAGATTTTTCATAAATTTTTTCCATGGGTGTAGCCGGGGTTGCTCTTTTAATTTCGGCTTCTCACCTGACTGCAGTTGTGGTTTTGCTGCTGTACTCAGTTGAAATATACAGCACACGCTGTTCTCACCGACCTTCATCTAATTCAATTAAAACATTTTTGCATTTGCATTTTGAATATTAGCTGCCTTGGCTTAGCATGGTTTTACCGCAATTGTAAGTTAGTCGTGGTATTTGTCATGCAAACCCGAATTGCCAACAGCTGTTGATTGTCTGTCATTTTCTTTACTTCAGTTTGGCAATTTGGGCCAATATGCTGCTGTGTTTTTTTTTTTTTTTTGGCTAAAGTGTTTTAATTCGCCGAATTGGCTAATTTTATTGCTTACGTTGTGTGCATTAATGAATTGGTTTTTTTTTTTTATTTTTGGCCTTAATATTTGTGTCCCTTTTGAAATTAGCCAAAAGGGCAACTTTACGTACATATATGCCAGGTAATTGAAAATTACACCAATTATTATGTGTATTTGAGTTGAGAGACCGTGCAGAGTCAAAACTTGACTTATGCTTGGTTTTGGTCAGAGGGAAAGACAACATGTAGCTCACACGCAATATCAAATTTATTTCGGCCATTTTTATTGCTGAGTGTTGCATGTTTTGTTTGGCTGCTTTTATGTATTTATGTATGTTGGAATTGTTGGAGTTATCAGCCAATGTCTGCGGCGTGCATCATGCTCGTTCAGCTTGTAACAGACTGACAGACGAAATTGACATGCAAATTGCTGGTTTCGCTGTTCACTGCGGTTTTTCGGTGATTGATTGTTCAAGATGAGCTGGTTCAGTTTGTTCTCCCCACATGCAAGAAAGCTAAGCTGTTTAGCCTGTTTCTTCGTTTGGGTGGGTTTTTTTTTTTTATATACGTAGTGCTATATGTCAATTATTTGCAGCATGTGTGCGATATTGTTTTTTTCTTAATTGCAAAACGATGGCTTGACTTGGTTGGTGTAACAACAAAAAGCGAAACAATTCAATTGATTTTTTTTTCTACCTCATGGCTTTTGTTGTTTTTGACCTTTATTTGCATTGAACCATCGTTATGTTGGTTGTCTTGGCATGAAGTTGAGTTGAGTTGAGTTATGATTTTCTTATTTCGTGTTTGATGTATTAATTTGTGATAAAGTGAAGCAGCTGCTATAAGATATATTGATTAAATCAACAGCATCTTTGTTCAAGCTATAATTATGAGCAATGGGAAGAGTCCTTCAAAGACTTGCATGGCTCTCTTATTGTTCGTAGCATAAAAAAGGGGAAGGAAATTGGTTTAGGTTTTTTAAGGTTTTTTAGGTCTGTTATATGAAAAAAAAAATTATAAGATGTGTTGCAAAAACAAAAAAAAAAAAAGAAGAAATGTTGCCAACACCATGACTGCTCAAACATTAACTACTTAGGTTGCTACTTATATTCTGGGATATGACTACGTTACCGTCATTCCAGTCAAATTGACGTTTCCATTGGAAAGTTTGACATTTTATAGCTTATCCGCAACGTTTAAAGCATCGGAACGTTTTAAAGGTATGAATGATAAAAGAGGAACACGCTGGGTAATCCCCAAAAGCAGAGACCACTCTAGAATGTATTGGAAAAATCAACGATTTCGTACTGGACAATCCGAAAGTGAAAGTGCTTGAGATAGCTACAGCCGTAGGCACAGCAAGAGGGTCGGTAGTTACAATTTCACGTGAACATTTGGGTATGAGAAACTGCTCACTGCAAGTTGGGTGCCGCATTCGTTAACAATCAATCAAAACCATTAACGTGTTCGCATTTCTCAACAATATTGGGACATATTTAAACAAAATCCGACTACTTTTTTGAGTAAAATAGTGACCATGTATGAAACATGGATCCACCACTATCCACCAGAATAGAAGGAATCAGAAAAACAGTGCGTAGGTCCCAGTGGAAGTGCACCAAAGCGAGCGAAGACTCAAGAAACGGGCGGAAAGGTGTTGGCGTAGGTTTTTTGGGATTCAAGTGGCATTTTGTTCATCGAATATTTGAGAAATGGAAAAAAATCAACATGGACCATTACTTTAAATTATTGGACCAATTGAAGAACGAAATCGCAAACTAACGGTACTATTTATCGAAGAAAAAATCATATTTTTGCAAGACTCCAGATCACAAATCGATCGAACCCATATTCTCCAAATTTGGCCTACAGTGACTATTATCGGCAGTGGCGCAGTGGGTAGAGAACGTTACCTATACACCAGAGAACCCTTGTTCAATTCCATCCGACACAGAAAGTTTTTTTCAATTGAGTTAATTTTTCTGTTCGGTCGTCACCTCTCGAATAGAATAAAACAAATAGGTCCAGTTCTCGATCAATTGTGTTCAAACATTTAAACACGCACAACACAATTAGGAAAACGGTCAATCTCCTTTCCAGGGCTGAATTGGCCAGTTTATATATATATATATACAGGGTGTTTTTAGGAAGTTCTGGCCAAATTTTTCCAGCGTATTCCTTGGATCATTTCTTGAAGAAAAGTCCACTAGGACCATGTCCGAAAATGCACGGGTGCGAAATGGCAGCGAATTCAAAATTTTCGGATTGGTGGTCGGAGGGTAATAGGGTAAAATTGCTAACTTCTGAGCCAGTAGTCGGATTTGATCACGAAGTCTCTCGTGAATTGCGCTTCGTCGGTCCACACAATCGAACGTAAAAACATAGATGCGGGAACACCACGTACATCACGTTGCAACATCACAATTTTGCGCAATTCACGAGAGACGGCATAACTAATTTCCATAATTTGTATGAATGGGCCAACGAAAATCCTCACAACAAGAAAGAAAACGCATTTCAACGCAGATTTGACGTCTCCGTTTGGGCTGGAATCATCGACAACACCTTGATTGGGCCAAAAGTACTTCCGCCCAGGTTAAATTCGCAAAATTATTTGGAGTTTTTGCGAGAAGTCATGCCAGAAATCCTCGAGGAAGTACCCCTTGCGGTACGAAATCATTTTTTCTGCCAACAAGATAGTGCTCCAGCGCATTATGGGCTTATTGTGGGGTTATTTTGCTTCAAAAAAAAATGTTTGCATTTCAGTCAAATGGTCATAACTTTGGAACGGTAAGACCTTCGGGCTTCGTTTTGGTATTTTTAGAAAGGTAAAAGGTATTACTATCTTTTAAAAGAAAAAAAAAACATAAGTTACCTGCCATCTGGCTGAGAAAATTGAGGTTATGTTATTTTTTTTTTCCATTTTTTTTTTCGGAAAGCTCTGTATCTCGGCTATTTCATCTTTTTCCAACAATCCCAAAAACAAACAAATCCGACCACTGGCTCAGAAGTAAGAAATTTTATCCTATTACCCTCCGACCACCAATCCGAAAATTTTGAACCCGCTGCCATGTCGCATCCGTGCATTTTCGGACATGGTCCTAGCGGACTTTTCTTCAAGAAATGAGCCAAGGAATACGCTGGAAAAATTTGGCCAGAACTTCCTGAAACACCCATACATATAGACTATTATCTTTTCCCAAACTTAAAAAGGTGGCTCCAGGGAAGGAGATTGGCGATGAATGAACAGGTTGAATTGGAAACTGATGCGTATTGCGGAGCTCTTGAGAAATCTTACTTTTCAAAGGGCATCGCAATGTTAGAAAACCGTTGGAATAAGTGTACCGAGATGAGTCATCTTTCATGTGGAAGAATAAACAAAAATTTTGGCAAAAATCATGTGTTTTCTTTGTTAGACCGGCAGCATCTTGAACGTTCAGAGTTGTGAAAACGTTGTATTCCGCATAATTTGACAATCGCTGGAAAAAAGGTCCGTAGGTATTCGAGCAAAGAAACGCTCAAGAAGTACAGTCGCGGTGCTTCAAAAGACGTGCATAAAATCGTGACTGGTGATGAATCATGGATCTATGTATGTATATGAGCCTGAAAGTAAACAGCATTCGGCTGTATGGGTCTTTCAAGATGAACCAAATCCACCAAAAGTTGTTCGAGCTCGAAGCACTGTGAAGTAAATGGTTGTCTGTTTTTTTCCAAAAAGCTACTCATGTGCCACCGTACCACTTGAGACATGTAGAACTGTCAACTCGGAATGGTGTACAACCATTTGCTTATCAGAAGTGTTCCGTGAAATAAGGAATACAAAACCGTTTTAGAGCACTCAAAACATTGAATTAATAGGTCATCCGCCGTATAGTCCTGATTTTGCACCATCATGACTTCTTTTTGTGCCCGAACATCAAGGAGAAACTGCGTGGAAAATGATTTTCGACGTTTAGAAGAAGCCGTTGATACGTTCAAAGACTTTGTTTTGGAGATGTACCAAGCGGAATGGGATAAATGTTGCGACAAATTTGTTTCGAACGCATGCAAAAATATCCCAGTCGGAAGGTAGGCGAACACCTCTCTAAAGCGATCTATCTTTTCTCATTGCCTCAAGTATGTATTGGAAGAAGGCACTAGTACCTTAGGAATCAACATGGCAGCTGCAAAGCGATGTGTCAAAAAAAAAATGTGAAAATGCAAAGTAAAAAACAAAACAAATTGACATCCATATCGTTCCTTTATTGCCAAAAGAAGGTACTCGGATTCTAGACTAATCACTTTTTACGTGCTCGAAGATGTGACGAATACCCCTTACGTAGCAGCTCCATACAAAAAAAGATATGGCATGTGGTAGTAATGGGGTATGATGGCCGAATCTTAAAGGATGTGCCAAGAAGCTATCTTGGGATGATCGCTTTTCCTACTGGGTATATTAATCATCAAGGAGAATATTTTTAAAGCAATATATTTATTTCCAGTAAATAAAATTCCGTCTTTATATTTATTCCCGAAATATATGTAGCAACATTAGTATAGCCAGCTTAAACTGCAGCGTTCACCCTGTACGACTTACAAAACTTGTCGAGACAAGTTACTTGAGACAAAAACAATCACATGGCTTTCAGAAAATTATCTAGTTATTAAAAATTATATCTCATTGTTAAGATCTGGGTTTCGTTTAACCTTTAATAATCGCCTAAAAGAGCAGGAAAATCATTCAAACCAACAATGACTGGTTTCCCAGCCTTTTCGAAAACACCGCGGCAGTCAAAAAATGCATGCAGATAATTGGAGTCACTCAGGAAAACAAAATTCTTTAAAATAACTGATTTTATCCGTTAATTGTTGGATTTAAAAAAAAAGAAAGAAAAAAAAAATTAACCCAAAAAACTAGCAAACTACAAGCTTGCTTATTATTGGCACGCATATTTGAACAATAGTTCCATATAAAGCGAGTCTCGTGACGTTAATTACTCGAAAATTATTATCAAAAAATGAAGCTTTATAGTTTGTAAATCATTTAAATTAAATTTTGTTTTAAATTTCTTCTTAAATTAAGGAAGTAGCTGAAAAAATTCCAAAAAAATAATCAAATAATTAGAATAATTCTTCAATGTGAACACAAAGCAGCTAAACTCGAATTGAAAAAAGGGCAAGAAAAAAAAAACATTGACCCCACTTAATGGTAACTAGCGCTGGCTGGCTTATCTAGCATCAAGATCAGCCACGATGAACATGCAAAATTTTTTTTATCTCGCTACTCTGAGCGTTTACATTGTAAAAAGGTGCAAAGTTGCAGCTACAACATGAACTTAAGTTATATGTATGTATGCGTGTGTGGCTGCCACAGCACAACATCTACAGCAACAACAACTGACTGCTTGCAAGCAGCGACCGACCGACCGACCGCATGTGCCCGTTTTTCAATCTTTGGTTCATTCCCTGTTCATTAGGGAAATAATATTCTTTCGATGCAACCGAAGATCGGGATACTAACCAGAGGCGGCAGCGCTTAACTAATCGCTAAGATCGCATCTCTTCATCGAATGCAGCACAGCACATTGAGTGCGTGGTTTTACGTCATTGTGTGTGTGCGTGTTTTTGAAGGTATTTTTTGACCTATTCAATGGCGGTATAGTTTGCAGATCTTTGAATTTTAATTTAATTTTCGTTTTTGGATTATTATCTTGTTGATTTTTTTTTGTTTTGAGTTTATTTTTACTTTTAGGTTTTTTTTATAAGTTGTCATGTTTGTGTTGACAATGTTGCTAAGTCATTGCATATGTCATGTTTAGTTTCAACTCGTAGGGGTTTGGAATTTTTTATAATATCTCCTCACATGTGTATTACGTGATCGAGTTTCAATCTGTTAGATTATAAATTTTCAATTAGGTTCTAACTTTTATATAAACTGTATCTAAAGGCTAGTTTGAGATAAAATGCAGAGCTTGTAGTCTACTTTAAATCCAGAAAAAGACTCAGGCCTCAAAATACTCGCTCAATGTACACAACTTCATGTTTCCGTTAATGTAACTTCTTAAAACGTTTTTATTAGCTTCACTGCATTTGTCTGGCCCGTACAAATCGTGGAATCCACTTTTAACCAACGATGAGCTAGAGTTTTGAAACTTAAAATGTAGCTCAGAACTGGATGACAAGACAATATTAATTTTGAAAACCACTAATCTTTTTGAAAACCACGTCTTTGGTCAATTTTCCCCCTAATTTCTCGAAAACCAATCAATTTTCTTGTCTTAACTTTTATTTTTTGACTAAAATGTGAAATTATTTGATACATATTAAAAATCAAAAAAAAAAAAAAAATGAAAAGCTCATATACATTTTTAAATTCAAAAATTCACAACTGAAGTGAATTTATTCCCTCATTTAGAAAATATTAGGTCCGTTTCCGTACGCACTTCAAGTTACTTGAAGTTGCTTGAAGGCGTTTCTTTACACATTTTTCGAGCTCGAGAGAGAAGAAGAATAAGCAAAATGCCACTCTCGAAACTCGCTTGAACTTTGCTTGAACAATTTCTTCGAGCACGATAAGAACCAGCATCAAGAAGAACAAGAAAATGTCAAGGTGTAAATAAATTTGGCGCTGCTTACGTTTATAGGCAATCAGCTGTTTTTGTGCTTGAAACTCGCTAGAAGCCGTTTCCGTACTTTTCGATAAATTCTCTCATTTCGACAGATAATAAAAATACTCTCACAGATTGAACTTTACTTCAACTTTTCTTCAAGTTTGTACGGAAACAGACCTATTTTTGTGTGAATTCTGTAGCTGAGAGCGTAGGCGATTGCTTTATAAATGCTAGGTAGTGAGTTCGAGCCTCGACAATGTTTACAATTTTTTTTTATGAAACAAAAGTGAAATTTTTCAAAAATTCACCACAGAAGGTGAAAAAAAATTGTTAAAAGTAGTTTGTTTGATTTATCGCTACTTAGATATCTTTTAATGGGTTCTATAGTACAAAGCGCACGACGATTGCTTTATAATTGTGAGGTTGAGAGTTCGACCCTCGACAATGTCAATGAATTTCTTCAGTTTTTTTTTTTTTTGTTTAATATTTATGGAACCATTTCGGTTTTTACAACAAATTTTGTACTGTAAAATTTTACACAAGAGACTAAAAACCAGAAAATAATAATTTAAGTAAAAGAAATTTTTTAATATACACTAAGGGAAAAAAATATTAAATTTATCCAAAAACTTTTTTAATTTATCCAAAAAGCGAGTCATTTTTGCACCAATAACGCATTTATTTAAATCGACCACGTAAATATTTAAAATTTATTTAAATACTTTTTTAATTAAATAAAATATTAAAATATTTAAACAGAATTAATAAAAAATATATTAAAATTATGCAAGAATATATTTAAATATCTTTCAAATATTTACTATTTGAAAATAAAACTATCGCATTTAAGGAAAATTTATATAAAAATATTGAAAAACAATTTATTTGAATATTTCCCACGAGCTGCGTCCATATCAAACGCCATTTAGTGGTATATTTTATTTTCTTTTTTTGAAAATATTATTTTTGAGTACGGTGGTGATTGCGATGCATGATGAAATCATGTAGAGTGGAGTGACATTCTTCAGAAAATACCGAGTTGTCACTCCACCTTACATGAATTCATCATGCTTCGCACTCACCACCGCACTCACAAATCATATTTGCCAAATATTCACGATATATTACCCTTGAAATATTAACTAAATGAGAACTATAAGACCTTCAACTGCTGGTACGAAGAAACTCAACGCATAGGAACAGAGTGCGATGCTGCTGCTGCTTGGCGGCTGCTTGGCCGCTGTATCGAATGTGTGTGTCAGTGTGTGGCATAAATAAAATTTAAATACGGGAAAAAAACGAGTTGTTAGGAAAATATTTGATTTGTCCACGTAAATATTTAAATGGAATATATACTCAGGCGTGGATAATGTTAATATGCGTTATTTCCCTTAGTGTACCACATTTTTAAAACGATCTAAAAAGTATGAATAATTTCTGCTGGAGTGAGGCTTTTAATTCTCATAAAAACGAGGGGCGCAAATCAAACATTTTTTAATGATTCAAAACTAATCTTTTTGCTTGTAAACGAGTTTTTATGATAATTTGTACGAACGTTGTTTTTACTTTTGATTTCTTTACTGGGAACGTAAATGCTTGCTGAGCTCCGACCCCGTGTTTCAAAATTTCTTACTTTCAAAAACCACACTCATCATAGGCGGCCTCAGGAATTTTTCAAGGGGTGGAGGGGGAAGGTATTCCTTGATGTGCACGTATATGAAAATGATGATATGAAAATATAACATATGCACATAAGAAATAAAAATATATAAAATTTGTCCAGTCCAGGGGGGCAAGTGCCCCTACCTGCTTATCCCTGTGGACGCCCTTGATACTAAACATTTTTGCAAAAAATAAAAAAAAAAATTAATAAAATATTAATTTCTTCTCCACAAATACTTGTTTTAAAAAAAAATCTTATCTAAGAATTTTTTTATATCTCTTTGAAAACCACGTCTTTGGTCAATTTTCCCCCTAATTTCTCAAAAACCAGTCATCAGATTTGGATGAAATTTTTTTTTGGGATAATCAGTACCCAAATGCATCGGATATGACCTCTCAAATCAATCGTAATTAAATTTAATTATCTCGAAAATACTTATCATAACTTAAAATGCGTTTATCTTAAAACCACTTTTTCGCGATTGGTTGTGATAGAAACTTATCAAAAAAATTGTGCGATTTGAATTATTTCTGTACCACATACTAAAAATACCAACCATTCTCGTCGATACTAGAACAGTGGTGATCAACGCACGATTCAAACAACAACAAAGAGAGCTTTCCGAGTGCACATCTTTACACTGAAACAAAAAGTTGTTAAAAGCTCTCACAACATTTGGTGCAAGGAAATCTTGTCGAGTGTTGGATTTTCAATATAATGGTTTGTTTTTTATTTTTGTGTTTGTTTTTCGCTATTTTAACATAGAAAAGATAAGAAAAAAGCTAAAAGTGCATTCATAAATAAAACAGCGAGCGACAACCCTACCGCAATAACGCTCAAAGCATACTGACTTGAAATTTAAAGCACAGCAGAAAAAAAAGAAACTTTTACGCAGTGTACAAACATAGCGAGCCGATTGCATACTTCGTTTGCAAAAGCACAACAACACACGACGCCCGCGGGGCTATGGGAAACCATGTAGTGACCACCACTGTACTAGAATCATGATTGTAACTCCAAAAACTACGGAGCTGGACATATCTTAAGATTAAAAAAAATACATTTTTTTAACCCTCAAATAAATATTGGGGTATGGCCAGACTCTTTTAGGTTTTATTCCAATTTTTTTAATACTTTTACTTTTCGTATCAATTTCATATTTCACGAATTCCTAGAGAAACATTTTCGAAATAACTATACACTGAAAAAAAAATGTTTTAAAATTGACGACAATTGTAATTAGTTTGACGATATTTGTGTTTAAAAAATAGCTTGCAACAAATTTCGTCAAAGTAAGAGCAAATGTATTTAAAAATTTTGAAAAAACATATAAACATATAAAAAAAAAGTCAAATTAACAACACATTTTGTGAACACATTGTGTTTAATTTTAAGCTAACTTTTTTTTCAGTGTATAATAAAATATTTTTCAAAAATTCAGGACGAGCCTTGTTTTTTTAAAAACATAAAATTCCAGTCATAATCGCAATGCTGGGGTCCAGCCAGACCCTATGCATTTTGTAAGAATATTTTTTGGAGTTCCGCTTTTTGTTTCTTTGTTGTTTTGTGCTAGTTGATTACCAGAAGTGTTGCCATATGATCCGTTTAGCAATGTTGCCATATGGTTTCTATATATTGGAGTTCTTACGATTTTCAGATGGGAATCAGACTATCTGATATTTGACCATAATTATTCAATATGTTACGATTTCAAAAAATAAATCCGATCCGATTTCAAATACATTTTTTTCATATGTATGTATATGCTTGGTGGCCGTGGCGTAGTGAGTAGAGTGCGTGGCCCATACAACAGAGAACCCTGGTTCAATTCCCACCAGATACAGACAGTTTTTTCAATTGAATTAATTTTTCTGTTCGGCTGTCACTTCTATTGCAGACAATGGCAAACTTCAGAGAGTAAAAACTACAGTTGATGTAATCATAATAAATAGACTCCCATTTGCATAAAATGTACATCATACATTTATACGTGAAATTGTATTTTTCTTGTTAAGTATAAAATACAACTGAAAATATCTACGTTGCTGTTGTTTTTTGTGAATTCCTCAAGGATTCCTTGTCAGACCAATGTCGGTAATGATTCAGATCTGCATCTATTTCTGATATTAATGCAATTTTTTTATTTTTTTTTTTCAGACAACAACGGACCAAATAAGTTCCAGTGAGACCAACGCTTTGGAAAAACATTATTGTTGGTTATGCCATGTCAATGATAAAGCCCAGCTTAAAACTCATTTCTTGCGGAATATGTTTGACCCCGTTTGCCAGCAGCATTCCTTACAATTGCTCTTACAAAGTTTTAAATGTACTCGTATGAACAAGTAAAAAAAACTTAACTAATACGTTTTTCATTAAAATTATTCATAACATTTATCTATATCGTCGTTGCGCATACAAAAAAGGTTATGTGTTTTTGAACAATTTTTCAGGAGACGAAAAAAACATTTTTGTTTTTTAACAATTTCAATACTATTTTCACATAGCTGGCTAACTTTCACATTTGTTTTATTCTGAACCAATAAGAATATCAAGAAACCATTTGGTGAATAGATGGGGCATACATATGGCTATTAAATGGTAAAATAAAAAAAAAATCGAAATTTTTCACATAGCCTTTTTTGTATGCGCAACGACGATATATTCTTACACCCTAAAAACTGTGAATTTTATAGGTTTTAAATAAAATTTTCAACAATATCCTGAAATTTTTCATTGAAACTCATATAAATATGTACGGGGTCTGGCTAGACCCCTGCATTGTTAATGGGACAATCAAAGTGGTCAGCACACGAGGGTTAATTTTGATATTTGGATGCTACAGTTCCGTTATTTTTTGAACGACCCTCCTAATTCTGGTTCCGACGATAACGGCATTGATTCTTAACATATTTCTGTTTTGCTTTTTATTTTCAGATAATGCACAGACATATTTTGATACAATAACCATCGGCAAACCTTTTATTTTTTTGTTGGTGTACTTTGACATGACATACAACAACAGAAACAACGAAAATAACAACACAAATAATTTTCTTAATTAAGTTTGATATTTTATCCATTCAATAAAAAAACAGTTTGTTGATATCTCTATTAACTTCGGTGTAATTTAATTTTTAGCGAGGCATTCAATTTTGGGTCGCCAAGGTAAAGGATGCCCATAATAGCGTATAACTCAACATATTATCATATCGCAGATCTTGGCGTAGTCCTAGACAGCAAACCATGGTTCAATCTTTACTATGATAAAGTTTTATCTACGAGTAAGGTCAGTAAGCAACATGGGTTCATAAAAAGATGTGCAAAAGAGTTTAAAGAGAGTTACTGCGATCCTCGTGACTTCAGAAACTCGCAATCGTACGAACATAGACTGAGTCTTTTGTAATTGATTCCTCTGTCATCAAGGAGAGCGTTATTAAGCTCCATGCTTTACCCTTGATGAAGCTATAAGCCTCGAATATATTTCTAGTAAGATGACATTTAATGATCCTCTAAGGATTGCTAGGCATATAGGACTGTTTAATGAATGACAACTCCATTGACTTTATGCATACAATCAAATTGCTCTATAATTCTAACAATATAAGAAAAAAAAATTTTTTTTGGATAACGCGAAAGCAAGTTATCTCAAAAAAAAAAAAAAAAAAAACTTGTTACCGATAAAGTGTAAAATAAGTAATAATCTCCACATCGCGTTTCACACAAAATTAAATAAAGAAATTATAACGGAAAAATTTTGTTCCCATGAAATAAATGAAAATCCGTTAAAGCTGGCCGTTTACAAGGATATCAGCGTTCTGGCTGGCAACTTCCATAAGCTCATTATTGTTTAAATTATTTTATAATTTAAAAATTGTTCAGTTACATGCAATATCTTGACGCACTCTTGCTGCTTAAAGAGTAAATTTGCAAAAATTAAGCTCAACAGGCTGCGCATGCGCAACCAGGTAACGATGTGACGAAGTGCTTCATAAGCAAGTGAAGACTTTTTTTTTTGTTTCTTAAGCAAATTCTGCATAAAAACTGCTATATTTAAAATAATCACTGTTGTTTTGAGCTACACGGAAAAGGTGAGCATACTCGGTTGCAACGGAAGCTGGGAAGTTAACTTAAAGCTGTCTGAAAACTACACTCTTCGGTTGCATGTGGAATTTATGCGCGCGGCAAAACGTTTCAAAATTATGACAACATGTCAGTTAGTTGATGGCACGTTACAACGTGGCTGTTGATGAAACATGTAACTGCAAAAAGCACCTAAGTGGTTGTGCATCTTGCTACCAAGTGATGGTTGTTTGTTGCTGTTGTTGTTGCAGCGCTTAACCTGTTCTCGCTGTACAATGCCTTGGCTTGTTGACTCCGACTCGGCGAAATCTCTGCTAATTGATCAGGTTGTTGTGCGCGGCGGCACATTCTGGCAAAGTTTAGTGATCCGCAAGGGTCCCAGTCCGCATCGAATGCACCTGTTTTGACCTAAAATTGGGAATTTAATACTTTATTCCATTTTATTCCGTTCGAACGGGGCATCTCAGCAGCATCTCGCATACCTTTCTCGCATTGGAGACGAGACAACAACGATCACCCAAAAGAATTTCGATAAAAATCTTAATTTAATTTTTATTATCACGAAAGCGTTGCGAATTCCTTTGTGCTGCGCGCAGTACAAACGTCAAAATGCTCCAAATTTGTACGAGCACAGCACTCAGTTCGTTGCTGCGCGTTTTGCTGATGCTGCTGCACGCGATCACGCATCGATCGCTGCAGCAAAATCAATTAAATATCGCGCCGATCTCAACGTTCGTGCGTGGTCCACTTGATCCGTAGTTTCTTTCCGTTTTTTATTTTTTTTGCTCTTGCAGCAGCCCGCTTGCGTTCCAAGTTAGTCAGCCAGTTTCAATAAAAAAATAAAAAAATCAACTAATTAAAATTGCCTCTGAAAGTATTGCCATTAGAGCTTAAAATTATTATGTTGGAACGTCCCTAGCTGCCAAGTTGGCTTCATCATCGTCTTGGTGGAAATTAATTATCTTCTTGTTTGCCGAGTCTTCTTGTTGTTCGAGTTAAAATATTTTAAAAATATTCTGCAGTTAATAATAATTCGTTTTAATTGTGGTCCTTGCAAGCGATCACATTTTTATGCAAATGCATGGAACTCCTATATTTTGCTCTTTATTGGTTTTACTTGCCTTATAATTAAAATGAAAAATTAACTTCTTAATAGTTTCCAAAGAGCTTTGTCCTGTTTTTCAATTTAATACATTTTTATAAAGATTCAATGAACTTTAGTCACTTATAGTCAGATTTCTCAGTTTATTTAAACCTCAACTTCGCAGATCTTTTGAGTATCCACTAGAGAGTCATACAAAACCCTCTCTATTCATAATACTTCACTATTGCCCAATGAACTTAAAGCATTGTATTTCAGTTCATTGTATTTGATACCGAATAGAAATGTTCTCTATGAAGCGAACCCAACAAAACAAGCATTGCATATTTTGAAAACTCTTCGTTACTGTCGAAGCATTTTTGAGTTACGATCTGAAGTAAAATATCGAAGCAAGAAGTGACAATGAAGTAAAAGGAATGGAAAATCATAGCGAGCATAAAGAGTATACCTTGTAGCAAAAATAAATTTGCAACGATCACTCTTAGTTTTCAAAACGGGAAAGCAAAATCTGAACTTACTAGTAAAAGGGTCAGTCGATATGACAACAATAACCTCAAAAAATTAGAAAAAAATGGCATATTTTCACAACGAGGCAAGATCGAACAAAAATAACGATTTTTACAGGTTTACTAAAGGCCAGTCCAAATTCGGGGCACACGATAGAGGGGTTGGTCGATAATACAACATAACCTTATGAAATATATGAAACTCCATATCTTGAAAACGGTGCAGTTTGGATTTTTTATGGGTTTTCTAAAGGGAATACTGCGGAGAAAGGTAAAGGAGTGGATTGATATGAATTAAAAAAAAAAAAAATAAAATCAAAAGACGCATCATTTTTTTATTTTTTTTTTATCTTTGAAGAATCAAGATAATCAATTTCAACTCATGAGTAAGTACCGCGTCAAGGAGGGAATAAATTGGGTATGATGACCCATGACACAAGTACTTTCCTACCCAACCGTTGCTTTGCCGCAATATATCCTTACGGTGAAACGTGGCTTGTTCAGAGACTTACGTTCTATACTTTTAACTTTCGAGTAAAACCTTGGCTTTTTCTAGGCAATTTTTATGTTTACAGTTCTTTTCAAAATATTTCATTGATTTTTTATTAAATTTGATAATTTTTTAAGTCATAGATATTTGAAGGCATTCATCTTTCCATAAATGCAAAGTAAATCATTTAAAGGAATTTTCTATGGGACTCTAAGTCTTTTGGTGAAATATTGAACAAAAAGGTCACAAAATTACTTAAATTTCATAATATATAAATTTTATAAATTCTATATCAATATATCGGTGATTCCATGTCAAAACATCCACGTTTCTGACATCACTACACTAAGGGAAAAAATATGTAATTTATCCAAAAACTTTTTTAATTTATCCAAAAAGCGAGTCATTTTTGCACCAATAACGCATTTACTTAAATCGACTGCGTAAATATTTAAAATTTATTTAAATACAGAAAAAATTCGAGATATATCTTAAAGACCTTGAATGAGCCGTTCTTGTGGTGTACATTTTTTTGACTCTTTTTTGAAATTTTATTTCAATTTTTTTAGCCTAAAGTTTTGTGTCACATTTTTCATGGTGATCGCAGTAAATTTTTCACCTTTTGAACATAGTGCCGTCATAAAACATTATTCTTAAGGCTTATACAAAATTTTAGCTTGGGATTCCGAAAATTGCTATTTTTAACGAATTTTTTAAAAAAATGCCTACTAAAAATTTCTTATTTTTTTACTGAAAATTTCATATGTGACCCGGTCTACGAAAAGGGACCTTCAGTGTAAAAACAAGTTTTCGAGAAAACAGCTGTTTGTAAACGTTTAATTGTCGCACACTGAATGGCGTCTTTTTTTTTTTGGAAAATTCCTGACAAACTTCTTTACGAGTTGGAAACTTCTGCTTTGCGCCATTAGAAAGAGCACACATTAGTCTATCCGAATCGCCAAAAAAGTGAAAAATGATATTTTCACACCGAAGGTCCCTTTTCGTAGACCGGGTCACATATACATATGTATTTACATATAAAACTCCTCTGTACATGACTCTGTCACTGAACTCCTCCTAAACGGCTGGACCGATTTTGATGAAATTTGGTGTGTGTGTGTGTGCGGCTTATGCCTAAATTTAAGCTAGTAGGTGGCGTTGTTGTTGCTGTGGTAGTGTATTAGTAGGGGTATTCGAGAGTATAACTCAGAAACCAGTTGAAAAATTGACATGATTCTTTCACTAAACTATTATAGTCAGATATAAAAACCTTTCATGGATAAGTTGAAGGTTCTTTTAAGGTAAAAACTTTGAGTATAAAAGTCGAAAAGAGTTTTATATTTTTTACACAAAAACAGAGAGTTTTTTATAATTTTTTTTTTTAGATCCTAAAGGTTCTAACTTAAAAAAAAGTATAAGATTAGACTTACATCAGGTATATCTTTGGAGATGTATTGACTAGAAATTATATTTGAATGTCTTCGGATGTGTGTTTCGTTCGACCTTAAAAAATCTCTCTGGGAAATTGTAGGCCTTATTAAAAATTCTGGTGCATCTCTCTGGGGAAATTGTAGGCATTACTAAAAATTGGGCTGAGTTACTTCAATAACAAAACTATCATGTACGGCCTTTTCAAGTCCAATGCAAGTAGTACCTGACCACGCTTGGATATGCTTGGAGTTTTGGACATGTTGACAATAAGAAACAGGTAAAAATCTTGTAAAGTAGGTCATTTGAAAAAATCGTATCGTATTAAAAATTCATAAAAGTTTGTTTTACGAAGATTCAGAATATAACCATTTTTAATAAACGGCATTCCGAGTATTTAAGGCAGTATTCTAGTCTAGAAATTTGAAAAAATCGAAAAAAAAATTTTTCATATTTCGATAGTTTAGATATTCAAGATTGTCTCCCCAAAAGGACTTTTCAAAACTCGAATTATTTTTAAAGTAATAGTCATTTTAGTGACGTAGCACCCAGACCGGTTTGGACGGAACGTAAAACTTTAGTCTGAAGTTGTACTCGACCGATTTACTTGAAATTTGACATGAATATTCTTTATATATTCCTCTATCGTATGAACCAATAAAAACTAGAAATTTGTAAAATATTCGGGAAAATTTAAAAATTAGTGGGAAAATCGACCTCAATTTTTGAGCAGCCACCATTTTGCGAACATTTTTTTTTCACTTTATCTGGTTCATACGATACTGGTATTTAAACTGATCAAAAATTATTCATAATTTTATTTTTCAGGTGCCCAGGAGGGTAGATGTCATGACGACCCGGCTTTTTTTCCCCCCTCTACTTGAACGACGCATAACTTGCTGAAATTTTAATAATTTCTTTTTGTTATGTTCTCTTGAAATATGAATAAATAAGCCATAAAAAAATGGATACTAAAAATATCAATTGCTTTTTTGTATGAATCCTCAAAAAACGCTCGAAATTCGGGCTTCTAGAATAGAATACTGCCTTAATCGGTTTATTAATTAACTTGTTTTAATCGGTTAAACGGTTTCCAATGACAGATCTATAAAATAGAACATCACGTTTGTGTACTTAACAATCTTCTGCATGCTCCTCACGCTCCAGTTTTCTTTACTAGGGCCAGTTTTTTTTTTTTATTGGCTTGGAATTAAAGATTCTAGGTATAACACTTATTCAGTCAAATTTGCCTTGGTTCGAAATGTAATGATAGATTAGTGGAAAAGAAGGTGCAATTAAGTGAAACATGTGTAGGATGTTCAAATGTCGCAGTTTTAAGAAATTTGTCTGAATTAAATTTTAATATCGTCTCCATTAAAGGAAAAGGTATCTCTGGAGAATATCATTGGTCATGATTTTTAATCTGTTAAATTCGTTGATAGCATTTTATATCTAAGAACAAATGAAGAAAAAAGTGAACGCGTAGAACAAATCTTTTTCGAATATATCATCGAGAGTTTCGAATGGAAATTTTATTCCATATAAATTTTATTCCCTCTGATTGCTCATAAATTGGTTTGACTTTTCACAACTTCATTCAAGGCTGTATCTATACATTTACCCTCAATCTGCACTTTTAGCCCATAAATACAAAAGAAGACATAAAATCTTTAAATCTTTATGAAATACATATTCCGTCTATTGTATTTCAATCTCGTAAATCAACTCAGAAGAGTTTTTGATGTTTGCCAAAAACATAGCCATTAAAATAATCTAAAATTAGTTGAATTGCTCGAAGCTCATATTTCATCTCTTAGCCAATCACAAGTAAAAAAACTTAATCTTAAAAGGTTTTGCAAGTAAACAAAATTAAGTTATGCCAACATTTCAGTAACTTAAGCTATTTGATTGTTTATCTCTAGTCAAACGGTAATAATTTATTTCGGCATTGCGCAAAACAAAAAAAAAAACAAAAACTATCACAAATCGTATATTTTCCATATTGTCCAAAAAGCAAAGCGAGTCAAAACAACAACAGCGACTCCATAAATTAACAAGCCGTTGTCCTTGTGCCAATTCATGACGACTGGAAGACAATCAGCGCGCTAAGCCGTTGAGGTGGTGCACAACCCACAACTCCAAGACCCAAGAGAATAAAACCTTAAATAAATAAAAAGTGAAAAATAAATAAAAAAATAACAAAAATAAGCGAAATACTTGCAATCATAAATAAATATCTGCTCAAGAATGGCTGGCATCAATATTGCAATCGTTGCTGTTGATGTACATGTTGCTGCTGCTGCCGTATTGCTGGCAGCCTTAGACTTGAGATAATGCAAGCCGTTGCTTGGGGTACGTATATTTTTTGATTGTTGTCGATTGCGGTTGAAGGCTGCTGTTGCTGCTGCTGCTGCTGCGGTTTTTGGTTCTAGTTGCTCAAGTCAAGACAAGTCAAGCAATTGTTGCAATCACATTCAGCTGCAGCTTCAGTTGCAGTTGCAGATGCAGCCAGAGCAAAAGCAAAAGCTCAGTAACTGGCAGCAGTAGATAGTCATCAATGGCTGACTGACTGACTGACTGCCTGACTGAATGGTTGAACCGAGAATTGAATTGTTTCTCAATTTGTTGCCAACTTGCGCACTAGTTGCTGCTGTTGCTGTTTTTGTTGCTGCAAGTGATGATATAACGAATATTCAACGGACGAGTACTGCAGGAACTGGTCAATATTTAAATCAGCTACCACGAGCCTAAGCCAAGCATTGACTGGCTGGTTGCTGTTGTTGTTGCCAATCTTGTGTATTGGCAATATTTTTCATTGCAACCACTTTGCATATCCGATGAGTTGAAGTCGACAACAATGTCGTTCGTACTGCCAACCTTGGCAGCACAAGTTGCTGGCTTTGGAGACGCTGCTAGTGTTGTTAACGTTGTTCTTGATGTTTTTAAACTTATTATTATGTTGGTTGTTGTGTTATAGTTGTGATGTTTTGTTTGTTTTGCAGTATTTGACATTAACTCAAGGAGTTGTTGTTGTTGTTGTTGTTGTTGTTGCTGTTGTTGTTGTTGTTGTTGTTGTTGTTGTTGTTGTTGTTGTTGTTGTTGTTGTTCTTATTGCTGAAATCATTTGTTAGTTATTGTTTGTTCTTGGCAATTTGTTCGCAGAAATGTCGCTTATGTTGATATAATTTGTTTCCTTTCGACAGTTGCACGGTGTAAGTTCTGAAAAAAAAAATTGCTTTTAATTTTTTTTTTTTTGCAACAAAAAGATTTTTTTGATGAATCTTAAAAATAAAATAGATGAAAGCTATTTAGCACTTTAATATATTAAAAAAAATTTTTTTACTTGATGTTTAATTTTTCAGCTGTAGTGTCTGATGGTTATTTGAAAATAAAATAATTTTTGTGCGTAGTTCATATTTATGCAGAAAGCTATTAAACCATATCACTTATGAAGAAATCGGAGAAATTTTTTTTTCGATTTTTGAAGATTTTTCAAAAATGGACAAAATATGAATGATATCAGAAAGTATGAAAACAAAGTTCTTTCTACTCGAAAATTGACAGAGACATAGAAAAGAAGTCCACCATTCAAAATATAGCAACATTTCTTTTGTAACTAAGGACCAAGTCTAACTGTCTTCATTCAAAAATTAGGTGTGCTATTTATTTTATGTGACTTTTGAAAACAAATTTCGAACTTTACTTTTTCAAAAAAAAAAAAAAAAAAAAATGGTAACCCAATAAGCCATTTTGCTTGCTATCCAATGGAATTCAAACAGATCTCCAGAATTTTTCTCCAATTTCCAGTGTAAATATTCATTTGATCTCAGTCTGAGAAACAAGGAATTCTCCAGGGAATAGGTACGTTAGTTCTCCTTAATTTTATCTACTTGACCTGCATTGGACTTCACCCTTTTTTATCCATTTTAGTTTATTAGTCATCCAATATTTTCTCAGTGAGAGATCTTAATTTATTCTCAAGGTTGATATCGTTTTGAATTCCAATTTGGTTCTCCATTTTAGAACATTGGTTTTTTCCAACATTTTCTCAAACAAATAACGAATTTCTTAAAAATACTTAAATAAGATTCAAAATGCAACTTTCGTTGCCTCATTTTGAGGCAACATAGTAGGGGTATTCACGATTCAGTGCACTTGCCAGTATAGTTGAGGACAAAAAGATTTGTGCACTTTACAAAAGAGTCCTTCACTGCCTCCTCCGCTGCGTGCTCGAACCGCAAGCAACTCCAACACCAGCCTGACTTTTGTTTTAATTTTTTTATTTTTGTGCATTTTCCAAAATTTTACTACTAAATTATTAATTCACCTTTAATTTTAAATAATTTTATATATTTGTTTTTAACACACAACTTGGCCAACTATGTCTCAAAAGTACTAAAATACGGCGTTTTCAAAAAATTTACTGTTTGAGTAAACTTGGAGAAAAATATTGGATATCAGACCGAAAACTTAGATATTCTCCATTATTGGAAAAAAGCTTGAGAATTAAACTGAATATTTCACCGAAAAACTTTCTCTTACATTGGAGAAAATCTATTTTTGTACTTATTGAGAAATAAATAAATAACATACTTAAACATTTGAGAAGGCAACAACCAACAACAACTACAACGGCTCTGTATAGAGCAAATCACACAGCTTGACTATACAGACTGTTTCGTTGGCCGCTACACGAACTCATCAGTAGTCTTGTATGACTTTTCACTGTGATCCACTCAAGCTACTTAGGTATAGCGGCCAACGAAACAGTCTGTATAGTCAAGCTGTGTGATTTGCTCTATACAGAGCCGTTGTTGTTGTTGTTGTTGTTGTTGGTTGTTGCCTTCTTTGTTCTTCATGTTGTCTTGTTGTCAACATGCTTGTCCTTAATCTCAACTTTATTTTCTAAATAAAATAATATTAAAGTATTTTCTAATCGATTTAAACTTCTTCAGTTTTCTCGATTTCTCTCTCGTTTCTCTCGATTTGTTTATGTTCAGGTTTGTATATAAAATTCGCAAAATTTTCTAATGAAATAACTTTTTCTTAAAATTTCTATGCACTTCAGTTTTTGACATTCTCTCATCCTTACCACTGAAAATTCCATTTTTCTCAATGCAATGCAGCAACTTACGCAATAGTTTCTTTCGTTGTCCATAGCAGAGAGAGTTCGTTCATTTTAAGTTCATCTTTATCGGTTTGTCTGTAATTTTGTTAACGCTATCTTGTTTTTCAAATTTGTTTCGGGTGTCGGATTGTGTTTAATCAAAACTCAAAACTTTTGCACTTCCCAACAAAGTTCACTCTTTCACTCCAGCCATGGTCGACCACTGTCTGGTTGTGGTAACTACATGCCGTTGTACATCACTGCACAGTCGCACTCAGTTAGTCGTCCAGACAGCAAAGCAACAAGACATACAGTCAAACAGACAAATAAACAAAAATATAAAGCACAAAAATATGCATTTTCTTTGACAGATCGCAGCACACCACCACCCTCACCACACTCTTACTAGCAGCAGCAGCACCAGCATCAGCTCTACCAGGAAAGTATTTTCTGTGCTGATTTTAATCAAGTTTGCTTGAAATGTTGCAGTTGCTTCTGCCACACAACCAGCCACCACCCAGCTTGTGTCCATTTCGAAATAAAATCCTAAAATATAAACACCACCTGGCTGGGGGGACTCTATTTATTTTGCTGTCTGATATTAATTTAAACTGACCTGCCGGAATATTGTGCACTCTTATAGAGTGTGTGTGTGTGTGTTTGTAATGGATAGTACTTGGTACGGTACAGTACAAGTTAGTTTTGTTTGTTTGAATTGTGTTTATCAAATGATGAACTCCTGCTTGTCAGAAGTCTTGATTGGTTGAAATGGCTTCTACGTTTATAGCCATTATAGAGCATTTCCTGCTGTCTTAAAATAGTTCAATTAGAATGATGATTTGTCAATCAGTTGGTTAGATTTTAATGCAAATAGCCAAAAATGGATTTACCTCCTTCATGGAGTTGATCTGAAAAAGAGAACAAGTTATTCTGTAGAAATTATGAGGTTATTTTTCAAAACTTGTATCGCAGAATGAGCTTTGTTAGTTGTCTGTTATGCATCAAGGGATGTTAAAGAAATATCGAATTTTGCACAATTAATTTCCCAGCAGAAATAAAAAACTTAATCATAGGTTATGT
The DNA here is from genome assembly GCA_943735915.1 of Pherbina coryleti. Classification (NCBI taxonomy): domain Eukaryota; kingdom Metazoa; phylum Arthropoda; class Insecta; order Diptera; family Sciomyzidae; genus Pherbina; species Pherbina coryleti. The sequence continues at coordinate 3,060,267 of OX030952.1, forward strand.
GATTTTTCTCCAACCAAAGATAATACCAAGAAACACTGTCACGAGAAAATTTGTTTCTACAAAGAGATGGATACTTTTTTGGAGCATTATGAAAGTAAAATTGAATGAATTTTTTTAAAAACTGCAATTTTTTTCCGATACTTGGAAAATAAAGCAATTAGTTTTGGAACTGTCTTTGGTTTGACTGAATCGATTTGCAAAAATCGTTTAACTAGAAGAATTCAACTGTCGAGATGATGTGTATTATATTTAACTGGATAGATGGGATACATATTTTTGTTGTACTAATTCTACTATTCAAATAAGATGAAAGGGACTGATTTCACTTTTGGTAAAAAAAATGATTCAATGGTAGTGAATGTAACATATGTATATGAGATGGACGGATTATAATCTTGGAAAAGATTTTAAACTATTTTTGAAGAAACATGTGACACGATCAATAAAAGGTTTAATTTTGTACAGAGAAAAGGACACTTTCTTATCCAAAAAGAATACTTAATAAAAAAAAACTTTTTGCGACTTCATTAGGACTTCAACCTTAATGTTGAAAAGTTACTTTACTTCTTCTAAATACAAGCTTTATTTTAATGTAATTTTTGGGTTTTCTTTAGAACTGCATCATTTATAAGCAATGAATTAATACACAAAATACCATGTTCTTGTCAGCCGATCGTGTTGAGCGCTTATGTTTGTACTGAATGAGTGCAGATTCATATCCGAGTGAGATCGGAAGAATTTTTTTTTAAATTTTCACGAAGTTTTATTTGATAAGTTTTAACACTTTTTAAGGGTAAAAGAGTCTTTTCCTCAAGCCTTTTTTGGTTAAGAAAATTTATATCTTGTTTGTATTTATAAATGTATATCCTTTTTATTCTTTATTTTAAAAAATATTGAAATTTCAAGCGTTTTCGAATTTTTTGTAGAGTAGTATTTTTTCAATGTTGTACGCAAACGAACCGATTGGTGTCTAAAGATCGTAAATGAGACGCACGTGGCAGTGAATGACTAGTAAGAAAAGAATGCATAGAACGAGAGATGAGTCATTCTGGGTTTTATAAATTTCTTTGACAAAAATCTATTGTTTGTTTTTTTTTATCTAGATCTTCATTGGAGATTTAAATGGTCACCCTAATCTAGGTTCTAAAGACTTCTTGTTGAAATATCAATTTTTTTTTTTGCTAGTGGAGTTACTGAGGTTACCTATGGAACAATATTGTCAATTGGAATTGTTTTGGATTTTGTGAAATCCTTTTGCAAAAATCAATGAATATGTAACCAATAACAACCACTGAGACTAACTGTGAAATTTGTTGGATCATTGAGCATTTTTTGATTTTTCTGGGACTTTTGGACGGAATAACAAAAACACCGAATTTTTTGAAAAATTAAGTTCCACGGAGGTTATCTATGGAACTATTTGAGACATTTTTACTGTTTGTTAAGTTACTGCGGAAACTTTCGACAAAAAATAAATTTAATTTGATAACATTTAGATAAATAGGTTCCATATGGATTTTGGAAAGAATTAAGCAAGGTATTTGGAACTATTTAGGATTCTGCGGACATCATGGATAAAAATGTTCAATTTTGTGACAAATTGATTTCACTGTGGTTTCTATGCAAATAGTGGGATCATTAAATTTTTTTTATTTTTTTTCTGCTTTTTTCGACAAATTGGTTCCACTGACATTATTGGGGTCTATATATTATACCATATAGTCATTGGAACTTTTTTTTTTTAATTCTTAGAGTGATTGATTTTGATTTTTGGTTTCAACAATAATCCTACAGAACTTTCTATGATACTAGTTAAGTCAATGGAACTTTTTTGGGCTCTAAGAAGGCCTTGGATAAAACGGTATAGCTTTTTTAAAAAATAGGTTATAATTGGGCTTTCCGATAAAACCAGTAAGGTCATTGGAATTTATTCCTGGAACAAGTTCCAAGTGTACTATAGACAAAAATATATGATTTTATTATCAATAGGTTGCACTGTGGTTATTTATAGAACTAGTTGGGGCATTGAAACTTTTTTGACTTTATGGAACTCGTTGGGTCATTAAAAATTTTTTGAGCTTAGTGAACTCCAGTTGCATGTATCAGCTAAGTGAAATCTATTCCTTGTCAATGGAACCAAGTGAAAACTATTCATTGCAACTTACTTGGATTCTTTGAACTTTATGGACAGAAGTCTATGATTTTGAGACAATAATGTTCCACTGAAATATCAATGGAATTGGTTAGGCGATTGGAACTTTTTTAAGCTTTTGTGGAGATATAGGTTTCACTAAGACTATTTATGGAATTTTTTGTGTCAACTTTTCTGGGTTTTATGGACTTTAACTCCATATATCCTTCGATAAGATACTTTTTTGTCAAACCTGTGATTACAGGTATTCGTGTAAAAAGTGCACAGTTTAATCAGGCTAATTAGTATTGATCAGAGATTTTGATAGTATTCATCAGTTTATCTTATTGCATCTTCATTTGTGTCAATTATTATTGATGATATGATGCATATGATGCATAAGAAAATAGCATCTAGATAAATTCAAAATATTTTTTAATACGACTCTATAGAGGAATATTTTGTGATACATATTTTAACACTCAATATTTTGTTTAACCTACGATCTGTAATATTTTCGCGGTTTTCTATTTAATTGACCTAACATTGTGTATTTGCAAAGTTCAGATTTGCATCCTCATGCTATGATTTTTCTTTATTCTTTATCATATTTTTTGAAGTTTGCCTTAATCCTTCACTGATAATACCTGACATATACATCTTGGGTTTTCAATTAAAAAATTGAAAGCTCGTGCCTATGGTGGTAAAACTTTTTACCTAAATTTTCTTTCTATTTTTTTTTTTTAAATCAAGGGTTTAATTTTCATTTGATAGAAGTTCACTAAATTATTTTTTTTTTCTACAGAGAAAACAAAAAAATTATTGCTTACCAGTAAAATGCGTTAAAAAATTATCATCTTTGTCTTTGTGGGTATATCTCTTTGATTAAAATTTTATTACTTTATTTCAACGATTAAATAAACACTCCTAAATTGCTTCATTTAAATAAAAAATTATACATTAGTTTCCTTAAGGAAGATTTTTGTGTAAATCTTTTTTTAGGACGATTTTCTCCTCATCTCCAACTTATGCTGAATATCAAACCCCATTGGAGATTGTCACTGTTACAATTCTTAAATTCGTTCTCACTATTATAGGCTACAGTTTTATAGATATAGCTTTTATTTCCTATTTGATTTCCGTTAGGCCCTAAACTATTTTTCTATTTTGTTTTTTTTTTTTTTATATTTTTCATGTAATAACTTTTACACCCATTGCATTAACTGTTATTTTAATTTTTTTTGAAAATATTTTCAAGTCATGTAAAGTAATGCAACATATGCAAATTTTGTAGAAATTATAGAAGAAAAAATAAGTTTCAACTCTAGCATTCCTAATGCTAAGAATGCCTTTTTCATGGTAGACTCCCACGCTTCCGGTGCTCATATGCTAAGTGTTGAAACCTTTTCTAAACCTTATGTTAGCATAACAAATGCTAGAATTATTTTCACATTAGAGTCAGCCATAGTGGGCGTGTCCTTGATTATTATAACAAAGATTTAAGTTTTTCCACCTGATAAACACAACAACAGCCATTGAGTTGGCATAAGAAATGCATTGTTTGCTTTTGTTGTTGTTGTTGTTGTTGTTTTTGATAAGCGTATCTCAAGGTATTGTATTAATTTTCCAACGCATTCGACGCAATAAAATGTTTGAAAAAACAAATATTTTAATTGCATTTTAATGGCAACACTGGCACATGTGAGCCAATGTCTAACTGATCCTGTGTACAATGGGCTAATTAGCTAGTGACAGCAAAATTATACGCTTGTGGGCGTTACCCGAACTGAATGAATGCAGGCCCGGCCGGCATCCGCCAGCCGATAGTCCCGCATGTCATGCATCACAGCATATCCTTTATAATAGCTGTTAGCGAGCTGTTGTATGGTTATTTTTTTATTTTTATAATTTTTGGTATTGCTGGCTATGCGTGTATTTTTACGCATCGTGTGAGCCTTGACGCTTAGGTGCACATGTCGGAGCTGCTGCGCCGAATAAGGTGCTGCTGTTGCAATTAAAATCAAACACATTTTCGAGGCAGTAAAACGCAGCAAGGCATTCTATATATTTTCTGGCTATAAAATATTTCGCTGTATGGCTCAAAAAAATACTGCGGCGCCTACATTAGAAAGTGAGCTCGAGACAAAACTAATGGCTGCGGCTGTAGTGCGAGTGCGCTTACTTGCGCTAAGTATAGCGCGTAATGGTTTAAGCCAGGTTTTGCCAAGCATTGGCAGCTCATTATCAATGTTTGCTTAACGAATTGTACGCTGTAGACGAATCAGCCGCTGGTCATTGTTTGTTCTAGTTTTACTGGCCATAATTATAGGTCGTTAGGTCATGTTTTGGAAGGCAATATGATATGGATTAGTCTGATGTTGTTCTTGGTTTTATGATTTCTGAGCAAATTGCTTATATATAAATGCTTTATTGTGTTTGTGCTTGGAGTTTGTCTGAACAAATGCGATCTTGTTTCTCCAACTGCTTCTGAGTTACTGCAACATTTAGACCTGTTCTTGCAGCGTGGCTCACAAGCCAAACAAGAGAAGAATTATGCACACCCACCAACAACAGTTCGTTAAAAATAATCAGCGAAATATTTATTACTATAATTATTAGCCGAGCAGCAGTAGTAGTGGAGCAGCGCGTTTGCACCGGTTCCAACAGCAGTGCCTCAGTTGGAAATTGTTCACCACTTGGTAATGAGTTGCTTTAATTGAAGACACTGGCATTTATAATTATTTCAATTATGACCACACAGTAGAATCATACAGCAGGCAGCGTCAATCAGTCAGGGAAGACAGTCAGCGCTGCAACCGCTAATTTGCCATAACAGATCTTTTTATATAATGTCTGAATTATGCACTGAGAGAAAAATAATTAATATGCAGCTATTAACAAAGCTATAAAAGAGAAGAAAAGAGTGTATACAGTCAGAGCTTGCAGAAAAGTTCACTCTACACAGAAAGTAATGGTGCTTCCTACTAAATTAGCAGAAAGTTAAAAAAAATTGGGAAACACCAAACCAAGCCAAATATTTTGTGTTCCTTATTAGAGGACAAAAGAAAAAAAAATCAAACATTGTATTAAATATTGAGTTTCCTCCCTAAATAATAAGTTATATTTTTATATTTTTTCAAATCCATCGATTATATAAGTATTTGGAGTTAAATTATTGCAACATCTACAATCTACATAGGCAAGTAAGCAACAGTTAAGCACGAAAATTTCACTCGGTTACCAACACTAGACCGTGGTGAATACATGACATGTAGTTATGTGTTTACCTTCAAACAACACTTACAACGAGTAAAGCAAAGCAGCTGATATATAAATCTACCACACGTCCGCTGGGCAGCAAAATATCAGATAGTAATTTACTTCTGCGGCGGCAGTTCAACTTACCAAGTTACCATCTGCATCTATAAACCTACCAATTCTTTTCCTTACCTTGTGTTGCTTGAACCCACTTGGCTTGTTGAAGTCCTATCCTCACGTTGTATTGCTTTCGTTACGTCATTACCTTTCATAAGTCTTTGTCTAGCATTGAGTTGCTTGAACAGAAGCTTCTACGCCTAAGTCCTTTCCACACGCTGTGTTGAACTGGCATTGCTTCGACTTAGTCCTGTCCTTATGTGGTCTGGATTATGTGCCGTTCTCAATTGTTGTAACCACATCTTCGTTCCAACATGAGTAACAAACACCACCTGACCTGACACTCCGTTTCGTGTCCGATGCAGTAACAACCAGGAATCGTCAAACATAGGCATTTACAGGACGTAAGCTATTCTTAACTTGAACAAATATGTGTTAATGATGTAACTCTAAACTCTCAACTCTTTTCTATAAACTTAAATCAAAGTGGACATAAACAAGACGTGAATCAAGATACTAAGAGTTATAACTCAGCGGAGATAAATTTTTGTGTTTGCACACCGGCAAGTGATACCCCGGCCAAAAGGTTCGTTAGAAAATATCTAAGGCCATTGTTGACTAGAAATAAAACCGTATTTTCGTAAGATTCTCGGGCTTTGTTATTTCCGTTATTTAATAAAGGCACAACGGGTCTCAATGTTGTTGGAAATAAAGAGATTATAAATTGGGTCGTTCTTACCTACTTACTTCGCGATTCGCCAGCCTCTTTTGTCTTCGCCACCATTGCGAATGGTGATAGTTGGAAAATCCTAACAGCGTCAGGTGGTTCAACACCTGGTCTTTTCAATGTAGATTCGATGTCCTCTTCTACGGAGAACGCCCCCGGGTACCGATTCGAATAATTTCTTTCTTCGCTCGAGCGTTGCTTTTCACTCGCTCAACATGACAGACCAAGCGAAGATGCTGACTTTTTGCGCTTAGCAATGTCAGTGTCAGCATACAGCGCATACAGCTCATACAGAACCACGGAAAAAAGTCTAAGAATGATAGAAACAACATTAAGCGTTCCTCAAATGAGAGAAAGAGAGAGAGAGAAAGAGAGAACGAGAGAGAGAGCACTATTGTCAGACTTTGGAATAATTGTACTTTTGGGGCCCACGACTAATTATTTTATTGTTTTTTATAATATGTATATGAACCTCCTTATTTACCTTTTATTTATATGAACCTCCTAAACCTATTGGTGTAATAAAATTTTGTCTGTCTCGAATGGTTTAGGAGAATAAAATCGTGAAAATTTAAAAATTGATATTTTTTTCGTGTACAAAAATATTCATATTTTTATACAGAAGAGTAGACATTCTTCCATTATTTCTCCGCAAGAATTTATGTTATATTTCGTCAATTTGCCCAAGCGATCGCACATTTCAAACGCTTTTTGTTAAGCAGAAGCGCTGCGTGACGTCATGCACTCAATTGAGAAAGAGAGCATTAGATAACTGGACTGCGGAACGCCTAATCTTATTTCTGACATTCTTGAAAAAGTCTTAACTAGAGCAACTCCCCACACAATATGGCAGCTGTGGTGTGTTGAGTTTTGTTGTGCTCACAGCAAGAACTTAAGTATTTTTTTTTGTTGTGTTGTGCTTTATAGCTTGAGAATGAATTTAAAATTATGAATTATTTAATAATGAAAAAAATGTCTTGTGAAAAACAAAGAATCTTAGCAATTTAACTTCAATAGCAATTGAATAGTAAAGAACTATTAAAATCGGTTAAGCGGTATCGAGATCCTATGCAACAAAATTCCCGAGGGCTTGCTTTTATATAGAGTGTATCAACAAGCGGTGTAAGATATGTTTATTGTATTAAACGAGCAATTGTTAAAATATTTTTAAAATTTTTATTGGATTATAAAGGAGACATATGGAGATTATGTATAACATACTTTTTCTATCAAAACTGCCAAGCTACCAGTTAGGAAATAATACACCTTTTTAATCCTACTTCTCTTGGTGATACACCTTTTGATATATTATGTATGAGTGTTTGTATTATACAACTTTGTACTGAAAAAGAAAGCAAAATTTTATGCTTGGAATTTTTTCTTAATTTTTTTTTTTTACTCCACTCAAAAGTCACCGAGATTCTGTAACCTCTGCCCCTCTAAGTGCTGCTGAAAGCATAGAAATTAATGTTTGTTTTTTGTGCGCAAGCCAAAAATAATAAAAATCATCCTTTTCGACCAATTTTTTAACCATGGCCATAATTAATTTAAGTCAACTGAATCTGCTTTCAACGTTCCCATTTTTTTCCTCGGAAGTTTTAAGCACATTGGCAAAATAAGTCAGCTCAAATGTTGTTTATACAAGACCAGGCTCTGCACCTTGATATGAGGTATATAATAAAACTTCAACGTTTTCACGGAATGAAAAATTCATTAAAATTAATTAAAATTGGGCAAAAACACAGAGCAGCGTCAAAACCGCTCAATTTTAAATTTGCAAAAAGGCGTTGATAACTGCAAAGAGACAGAGAGACCGACAGACAGACAAAAAAGAAAAAAATGTAGCAACCAGACAGAAAATAAGCTACAAAGATGTAGTGGATAAAACAACATAAAAATAATGAAACATCATCAGCTAAATTATTTATGCAAATTAAATATTTGCAAGAATTCCCTCCCAAAAAAATTGAAAACCAAACAACAACAACAACAACCCATAAGACTTGAAGTTGCAAAAAGTTTCTTTGGCTGATTAATATCTTATGAGTTGGTTAAACCAAGAAGCGTTCTATGCATACTTCGCGGATAATTAATGAGAAACCAAGACATGACAAATGTTGTTGGCCCAATGTTGACATGATGAAGGTTTCATATGCTTTTTATGAATTTTTTTATTTAATCAATTTTCAAATGCAGTTTTTTTAAGCTTTTTTTTAAGCTAAAAACGCGAAACTAAAGCAAAAACTTAAAGAAAAAACCGCTCAAATGTCACGCATTATCTGCGCCATTTAGGTTTTCTTAAATATTTCGCAGAACCTTCCTAAAACTTATCCAGCATTAAGATCAGATATCTGCTGCATTTTTTAAAACGCTTAAATACAACAACAACATTCCTCAAACAAAAAAAAAAAAAAAAAATAAATGAGGCTCCACCATAATGATGGACACACGATCTGCCGACACCGTCTTGTCTGCAAGTCTGAGAGAATAAATGAAAGCAACTTTTTGAACTGACACCTGCCCATAATTCAAATAAATCGTAAGAAAAAGTTCGACTGGACTGGACTGGACTTGACCCGCCTAAGCAGACCAGTGATGTTCACGACGTTCACGATTCTAAGCGCACATTGTGGGAAAATTAATTACCAATATATGTATGCAAGCACAAACATGTGCTCCAAACAGCCCTTTGCCTGCACCTTCTCAGTCACTGATCGTAGGCGAGATCTTCACTTGACCCAAACCAACAAGCCAAGCCAATGACAAAAGATTTGAGACTTTCTTGTGGTGAAATTTGATATTTTGATGATGGTTAAAGTATTTTGTTGTAGCTTTTTTTTTTCTTACATTTTAGATACTCCTCTATAAAGACATTGCCACCACCACCACCAGTGTAGCTTTGGATTTCTTGAGCTACTCGCTGGGTCGCTCACAGGCTGGTATCGCTTACATGTAATCGTTAGCTAACCACAGATTTAAGTTTTCTTGTAAATAGTTTCTTTTGTGAAGTTTCTTTTGAAAATCAATATTCACTCAATTAGCCCCAGCGTTATATTGAGTTCGGCATATTTTAGCACCATATCTTATTAACATAAATGCCGCTCAAGTGCACACCAGCTACACTTCATGCTGCTATACAGCCTATCGTCTATCAGCTGTTTAATTTTGCGCAAATCTGCAGGGAGATAAAAAAGTCAGAGATTTTTTTTTTTAATTGCTGTCTAGATCAGTATCGGAATGTGCGTTCCTCCATGAGTGGTTATATCATAATTTTTATTTTTTTTTTTCAAATTATGCATACTTGACTGCTTATGATTTTTTACATCTGAGAACTGAGTGATCAACAGTTTTTGCATTGATGAGCTGCGAAAAAAAGCATAAACGAAGGTCGTCAGACAACACTGACAATTGACAGACAACAAATTAACCTACTTTTAAACCATTCTTGCAGTTTGCTAATGAAGAACTGGTATCGGCGAGTAAGCTACTGTGAATGCACATAATCTTGGTTGCTTATAAAAAAAAATCAGGGAAATATAAAATTTAAATATATGTCATAAAAGAAACTGGCTGGTAGCTGGGGTTATTTCTTGGAAATTTTTCTGGAAAAGTTTAAACAATTAACTGTCAGATATGAAGATACGAAGACGGAAATTGATATAAAATGAACTCGCTAGTGTACAATTATATTATGGAGTATATCCTTAATAGTTTAATTTCGCATAAAAAAAAAATCCTTGCAAAATCTTTGACATTGATTGAATTGTACGAGATACTATTGTATCTGTATTCAGGTCTGTATTCAGGTCTGTATACAGTCCAAACAAGTGAACAAAAAGTTGCTGAAAAATGAAACGAATAAAGAAATGATTAAAATAAAAAAAAAAAAATAAATAACTGGCCATTTCAGCCCTTCAAAGGACTTTGACCTAGCTTCTTATGATCAATTGTGTTGTGCGTGTTATTAAGTTTGTACACAATTGACCGAGAAAGGGACCTACATGTTTAACGCCGACTCCGAACGGCGATGAACGGAATGTTCTTATTCTCAAGAAGCTTTACATGGCATTTGATTACTCTCTGAGGATTGCCATTGTCTGCAGCGAGGTGGCGGCCGTACAGAAAAAATTATTTTAATTCAAATAATTTTCTGGCGCTGCTGGGGTTCGAACCTGGGTCTCCAAAGTTCGTTGACATAGCGGCCACGAACTTTAACCAACTACGCCACGGTCGCCACTTAAAGAAATGATTAATTTGGTCAAAACTATTATGATTTAAAAAAATATCTATTCTATGATTCAAAATATCTAAAAATATTATAATTTCAAAAACACTGCTTTTTCACTTTTCCACTCAACTTTAACACTCACTTAAGCTCTCCGGTGTTCTTCTACTTTTTCGATCCCTTTCGAATAAAACAATTTTTGGCAATACTGCAAAATATACATTTGTTCCATCGATTCACATGTACATGTTTCGACGGCATCCTGGCACGTTTAGAACATTCCTCACATGTTTCATTTGATTGCCCATTTTTCCCACTTATATTTCAACCTATTTTCGAACTAAGGGGGTTTTGACTGAATAGGTACAACATCTGTAATCTTTGGTCCAAAGCAAAACAAAAAAGAAAGATACAGTAGTTTCGACTATGTCGTAACACAAGACGTAGAATGAGTCAATTCGCTTTTGATGACATCTTTTTTAAAAACTATTTAGCAAAATATTTATTCCATACACCTGAGCATATGACCTTTAAAAGAGTGCCGGAGAGGGTTAATATGTATCACCGACCCTCATTACTTTTGCAAAAGGAACATTTTTGGCTTTGACACCTATTCCCTCCGACCACTCCCTTACAAATAGGGGGGCTTCCTTACAAATATTATGGTTTTTGTATATTTATTCCATACACCTGAGCATATGACCTTTAAGAGAGTGCCGGAAAGGGTTCATTGGCATGACTGACCCCCATTACTTTTGCAAAAGAAACATTTTTGCCTTTTATATCTATTCCCACCGACCACTTCTTAGGGGGGCTCCCATACAAATTTTATGGTTTTTGCTTATTTATTCCATACACCTGAGCATATGACCTTTAAAAGAGTGCCGGAAAGGGTTAATGTCTATCACTGACCCCAATTACTTTTGAAAAAGTAACATTTTTGCGTTTGACACCTTATCCCTCCGACCACTCCTTAGGGGGGCTCCCATACAAATTTTATGGTTTTTGTATATTTATGCCATACACCTGAGCATATGACCTTTAAGAGAGTGCTGGAGAGAGTTAATATGTCTTACCGACCCCCATTATTTTTGCAAAAGAAACATTTTTGCCCTTGACACCTATTCCCTCCGACCACTCCTTAGGGGGGCTCCCATACAAATTTTATGGTTTTGTCGATAAAACCGGAAACTGTCGATAAATAGGTAGCAAGTTTAAGCAAACAAAAACATTAAATGTTGGCTTTATATTTCATGTAATTGTGTAAAATTTATATAAGTTAGAGAGTTCTAACATGAATTTTTGTCGCATTGAGGATCAAGCAGACCAACAAGTGCTAACATCAACATTGTACGATCAGTACTTTAGGCCCACCAAAGGCTCAAAAAGTTATATAAATACCGACACCTGATCACTATCAATCACCCTACTTACCTCCGAGAATGACGTATTCTACGTCAAAAAAAAAATCCTTCAAAATATGCGTTTGTTTCAGCGATGACCAGCCATCTTTGGAGCCAAAACTCTTTCCATCGAGCAATATTTTCTAGTGTTGAAATAAATAAAATTTGTAAGGGGCCAAATATGGGAAATATGTTGGATGACGAACCAATTCTTAGAGCTTTCTTTGTCCAAAGCCCAATATCGAATCGATCCAGCTCTGCTGCGAACAACATACGCCCGTAATTGTTTTTTGCCTTTTTTAAGGTCATCGATATGGACGATACCTTGTGTAACCCAAAAACTGTCGCCATAGCCTTGTTGGCCAATAAACTTTCTTTGGCACTTTTTGGCTTTCATTCGCCTTGATAAGTTCACTGTTACTACTACTGTTCTTTGGTTTCTGATATATAGTGATGCATTTATGTTTCATCCACGGTTATGAAACGGTACTAAAAGTCCATTTTATCGAAACACTCCTTTGAATGCATTTGTTGTGAATAGAGAGTAAATAACTTCCTTATATACCAAAACCCCAAAAAAGTTCCGTACCGATTCTATTGATGTACCGATATCCTCAGGCATCTTATTATCGTCTACAAATACATGAAGCTCGGTTCTGTTTGAGCGATATTTGATAGCATATTTCATAAAAAAGAAAAATCCAAAAAAAAAAACAAAAACAATAAAAAAATAAAAACGCACCTAAAGATAAATTATCCAAAACTGAATGAAAAATGGTCCAAAACAAAAAAAAAAAACATTTAAAAAAAAGGCCAAAGATTTTTGAAAAAAAAATTAACCAAAAAATAAAAACGAAAACTCACAAAAACAAAAATGCAAAACCTGCATTAATGCAAATTAAATTGTTTTTGTCTATTTTAATTCAATGAATCATACTTGGAGATCTGTAAAAGCATTTCGTACAAGAGCCATACTAATTGTCTTTTCAAATTTTCGAATCAAGAAATTTGTTTGGTAAGCAAAGTATTTTTCATATGGAAAATCGCTCAAATACAAAAAACGAAATTTCACCCAACTTTCACCCGACTTTCCATATGAAAAAACACGCAAATCTGTATGTAAAAATGTTGGGTGCTTTTGTATTTTTTTTTTTGGCGATATTTTCTAGTGCCATATTTTGCACTATAATTCGGGTTGTTGGGGTGATTTTTGATTTTTTTTTTTTTTTTGGGTGATATTTCCTAGTCCCATATTTTGCACTATAATTCGGGTATGAAAAAGCTATTTGCAAGATGGTCGGTCGGACCGTGTGCTAATAATCGACCAAAAAAATGCAATAATTTCGCGATTCTGAACAATGTCAAGCCATGTTTAAACCATGATCAGAAACATTTTATGGGTCGATTAGAGACCTCCGATCAAACAGGGATTCACACTTTAATTGGTAAAATAAGCTAATCAATGGGTTGGGCTAAGTGAAAGTGCTTTGAAGCGGCCAAAGACACAACAATCGACCAGAAAGATTTTGGGCTTTTGATTTTTTGAGATTTTTTGAGTTTCTTACGTTAAATTATTGATCTTGAAAAATAGAAAAACAATAACAGACAAATATTTATGCATGATTATTGGACATTTAAACGATACAGCCGAGACAAAATGCAGAAGTTCAATCGAAAACCAATACGCATTTTTAAGAGTTGGACAAACCTTACTATACAAAAGGTATAGCAGTAGTTGTTGGTAACCAGCTCGCTATTTTCTATGAGTGTCTAGCAACACAGAATATGTAGAAAGATTGCTGGACCCAGTGTTTCGAACTAAAATATACTAAACAACCTACTTCGAGAGCAGTGTCGACCGCGTAGAACACACGAGTGTGAAGCAATACTTCGTCTTACTACACGCAAAGAAAAAAAACGTTTATCGCCAGTTTGCCGCAAACGAACTTCGTTTGTCGTGCTTGAAATCGTTCATAAACGTTGTTGTCATAAACGTTGAACGAAAAATAAACAAAATTTTCAGTTGTTAGAAACGAGTCATTTAGTTGCAGGAAATGAATTTCGTTTGTCATAAACGCGAGTGATTTTTAAATTGCAGCAATTGAAAACTTCGTTTTTCCCAACTGAAAATTTTGTTTATTTTTCCCTTCGTTGCATAAACATAACGCTTATAGTTTAGAGTTACTTTTTGGACAAATTGTTACTATATAAGGAAATTGGTAGTTTGCGGACGAAGATAGCAACAGAGGTGGAATCCATAAGAAGACGGACGGACATAATGAGAAAGATTATTAATATAATAAATAATAATGACCGAAATAGCTTGCGGTTTATATATATAAGATATATTTTTAAGTTGTGACAACTGAATATTCGTTTGCGGCAAATACAGCTCGCAAACGAAGTATAGTTGGTGAATTTTTCAGTTGTGGTAAACGAAAAATTTCTTTGCGTGTACTAATACACGAAAGACAAATGCTGTCGCTGTGGTCGACACTGTCCACTGAACCATAAATGAAGATTTTGCGCAGGTGCGAGTTTTGCGGAAGTTTTTGGATAGAATTTTTATTTTTAAAATTTTTGATTTTTTATTTTGTTGCTTAAAAGTTCGTGAAAACTTTTCCCATAGATAAAAACTGAATAAAAACTGTAGTTCTTTTGCGAAATTCATATAAATCTTATTTTGAGTCGAAAAGGAATAATTTTTTTTACATATTAGTAGGTAGAAATTGCTCGTTAATTAACCATTTTTGTTCATTAATGAGTTAAGAAATGAATCTTAAATGTTTCTTTTTTGCATTCTTAAGTGAGTTCAAAATATAATAATTTTTTTATCTTTTTATCTTAATTTTGTCGCTTGTTTATATTTAAGTAACAAATATTTAAGTGACATATCAGTAGAAACAATTTCTCATAAACGAACCATTTCTTAATTAAACCAAGTGGGAACTTCAATGTTGCATTTAATATTTAAATTTTTAAAAGGCCCTGAGACGTTTTAATATCAACATGCATACATACATTTCAATACAACCAATTATCTGTTTGTAATAACGAATAGGCAATAATAAAATTTATAATTCAAAAATGTATATTTTTTAATTCATTTCTGAACAAAAAAAAGGTCCATTTTTGAAAGGCAATTCAGTCTGGCGATTGATACAAAAAGGGTTCATTTCCGATTGCAGAAAAATAACTTTCTATGATTCTTTCTTAAACTCATTTCCAAACAAAATAAGGTTAATTTTTGAGAGGCATTTTAGTCCGACGGATGATACAAAAAGGTTTCATTTATCAGTGCCGAAATGAACGTTTCTACCCGGAAAGGTTCATAAATGAACTCGAAAACGGTAGTTTTGATTCACTGGATGTACTAGAGTACTAAAAATAAAATTTTCCAAAAACTTATGTTTTTCTTCATTTGACCAAAAAACTTATTGAACAGCTTAGTATACAATATCTTTACTCTAACGTTGGGGAGCATACCTCGAATATACATCCAATATAGAGTAATACATTTATGTATGGTTTCAAACAAAAAAATGGAAAATGTTAAAAAAAAGTTTTTATTCTTAATTTTAATTAGCTCTTCTGCTTTCTTCCGTCAAGCTTTCTCACATCTTAGCAATTTTGGAAAGTGTATCGTGTTATAACTATGATCTAGAATTTTCACAAAATTGTGAAAAAAGGAAAGCATTGGAAATGCATTTATTATGTTTGAGTTAAAAGCTGGCAAGTGAAATAACCGTTTGGCCAATAATGAGTTAAAATAAACTCTTAAAACTAATTAGCTTTTACTAGTTAAAGTGTAGAAAATATGAAAATGTGTCATCAGTTTAACGTATATATTAAAACAAATTTCCTAAATTTTTTTTTTTTTCATTACAGCTATAGTTATTTTCTAGTCCCACTACTTCTACATATACTTGTTGCAATTTTTTTTTTTACTTACATTTAAAACAATTCTATTTGTTTATTGTCATCTCGCCATAGCTTTTGGCCATTTAGCATTTGTTTGGATTTTTGTCGTTGTTTGACATGTTTTGCATGTTGTTCACTTTGCACTGTAATACTTTTCGAATGCATGGCATGAACGATGAATGTGCTGGTATGTACGAGTATGTATTGTTATAAATGTTTTGTATCATTTATTTGCATGACGGAGTGACACATTATTTTGTGACACTTCACTGACAACTGTGCCGTTTCGTTTGTGCACGTGATTTTTGTGCAAATATACAAATAGTTTCAAAATCCAAAAGAATTGAACAGCAGTCAATACAAGTGACAACAGCAGCAATAAAATAATAATGACAACAATAACAGGAATACTCGTTACTCATGTTGCATGTTGTTGAAAATAATTGCTGGTCGTTACATATTCAAAATGGACATTGTAATTCAACTTGTTTGGTTTTGTATGAATATACATCAATATCTGTTATTGTGGGGCTTTAATTAATAATTTTATGTAAGAGTGAGATTTCAGCATGATTTTAACTTTTAAAAGTTGAAAGCAATTCTTCAAAATAACGTTTGGATATATGTTGCTTGTATAATTTCTGGATGAGGTTTTGAAAACTTGACCATAAAATGTTTCAATCTATGTTCATGAACTGAGAACAAAAATTCAAAATTAAATTAGACATTAACTCTTTGAAGTACCATGGGACAAAATTTGAACCACTGAAAAATAAACTTTTGTGGTATGTTGGGACAAAATTTAAACCACCCAGATGTTAATTATTATAACATAAAATATAGTAAAAATAAATAATAATAAAAATTAAAAATATTTTTGACTTTTTTTTTGTCTTGTACAAGAGTATTTTCTGTAATGAAATTTCCATACCTCAAAGCGTTAAACGGTTTGTTTACTAATAATTTACTTTTTTGAAATACGAGGGGTGTTCATTATATATATAAAACATCAAAAATCGCCAACAGTACCAAAGTGTACTTGTTTCAACAGCTGACAAAAAAGTAAACAACAAAAATGGTTGATAACACTGTGTGTAATTTTTTAAGTCATGGCAAAATAACCATATACGGACACCACTACGTGATAAAAGACTAAAAAAAAAGACCCGTGTCTCCCAATTTTTCCCAAAGTCAAGCACTTTTTTGTTTATGGGCCGCCAAAGATTTTTGGCCTCGGTATCATTTTCGCAAAAAAGTGATCATTTTCTCGGGCTCATATCTTGCAAACCGTTCAGAATTTCGATTTAGTCCCTGACGCAAAGTTGTAGCTCTTGTCATACAGAACAAAAATTGCCAACATATAAAATCAAAAACCTTCACCTTCCAGATCAAAATCGCAAAAAACTTAAAAAAATTCGATATTTTTTTACCTTTTTTCCCGTGTTCAGGTCCATAGGTAGCAAACCGTTCAAAATTCAAGGAAACAATCAAATACAAAAATTTACCTAAGATCTCAATAAACAAATTTCTAGAACATATAATCTTCCTGGGAATTATTCTTAACACCGTTTTTTAATTTCATTTGTTTTTTATTTACTTCAACATTGAGATACTATGCTATCTATTACAAAAATATTAAAAAAAGTATTCGTATTATGTTTATAATGTTGATGGCCCTGGACTTGCAAATCGCGCTCTCTTAAGTTGTGGATGCAAATCGTCGTCCGAATCGTCCGAATCTGACTCTGATTCAAAACTTATGGTGTCCACAGGCACGTTGCTTCCAGACTGCCCTCCATCATCAGCTCTTTCTTCTTCAAATACTTCATTAACATCATACAGGGTGATCTTGTGACTCCACCAACATACCATGCCATGAGATTGTTATAACATTGGCGACACACTGTATTAGGTGTGTAATTTTCACCGGTCAAGTTCACTTCGAAAAAAGGTAAAAAAAATCGAATTTTTTTAAGTTTTTTGCGATTTTGATCTGGATATGTTGGCAATTTTTGTTCTTTCTTTAAGAGCTACAACTTTGCCTCAGAGTGTAAATCGAAATTCTGAACGGTTTGCAAGATATGAGCCCGAGAAAATGATCACTTTTTTGCGAAAATGATACCGAGGCCCCAAATCTTTGGCGGCCCATAAACAAAAAAGTGCATGACTCTGGGAAAAATTGGGAGACACGGGTCTTTTTTTTTTTAGTCTTTTATCACGTAGTGGTGCCCGTATATGGTTATTTTTTTCGTGTTGCACTGTGTAATGGCAACGTTCAGCAGACACAACTGTTGTGCAACTCTTGTGCTCAACATGTTGAGTAATTGTATCAGAAAAATTTAATGATACCAAAAACTGAGATTTTTCACAACATGTTGAGCTGATCAGAGACTGATACTAATGCCTTCAGCAGGCACACACTCAACAGTTGCACAACAGTTGTGCCTGCTGAACGTAGCCAATGTATAGATACTTCCTAAATATGCTTGCTCACCCAACCACAAAAGAAAAATCGTACCAATCGGACCAACACAGCTCACGAAATTTTAAAATTCCACTTCCTTTTTGAACACACCTCGGGTGTACTTTAAAAAGCCCTCAATCTTCTGTTCTTCTTCCGGAAAAAATGGTCATTTCCAATTCGTATTAACTTAAGTGGAAGCGATCATCTCAAGATGTTGCTCTTCACCAATCTAATGTTGCAGCTCATCGTAGTTGTTAGTAAGCAGCTCGCTGTTTTCTACACAAAAGCGATCGTAAATGTTGCATAAAAAAAATCATAATGTTGACAAGACTTCAACGCATTGTCGTGTTGAAGGAAACAGCAGGCATTGCCAACCTTTTGTTAGTTTATTTTTGTTGGTGTTGTTGGTGTTGTTGGTGTCTCCATTGGTAGACGAGCAAGCAAACAAGTCTCTTAAAATCATATTAAAATTTGTTACAGCAACGCGCAAGCGCGCATGCCAATTGACTAGATATTGCTGAAGCTGTTGTTGTTGTTGTTGTTGTTGTTGTTGTTGTTGTTGTTGTTGTTGTTGTTGTTATTGCTGTCACTGCTGCTGCTGCTGACTACCTGTACTTAGAAGTCGTTATTCAGTTGCTGCCAACTGAAGTAGAGTACTTAACTATTCTAAGGTATGGCAACATATGCGAGCATATTTCTGTCTATTTTATCTGCTGCTGTTGCCAACAATTTTAAATTGCAAATCATTCAAAACAAACAACAAAGAGACCAACAGAAAAAAAAAACCCCGTGTATTTTTGTTAATAGAAATGTTCAACAGCAACTAGTGATGCGGTAAACAAGTTGTTGGTCGTCGCAGGAATATTTTAAGGTTGGCCTTTGAATAATATTTTTGTGTGCAGGGAATATTTAATGATCGGGTTTCGCGGAATGTGGTCTCAATTACGTTAGATTTTAGCATAGCCTTTGGTGGGTTGGTAAAAAAAAAACATTTTAAGAAAAAGAGTAACTAAAGCTTATTTTTTTTAACCATTAAAAATAGCACAAAATGCCACACTCGTTGAAGGGAAATATAAAAAATAGCCATAAAATTCGAACAAGAATAATTCAACTTGACAAGTTAAAATGTAAAATTTAACAAACTGACTATCTTGACCAAGATTTTTATGGTTGGTCAAGTCAAGGCTTATTCCAATGCAAGAGTTAAGAGTTAACCTAGCGAAGTAGCTAAGAACATGGCCACGACAAGTAGTATCTCACACAGGTTTGTTAAGATCTTTTACGTAGGATGTAGTTTAAACTTTTACTTTAAAAGCTTGAGAAATAATGAAGCTTTTGATAAAAAACACTCTCGCTATATTTAATTTTGAAAAAAAAAACAAAGCGCTCGAAGTGTCTTTAAAGTAGCTTTTCAACTCATATTTCCAATAGACTGTACGGCTGCAACATTGTTGCGCAACATTTGACATCATTTGTAAGCACTTATTCAAAATTCTCATAAAGCTTTTTTTGAAAGTTTTCTCAGCAATTTGAGCCATTACTTACTTCCTTCAGCGTACACTGCGCTTTATTAATCAATTTGTAACAATTTTTGCCATAACTTAAAATGTAATAAATTTCAACGTTGTTGCCATGAAAATAATACACTTGGCGCAATAAGCTCAAAAACAAGCGTGAGTTAGCTTGCAATAGTTTGCAATTTTTTTTTTTCTGCTTTAGCCAGCTCACATTCTATATGAGCTCATGTTATAAATCTTGGCAATAAGCAGCACGTTTATTAGTCGCAGAAGTCCTCGCTGTCGCGCCGTCGCTTTTGTAGCTAAGCTAAGCATAGGCTTTAAAGGGTGGCTAGTCAGTTACCTGGCAACATCAACATCCTCGCTGGTATCATCAACAAATTTATGTTTCCTTATATCGCACATAATTGGAAGTGTCGTCGTCGTTGGTTATGTTGTTGTTGTCGTTGTCCACAACAAGTGATGAGCGATCGCTGCTGGTTGCACACAGGACAACGCTCAAGCTGACACTCGCATATAGCTTGCTTGAACTGGCAGAACCTTGCCTAAGATCGTTGCTGAACATTGAAGTCATTGAAGCATGAAATTTTCTCTACTCAGCACAGTTCAGCTCAGCTCGATGCTGCTTGCAGCCTAATAGCTGAGTTATTATTTCATTCGCGATTTTTGATATATGCACTTCATCGTTTTCCATTAAATTGATGGGTTGTTGCCAGCCAACTAGAGTCAGCTATAGCCAGCTGCTTGGCGCAAAAACTGGATGTTTTTTCTTTTTTTTTTTAATGCTTGCTGTTGGCATGTAAGTCGGTTTGGCATGAAATTGACGTAAAGTGACCACCCAGAAAAGTCGCGTTGCATGCTATCGGCCGTGTAGAGCTTTTCATGGTTTTGTTTTTGCTGTTGTTGTTGGTGTGTTGTATTTTTTCTTTGCTTTGTTTGCCAAATGATTTAGTTTGTGTAGCATTTCATTCGAGTACTAATGGCTTGAATGGCTCTAATTAACCAATTACAAAAGTAATTGAAATTTATTAATGTAATTATTGCGAAATAATGCAGTATCAGTGTTGAATATGGAGCTAGATAAATTATTACACTGTGCTACAAATTTGTAATAAATGAGGCTCTTATCAGGGTTGGAGGAAGTAGTTGGGGTTTTTTTTTTTCCTCTATAAATGATTTCTTACGATTTCTGATGATGTATAATACCTACTATAAAATATGTTTTTTTTTCTAAAACCCAGAATTTCAAATTAAAGTTGAAACAGCTATTAAGAAAAATATAATTTCTAAATGTTTTTGTTTGATTGGTCTGTCCAAGAAGCTGGATCAAAGGAATAAGGTCTGTAAGGCCACCTTCTAAATGGTTTGACATGCTTGCAATTCATTGATTTTTTATTCGTCCACTAAAACTATATTAAGTTCATTTTAGGCTCATGGACAAGGGCATCCACAGGGGGAGAGGGGGCACGTGCCCCCCTTGACTGGAAAAATGTTATATTTTTATTTTCTCTGTGTGTATATTACATTTCCATATCATAATGTTCATATACCTGCTCACCAATGCATACCATCGGTCCCCCTCCCCCTTTGAAAAATTCCTGCGGGCGCCTATGATCATGGATATACTCCATCCATTTTGAAACCACAATTTCCCACAATTTTATAAGTTATGGTTTAATACAAAATGATCTATAGGCAGGTGTCTTATGGGAATGTGCGTAAACATGTGGACTTAAGGAAGATTTTTCCGAGGGGGTGTAAAAGAGTATCAGTGGTTGGAGAGAATCAGTTAAGCCTAAAATTGGCTCATTTATTATTTGAATGGGTCTTATGTATGAATTAAATTAATTTTTAACCCCTTTCAAATAAAAAAATAGTCTTTTGTACAATTCGATGTTATTTTAATGAACAAATTATCCAACTCTGTCTCTTTTATCAAAGAATTCCATAAAGTGGAAGGGGAAAAAAAGGATTTAAGCTTTTTATGGCGGAAATAAATTATGTAAAACCAAACTTCAAGTTCTTTCTTTCCATAGTTAGTTAACAAATACTTTTTAGATATTTCACTCTCTTCTTTTCAATCATTTTTCTCCCCTATTTCATTTTCCTTAATTTACAATAAGTCTTCGTTTCTAGAGCAAATAATTGCTGTCCCCATTTTGTGTTCCCTACGACTTTCCTAACGTCACAAACTCTAAATATTCCTTGAAGCTACCTTATTTCAAAGCGAACTATTTAAATTGCTAGAGTTTCCTATTATACTGCTTCTTGCCCCCCGCTGAAGCACATGTTCATAAATTCTCAAAGTATCTATAGTATCTCATAGTAGCTTTTTGGCAAATCTTTGTTTAAGCTTTCCGCCCGTTTCAAGCTGAATGCCTAACAATTATTTTCCCTTGCTTTTCCTCACTTTAATGTACATTCTATAATTTATTAATAATTGTTTATACAAGCAAATTGAAGCAATTGTTGTGTGTGTGTATATATTGAAATTTCGTTCTATAGAATACAAAGCACACGCAGCTTCAAATATACGCAGTCACTTACCTAGATACTATGCTACAAAGTCACGAAGTGGATGAGCGTACAAAGCTTACAAAGCAATAGCCAACAATTTGCACCAGTGCTGCCAATTCGTATGCCCATCATTGATGGCGGCTGGGAATTTCATAATGGATGCCAATTGTCCTGTCGGTTTTGTTTCCTTGTCCACCCCCGCCATACGGCCTAATTCGAGCACAAGTGAGATGCTGCAGGAAGATCTGAGGCGAAGACATTTTGTTGAAATTTGCAGACAATTGGAGCAAAATTAATTTGATTATTTACATTCGACTATGCTTGGTTGTGCAAATTGTTCTAGAGGGTGTTATTGTAATTGCTGCTGCTTAGTGTTGTTGTTTTTGTTGTTGTGTTATTGCCGCCGATGTTTTAGTTAATGATGTCCTAGTGTCTATTGTTTGGTCCCATCTAAGCTGTTGCTTATGCTATGGAAATATGCTACTGCTTCGGAAATTTTACACTTAGAAAAAATTAGTGTTTTTTCAATAACTTGTAGGTTTTCTTAGCCCCAATGTTGATCTGGTTACTGGTTCAATGACCTTTTATTGTTAAATCTTGTCATTTTTTTCTTGGTTTTAGCGCAGTTGGGCCTGAGAAGTATATAATTGTACTTCTACGCCATGGTATAGTCCAACTATATCTAATTTGCCACACAGCTACTTTGACTTTCATTCCAAAGGCTCTTATTTTGAATTCTTACTGACTCTTGAAATCAAATTCTTTTTGAAAATTTTTCGTATCGATATGAATTCAGATGGAAAGAAATGAATTACACGAAGGTTGTTGATAAAGGTACTAAAATTGTTGAAAAAGGCATTATTTTACTCAGAGATATAAAATACAGTTTTTACCAGGGCTGTGGAGTCGGAGTCTGTAAGGATTTTTGGGTGAAAGAGTCGGAGTCGGAGGCTTAGAAAATGCACCGACTCCGACTCCGACTCCGATAAAAAAAATCATTACCAATTTTTAACGAATATCGCCATAGAACAAAATCTTATTTGAAACAATCTCTTAAAAGGGCCCTATAGGGCCTGGTTGTTTAAAAAAAAAAGTCGTATGTTGGTACTTGAGGTGTCATTTCTAATTTTTTAATCATCACTATAGCGTTGTGATTTTCATTATTTTTAAAAAAGTACGGTCCAATGACGGTCAGAGTACATTGGCAGCTCTTGAATTGCCTCTGACTGCTTTTCAGACCAAATTCGGCAACTCTGTTTGTTAACGTACACATTGAGCCAAGAATGCGCTTCGTCACTAAAGACAATTTTTAGATAAAAAAGTCAATCTTCATCCAACTTTTCTAAGGCCCATTCACCACACAAACAAAGTTCGGGTAAGTCACCCGACTTCAATCCTTGCCCCAAATGTATTTTGTATGGTTTCATACCGAGGTCTTACGTGAAATTTCCCAGGTGGTCAAATAACACAAGCCTAATTGTAGAGAATGGCAACGAATTGACATATCGCGATCTTCATTGACACTGCCCAATATAGCAGTATTTATTAAAATTTAAATGAATTTGAATTACTTTCCTCATATTTTTAACTTCCTCATTTAAAACATACATACATACAAATTCGATGCATGAAAAAAAAAATAATTGATTTTTAATTTTATGGTCGGAGTCAGAGTCGGAGTCGGAGTCGGAGTCGGAGTCGGTGCTTCAATACTTGGCGGAGTTGGAGTCGGAGTCGGAGTCGTGATTTTTTGAACCGACTCCGCAGCCCTGGTTTTTACAACTTGATTTAAATAGATCCTATCTAGCACTGTATCATCAGGCCCGCCTTGAGCCTTGCGTGTTTGGCTAAATCAATGGCAATAGGCTGGACCGTCTGACACGATCAGCGGTGGCGTTAATGCCTATGAAGGAGTAGCAATGATCCGAAAAATAATTTGTTAGCACGGGGATAGTCCTTGTCCTGACAGAAGCATGAACACAAATACATTGATAAAAAGCATGTCTTTAGAGAGCGTAAAACAGTTGTGTTGAAAATGGATGGCAGTAAAATTACTGCAAAACTGTGGGATTGCTTGTGCAGTACACGGTGAGCCACCAGAAGTGTCTGACAGCCTAGAAAAAGTAGGCGATGATGTGTGTATATGGTAGAGCTGTATAACACGGAGCAAAATGCGAAGTTTTATAAGTGCGTAAGCGAAGTTAAAATCAGAGCAAATAAAATCGGAAGAAACTGAAGGCGGTGGCTTGATGTATAATCTGAAGATTTACGACATGAAGAGACTCACCTGGGACTATCTCACCCTAGGGTGGTCTCGGATTGTTAGGAGAATTTACGGGCGTGATGAGGCCACTTCTGCCAAAAGTGGTCTCAGAGCGTTCAAGGTGAATTTGGGCACAAAGATAATCTTGACTCTAGTAAGAGGTTATCGGGATGCTCAAGGTATTTTGTATCACTGTGGTTGCCAACGCAGTAATGCAGAATTGGTGATGCTGGACAGGTTGTCGGACGTCTTTTGGTGACTCAAGGATGATTTGGTGTAAATAAGTGTTGAATATTATTATTCTTCACAGTCATGTGTGATACGTTTTATGTCAGTGTGTGTGATTGCTATGTCGGGGCAAATCCTTTAGCCCAGGAGACTATCGTGGGCTGGCCCTTCGGGGAGTTTCGTGCTGGCTGTGGTAGCACAATGTCGCGTGCAGGTCTGTGATGATCGGTGTGGAGTTGCACTTGTTTACAACCGGGTGACAATGCCCTCATATTGTCAGAGATTTTAGATTGGTCTCGATTTCTACCAATAAATGTGGAAGGTGATAACACTAGCCTTCCATGATTGGTACTATGTCTCTCTATCGGTATGCAATCCATACAGGATATTTATTAAATTAAATATGCTTAAGTGTGGTGGTGAAACCGTTATTGAGACTATAAAATAGGGCGTTGGTCGCGTCCGGGTTCAAGGAGTTGGGTTCGGTGGATTGTCGGAAGGACGCTAATGAAACGTAGCTGGGTTAGCGTCCGGAAGATCATCTGATTGGATGGATGTTAATTACCGTACGTTGCTATATTAGCGTTCCTGAAGATTAATCCACTAGATCTCTTCTTCTTGAACCCAAAGACTCCTTGTGCCAAGAGGCACCGTAGAATTGAGCCGTCAAGGCAGGTGTCTACGTTAAACACAACCGGATGTTTTCTAGCACTGTACCAAATTTTACTCTTTTCCTTGAATATTATGAGATATAGTAAGGGTATTCATAGAAAGTGACAAGTTTATAATTTGGTTATTAAAATATTTCTATCAGTAAGATTTCTGGACCATCTCCTTAAGTCATTTACAATTTTTTTGCATGTATGTGAGCTGTTTAGAAAGTTGGACAGTTAACTTTCTTCATACCGGGAGAAAATAATATTAGTTCATCTGAAAAAAAACTTTTTTCCTTTCAAAATACCTGCAATACATAAACAAGACAATAACTTATTGCTCATATAATTTTACCAATAAGTTTGCTCATCTTAATTGTGAAGCAAATATATCTCGTTTGTGCAAAAGTAAAATACAAATATCTCCTTACAAATTTAATTTGTTCATTTATAAGGTTTTCTTTTTACCATTTTAAGCAACTATACGAAGGTTGCTATTTATAATTCTGGCCTTGACAATACTTATCATCTAATGTTTCCATTGGAAACTTGACATTGTTGACCATAATTCAATCATGAAGAAGCATCTTGCGACATCGAAGTTTCCAACATGTTTGCAAACTTCTTTAAAACAACCTACTCCGATATACCATTGAGCATGAGTCTTGAATATCCTTACCTACCACCAGTTAACTCTTTTGAAACCCCCGTAATAGATTCTAATATAGTTATGCATTACCTTCGACAAGTTAAATCTTCTTTTACGACTGGTCCTGACGAAATCCCGAACTGCATTTTAAAACATTGTTCTATTAGTTTGTGTTCTCCCCTATCAAAAATTTTTAACACATCCTTGCACAGTGGTCATTTTCCCTATATATGGAGAAAATCTTATATAATACCTCTTCATAAATCCGGCTCAAAAATTGATGTTTCCAATTACCGAGGTATCGCAAAACTAAGCGCAATCCCTAAGTTATTTGAGAAAATTATAACTGATCAAATAACCCACGTTGTATCTTCCTCCATTTCCACCTCTCAACATGGTTTCTTAAAGGGAAAATCTACGTCAACTAACCTCTTGGAGTTTACTTCGCGTGTCATCAAAGGTTTTACTTTAGGACGACAGACTGACGTTATTTATACAGACTTAAGCAAAGCTTTCGATTGTGTCAATGATTATCTTCTTCTGAAAAAGCTTCATCTAATTGGGTTTCCCGTCAAACTATTACACTGGATTAACTCGTACTTGTCGAATCGTTCTCAAAAAGTTTTATATAAGAATTCTATGTCAAAAAATATTTTGGTCACATCTGGTGTTCCGCAGGGAAGTCATCTTGGTCCGGTTTTATTTTAACTGTTTATAAATGACCTTCCTTCTGTAATAAAACACTCTAACGTCTTAATGTACGCCGATGACGTGAAACTTTTCCTAACTTACAAATCGCCTGAAGATCAACAACTCTTACAATCGGATTTAAACAGTCTAGTTGAGTGGTGTAATTTTAACCTTTTAAAATTAAACTTAAAAAAATGTAAGCAAATGACATTCTCACGTCGAATTGCTAATAGTATAAATTACACTATAAATAATACTAACTTAGAAATTGTACACAGTTTTCTTGATTTAGGTGTAATTATGGATCCTAAACTTCGTTTCAATCTTCAAGTTAATTTGGTGGTAAATAAGGCTAGAGGTGTCCTTGGTTTCATTAAAAGATGGGCTAAAGAATTCAACGATCCTTTCACTACTAAAATACTTTATACCTCTCTTGTTAGACCAATTCTTGAATATGCATCCGTAATATGGAACCCTCAATACAATGTCCACATCGATGCATTAGAATCGGTTCAAAAACAATTCTTACTTTTTGCTTTACATTATCGTTGGAACCCCAATATTATTCTTCCCCGTTATGAAACACGCCTCAAAATTATTTCCCTGCCTTCCTTAAGAAGCAGAAGAATTATGCTCAATGTCTCTTTTTTATACAAATTACTAAGTGGTGATATAGACTCACAATACCTCCTTTCTTCATTAAACTTCAACATCCCCAGGAGCGGAGCCAGACATTTCCAGCCTTTTAAGTTGAGTCAGTGCACTTCTAATTATGCCCTTCACGACCCTTTGCGATGTATGTGTAGTGATTTTAATGGCAACTTGAACTTGATTAATTTTTCTGACTCGGTGGATGTTTTAAAACGCAAAATGATATTACATTTGAATACTTAACGCATTCCTTGTGATAACAAATATAACTCGCGATAATTGTGTAGATTTTACGATTCAACAAATAAGCATCATCGAATATGATAGATACTTTAAGTTTTCGTTTTATTCAGTTTCGTTGCTTTATTTTTTCATGAAATTATTTTAGATCTTTAGTTCTTCCTTAGTTGACCATGTATACCGGGTCTATCTTTTCCATACAAGTTTTTACCTGCGTTAGCCCAAATGCATATCCAAATAATAACTTTAGCTCGGTGTTCCCTTATTTTAGTGACCCGAATATATTTATATATTGTGTCTGCATAATATATACTTGTATATCTGTGCTATGTTTGGTATTGGTTTGGTGTTTGAGAGTTGCATCTCTTTTCCACGTAAGATCTTGGGTTGGACAGTGGCCCCAAGCTGAACGACAACAATTATAAATGCGGTTATATATGGTCTAATAAATAACTTTGGATGTTGTCTTGTATTGCTTCGTATTATGAAGAATGTGCTTTTATTCGATGATGTTTATGAAGTTTACATAAGCACAAAAAATTCGCAAATTTTATTTAATTTTAATTTCCACTGAAAGGCCAAGCAATTGTGCTTAGTGGAAGCTATTATTTGCCAACAGGTGGTAAGTTTTAGCACGTAGGTGCATTCTATCAGTCCGGCTGATCCGGGAACTTCTTAGAATGTAAATCGTGCATGCGTATGGCGCGGGTCATACGTATCTATGAAGATTTCTTACATCCGGGCGAATCAAAAAAAAAAAAAAAAAAAAATAATCTTCGTTAGAACATTTTGCCATCTGAACGCGATTTGCGTTGTTTGAAATAACTTGAAACATTCGTGTGGGAACAAAAATTTGAATTGACACGTGAACATTTTCGTGCGATTATTCTTCATAACTTTTGACGTAGATTATCAATATCTTTAAACGGCGATAAAGCACCATCGTACAGAACTTTAAAAACTGGTTTAACGAATTCAATCGTGGCCGATGTTCGCTTCAGGACGAATACCGTGAAAAAACATCGATGCTGTCCACAGGACTTTTTAAAAATTCAAATATTAAATGCAACATTGAAATGTCCACAGTGATTTAATAAAAAAATGGTTCGTTTATGAGAAATTGTTTCTACTGATATGATAAAAAAAAACATTATTTTTTAAACTCATTTAAGAATGCAAAAAAGAAACATTTATGATTCATTTCTAACCTCATTTATGGACAAAAATTGTTAATTTACGAGGAATTTTTACCTACTAAAATGTAAAAAAATGGGTTTTTTTGAACTCAAAATAAGTTTTCATGAATTTCATAAAAGAAGTACAGTTTTTATTTATAAGAACAGTTTTCACGAATTTAATCTTCTTAGCAAGCACTTTTGAGCGCGGAAATAAAAAATCAAATATTTGAAAAAAAAAAAATTTTACCCAAAAACGTTCGCAAAACTCTCATCTTATGCAAAATCTTCGCTTATGGTTCAGTGGGTTCAAGTAAATGATGAAATAATACGATCATGGTACATAACCTGAGTAAAAGATGAATCATGCATTTATGCATATGAGCCCGAACAAAACGGCAATCAACTGTTAAGGTTGTGACTGTAAACTGTTGTTCGCGGAAGAAGCACATCGAAGCAAGTGGTTGCCTGTTTGTACGGCATACCCGATAAAAAAGTATTTTGATCTATATGAAGAGTATTTTGAAAAGCAATGAAGTAAATAAGGATCATAAATATTTATTTTTTCATTATTAGGCCAGAAATATAAATAGCAACTTTCATAATTTAAAGCATATAAAACACCCTGTGTCTCAAAACTAAGTGTAACTAAGTTAGTGAGGACTATCTTAAAATTTTTTGGTCACATATAAAGTAAAAACTAGTCTTATACGAGAAATAAAGGGAGGAAATAAAGGGGACGAATAATTGTTTCAATGTGAATTAAATTTTAAGTAAATTTGAAAAGTAAAAACAAGGTCCTTATGTAAAAAATACAATAGTTTTTTAAACTGTGAAGCGACCTGTTGTTCAATAATACGCCTTTGCAACGCTACTTGATACAACCTTCGGAGTGAAAAAGTTCCGAAAGTAAAAATTTTATTTAAATATATTTTTCGTCGAATGAACCTCAGTCTTTTTTGGACTTACCAGAATAGCATATATACAAGAAAGTTTTTTCATCATTTTGCTCATAATTTTTACCACAGTCATAAGGTAAAAAGTAAAATTTTACACCTTTTATTCACGATGTTGGCTCGAGCACATATACCATTGAAAAGGTCAGAAAACTTGGAGTTAATATCGGTTTTATGCCGAAACAACTTAGAAATACTTTGCCCCCGCCTTTTGTAAAGCAAGCTCCCCTACTGACTAGACTATATTTTGATATAAAAAAAAAAACTATCAACTTTGAGGAAAGTATCAAAATTAAGTGAGCATAATTATAACATTCAAAAGATTAACAGTTGCAATATTTTTTTTAATGAGGAGTTCTCCGAAACAAATTGATGCAAACATTTTTCAGTGTAACTTACACGCTATTAATTTAGAATCTGGTGTTCACACAGCAGCCAGCTTGTGTTCAGCATCTTGTCTTGATTTCAAATTCAAAATTAGATTAAGTCCTGAAGTTATTTATACAATCTAAGACACACACATGCACACACAACACATAAAGCCATGCCTAAAATACACATGCAAATACACACAGCCATACACAAGGACAATTAAAGTAGTGTCTTTGTGTTTATTTTGAGGCTTGTTAAAATATATTTATGATCATTATTGAAGAATATTGAGAATTTAGCCAGCACCTGCGTCAATAATAAAGCCAACGGATGGATCAAATTTGGCAGGACATAACAATGTTGCCTACTCTAATATTAAGTACATTTATACGCCATTTAATCAAGTATGTACGAATGCAAGCTGTTTATTTGTAAAACATATTCGGATCGATGCTGAAAATATTTGAATAAGTCAGTTACGTGAATATTTTGTGCATAATAAATTGTGTAAATAAAGTGTGTGTCTAATGGGGGGGAGGTGGGGAGGTGGCAACATTGGCAACAACGTTTAAAACTAGCCAAATATTTATGAATTCATTACAAATAAATGCAAATAGCAAAGATGTGGCAGCACTAAACGCCCACGGCACAACAAAATTGCAACTAATGAATATATAAGAGAGTCAACTTTGTGTGGCATTTACACGCAGAAGAAAGCAAGTAATTTTACCAAAATAATTTACAAAAATTTAAGATGAAAAATTCGAACAATTAAAGCTTTTAAACTTTGTTGAATTTTTTCTTATAATTAAAATGGCTAACATTTTTAGCCATGTTAGTTTTTGTTTTTCATGTAACACTTCTTGAAATTTTGTTGCTCTTAAAGTTGTTGTTGTGTGTGTGTGTGTGTTTTTTTAATATTTGCATCTCATTTGCACGCATTACAACGCTGCAGCCAGCCAGCTTCGTGCTTCAAGTGGCAGCACTTTGCATATGGTTCGATGGCAACTCTGTGCTGCATTTTTCCCCTGCTATTCTGAAATGTATGCAAAATAATTATTTTACACTCAATTGATTTTCTATTAATATTCAATTTGAAATTTTATGATGCAAGAACAAGCAGTATAAACAAGCAGTGTTGTTGTTGTTGTTGTTGCTGTTGTTTTCGTAGTAGTTTTTGATGTTACTTACCATGAAAGTAAAGCTGGAGTGGTAAAAATTCATTATTAGCTGTTATGCGTCGGGAATGGATTTAAAGCAGAGAAATGCAGGGTAAAATATGTTGTAATATTTTTGCTTGTGTTGAAGTATTGATGGGAAATAATTTAAGCAAGAGGGTAATTCCGAAATATTCGCTATATACTGAATTGAAATTTTGAAGTTTCTTCTGGAAAATACTAGAAAACTACAGTGAAACATCAAAATAGCTAAGTTGAAGCAATATTTAACATTTCAACTTATGTTAAATAACATGAATTTTTCAAAGGTTTAATATAACGAGGGTTGAAAATGTTTAAAAGCTTGAACATTTCCCAAAGTAAGCTATCTTCGATGGTTGAATGCAAAGGTCACATTTTTTTAAAGGTTTAATACATCAAAGCTGGATTTTTTCTGAACAAACATTTATCTTCTTAATTAAAAAAACTTGAAATTATCATTGACCTTAGCTTAAAACTTTTGTGATATGACAAGAGATATGACGATGTATTTTACTTTTGAAAGTTTAAAATAATGAACAATAAAATTCAAAATTTTCTCTTGTATAAGTTAATATCCAGCACAAGAATCTGTAGCTACCCAACAAACAAAATGATTCACTAATGTTATCGTTGACGAATCGCATTCTCGTTCACTTCATTCATTAGCAATTATTAGAAGCGATTCATTTACAATATCGCGAGCGGGAGAAATTCCTCATTCGTTAAAAAATCGTTAAAACCGACAAAAGCAATTCCTGAACGATTCGCCAAAACTAAGAAAACTAATTCGTTAACGAATATTCATATTTAAAAGAAGCAATTCGTTAACGAATCGTACTTTAAAAGAAGCAAATCATTAACAAATCGTCGAATTTGAAAGAAGCACTTCGTTAACAAATCAGCAAAATTCAAAAATAAAAATAATTCAAAAATCTAGAGAAATTATATATATATATATATATATCATATATATATGCATTGCCTTACACATTTAACTACTGATGGCAAAAAATTTGGTTCATTAGAAAAATTAATGAAAATTTCTTGCAACAAATTAAACGTCAACTTAGAAAAAACAATAAATTTTGCGCACAAATATACATATAATAGAACTGTGGAAAGAAGTGCAAGTAGCATTTTCAAAAATTCAAATGTTAAAACTTTAACCTTCGAAAATTTTAAGGATAGTACTTATACTTATATAAAAACTGAATACATTTATTTATCATTAAAACATCCAAACAACTTTTATATGCATAAAGATGATATTTATATGATTAAGTATATTGTCAGAAACAATGACGAGGTTCTTGTTAAGGGTCAAAAAATTAAATTACAACTGAAAATAATTGAG
The DNA here is from genome assembly GCA_943735915.1 of Pherbina coryleti. Taxonomy (NCBI): domain Eukaryota; kingdom Metazoa; phylum Arthropoda; class Insecta; order Diptera; family Sciomyzidae; genus Pherbina; species Pherbina coryleti. Next base: position 3,092,977 of record OX030952.1, read on the forward strand.
CTGAGCAATGCATATTTTTTAAATATATTTTATACTCACGATATTCAATTAGAAGGAAACATTTTGTGTCATAGAATTCAAGATATTCCCAACAAACAAAATGATTCACTAATGTTATCGTTTACGAATCGCATTATCGTACATTTCATTCATTAGCAATTATTAGAAGCGATTCACTTATAATATCGCGAGCGGGAGAAATTCTTCTTTCGTTAACTAATCGTCAAATCCGAAAAAAGGAATTCATTAACGATTCGCCAAAATTATAAGAAGCAATTCGTTAACGAGTCTCCAAAACTAAAGAAAGCAATTCGATAACGATTCACCGAGACGAATCTTATCTTATCTTAATGACAGAAATTTTGAATAAAAATTATATTGTGCACTTGGTATGAACCAGAACTTTCAAATGATATAAGTTTCATTCGAATTTGTTGTCTTTAAAAGGAGTATAAAAAAAAGTAAAATTTTGTGTTTACGTATTAATATATAAGATAGCAATAACAAATTTTTTTGTTTATTAAATAAGAAACATAAACTAAATATCGGTACTAATTGGGGACATAAGTTCACGAATCGTTAAATATAACTGAAGTCACTCGGTAACGCTAAAACTGAAAATAGTCGCTAAAAATAAGAGTAATGGTTCGTAAATGAATTGCTAAAAATGAGAGAAGCAAATTGCTAACGAATCGCTTATTTTTAAAGAATTGATTCACTAACGAGTTGTAAAAATGTTGAAAAGCGATTTGATAGCGAATCGTTGAGACGGAAAAAATATTTAATTCCAAAAAACTGTTTCTTTGTTTCAATTGGGCTAAAAACATCTTCAATGGAATTTAACAAAGACATCATTTCAATCGGTGCTTTCTTTAAGCATCAAGCCAACCTATGATGCAGTCATAACGAAACTATTCTAAAACAATTAAAGAAAAAGTTTCATAAGTGATGCGTTAACGAACCACCGCTCGCCAAAATGTTTATTGGGCTGTGAAAGTTTTTAAAATGAAAGTAAGTGCTGAGTTATACTTTTGCCCGTTATTGAATTCTAGTTGAAGTTTAATAAAAACTTTCATAAAAAATTTATAAAAAGTTGTAGTCTTTATTTATCTCACCTAGAAATAACTAAATTGGTCATATTTCGAAACTCGTGAAATTAAAAATTTTTTAATTAATTAAATAAGATAAATTAAATATTGGAAATAATTGAGGACAAAACAATTCGCTACGAATTGTTAAAGATAACTGAAACCATTCGGTAACGAATCGCTAAAAATAAAAGTAATGATTCGTTGATGAATTGCTTAAAATGTGGGAAACGAATTGCTAACGAATCGCTGAGATTGAAAAAACTGATTCGCTAGCGAGTCAAAAAAAAAATTGAAAGGCAAGTCAATAGCAAATCACTGAAACAAAAAAAAAATATTTAGTTGCAATAAAAATTTTGGGGAGGCTAAAAACATCTTGAATGCTCTTTTACAAATCATAATTTTAACTGATGATTTCTTTGAGCATCAAGCCAACCTCTGATTACGACGAAACCAATCTATTCGAAAATAATACGAAAAAACTATTGACAAGCGATTCGTAAACGAATCAACACTCGCCATAATGTTTATTGGGTAGTTTCTGTAACTTTTCTCACCGCAGTTCTCACCAAATTTTCTCAGTTTGACGTCATTATGACGTTATTCTCACTTACACTGTTTCTGTAATAAAATGAGATAAATCTGTGGCTCGTCTTAAATGTTTCAATTCTATTTTTCTAGGAATGTGATAGTGTTTCTGTAACTTAAAATATGCGACTCGAGTCACTTGAAGTTCTCACTCTGTTCGAACGTGGTGAAAAATTTTTTGTTTGTATATGTAAGTCATTTTCAATGATATATATACTAATATATTATTAACACAATATTATACATATGTATTAAAATGAACATATTTTTGATTTTATAAACTGAAATATTTCATAATGAGCTTGATTCCATAATCAATTCTGTATCATAACATAATCAGCCGCATTAAAAGAATACTCGGATCAATGTGTGGATAAGGTTAGTGTCTTTAATATTAACATCCAGTAAGTAGAAGAACCACGTTCAACTTCATACAGAGTCTTCTGTAACTTGTTGCAATTTCATATATTCCCTTTCACTTGTTTCACTTGTGTGTCTTTCCAATCACGGTCCACTATTTACTGACTTATCAGTTACAGAAACGCTAGCTTTCGCAAAAGTGAGTATTTTGGAACGAAACAGTGTGACGTCAGAAAATGTGACTTTGTCGCAAAAGTTACAGAAACGAGCTGATGTTAATTCAAGAAAATGGACGACAATTAAAATATTTATTTTTTCTGCCGCCAAAAGATCATTTTTGAAGGAAATATTACAGCTTGAATAATACTGCAGCAACCTTCCCTGTTGATAGAAACTTGCAGCAACAAAAGATACGGCGAGTGTTCTTCGGGGCAGCTATGACGACAGGTTCTTCTGGAAGACAATCAGAAAGAGGACCCGAATTCCAAGAGCATGATTTTTGAAAATTGAATCTTAAAGAAAATGCAAATAAAAAACATATTCCGATCAAACTTATTTTATTTTTTGTTTTATTCTGACAAACAAAATAAGATTACACAAGCCGACTTACGACGTAAGCATCGAATATACGAAATACGAGCTTACGAAGCACTTACGAAGTGACATGAAGCACCTTGATACTTTGTTACTTTAGGCAAAAAATCGCGTAGGTAGTAAATTATTAAATGGTTCCCTTCAACCAAATATTTCCCGTTAAACAATTGCCATTTCAGTGTATATCCTTTGGTTAAACGTGAACAACAACACGTGGTACTTAGCGAAGTTTGTGCCTGTGGTGAATTTTGTTAAAAGTGGTGATTTCGACTTGAAAGACAAGGAACGACTTGAATAGCCGACCTTAAGGCCTATGACCTATGTCAATCACTTCAAGAATTATCAAAATTGTTGGCAGTTAGGTTACTAATGGTAGAAAAAAGCCATGGGAATGATCAAAAAGGAAATGAGGTACCATTGGAATTGAAACTCAAAGACTTTTTTTATCAGAAAACTACTACTTCAATAGCAGAAAAGTCGTTTTTTCATCGGAGAAATTCTACTTCAATAACAGAAAAGGAAGATTTATTTGTATCGAATTGTCATGGGCATAAGGGCGTATCGAAAAATTTAGATCGTATTCTAAGAGGTCTCAAAAGTTGCATGGGGTTGTCAAGATCACCCAAAAAAAATTTAAAGGAAAGAAAAGGATGTCTTCCTGTCCCGCAAGGACAAAGTTGTTTTTTGAGGAAAACAGTCAAAAATAACGATCTTAAAATGCTCTGACTTTTATAAAAAAAACTGCGTATGTCTTAAAGCAAAAGTAAGTATAGGATAAACTAACAATATATTGGTAAACACGATGCCACTCACGATTTTTATCAACAGTGTCCTGTGTGAAGGATATTTGAAGCTAAAGTTGAAATCGAGATAGCACAGGACTTTTGATTATTACCCAATAGTATAAATTTTGGTGGTGTTGATTATACTGTTAACGTATTCTTTAAATTTACCACATTAATAATTAGCATAATTTTTGCATATGCATTTTGCTATTTTTGAGAAAAGTATAATTGAATGCAATATTTTAACTTTTTCAAAAACATGAATATAAAATTTCATATCTCGGGTATCAGAAATGGTAACGAAGAAACTTTGCTTAATTTGGATACTTCAAATATTTCTTAACAACACCCTGTCTAAAAGTATTATTTTAAAATACCAGCTTAAAGCCATAATTTTATTTTCTACTTTGATATTTTTTGATGAAATTGTTAAATTTCATGTTAGGAAGTATTTTTTTTTTAACTTTCAAAATAGAAAACAAAATCGTGGCCTTAAGCTGGTAATTTAAAATAATATTTTTAGACAAGGTGTTGTTAAGATATGTTTGAAGAATTCAAATTGATCAAAGTTTCTTCGGTTCCATTTCTGGTACCCGATATATAAAATCTTATATTCATGTTTTTGAAAAAGTTAAAAAATTGCATTCAAGTATACATTTCTCAAAAATAGAAAAATACATATGCAAAAATTATGCTAATTATTAATTCGGCAAATGTAATGAATACGTTAACAGTATAATCAATACCACCAAAATTTAGACTATTTGGTAATAATCAAAAGATCTGTGCTATCTCGATTACAAATTTTGCTTCGAATATCCTTCACACAGGACACTGTGGATAAGAATCGTCAGTGGCATCGTGTTTACCAATATATTGTTAGTTTAAGCCCATACCTACTTTTGCTTTAAGACATACGTAGTTTTTTTTATAAAAGTCAAAGCATTTTAAGGTCGTTATTTTTTACTGTTTTCCTCAAAAAACAATTTTGTCCTTGCGGGCCAGGAAGACATCCTTTTCTTTCCTTAACAATTTTTTTGGGTGATCTTGATAACCTCATGCAACTTTTGAGACCTCTTAGAATGTGAAATTCGAAAAAAATTGTAATTCGATACGCCCTAATGGGCATTTCAAAGTGAAACATCCATGAAAAAAATCTCAAGCAAAAAATAATTTTTTTAGCCCGTTCAATCATCGTTCAAAACCAGCAGCGAAGCCAAAAATCCATGAATTCAATCTTATACACTGTATTTGGTGGTATCAGATGGATGTGATCCACTTGAAACTGCTTGAACCAAATGAAACCATCACTGGGAATTGCTACTGACTGCAATTGATGAGCCTCAGCAGTGTATTCATGGGAAAAACGGTCGAAATACTTCGAAAGAAACGAAAAAGTGATTTTACAGCTTAACAGTGCGCATCCCTTCGTGGAAAAACCGGTCGAATCAACCTCAGAAACCCTCAAATGGTAAGTTATAGCCCATCCCCCGCATACTACACTCATTACTCCTTCTGATTATCACTTATTTCAATCGAAGACTCATGGTATGTTTTGGCGGAAACTCACTTCTTATAAATTTTGCAAAACTGGGGTGGATTTGTGGATTGCATCTATAGAAAAGGCCTTATACCAATCTGCTATTCGTTTTCAAACGAGGTACTGGCTAACGACGGACAACTCTTTGTATGATATGTTTTTCGAAATGCATTTGAAATAAACGATACTTTTTCAAAAACAGAATGGCACGAGCATCCAATATCCTGATTTTTATTAGTCTAATGATTAGACCAAATTTTTATTGGATTATAACGAAGAACCATGAGATTGCATAGAAACACAATATCTTTCAAAACTATCAAGAGCGCGCCTTTGCAATTCTATACCTCTTCATACACCCTTCTTGTGTACTTGGTAAAGAATATTTGAAGTTTATTATTTGCTGGTCTTTTAAGATCTAAGAACTTTTTGTGACAGTAAAGCTAGAACATGTACCAAATATATAAGGTTCATACTACAACTTCAAGCTCCTCCAGATATTCCAGCCAAAAAAATGGCATAAAAAACATATGTCATGTGAGTCATGTGCTACATGTCACTCTTTTGAGCGAAAATGTCTTAATTTGATAAACAACAACATAAACCATGACTTCCTAGAATAAGGCGTGTCTTCTACTGAGTAAAGGAGAGTACAAGCCAGTTAAATGCTGGCAGGGGTCATTTGAAGCCTAGTTAGGGTTGGCCCTTAGCTACTTATACCTATCAGCACTCAATTCGTCAATTCCACGAAATGATGGCCACGAAAGGTGCATTAATAGCTTTACGAGCTTCCATAATTATGTGAGTACAACGCGGATGCAGCACAACAAAAACAAAAAACAAATCATCAACAACTACAACAACAACAAAAAACAAACGCACCCTTTGCCAGTGCAAGCAAGCAAGTAAGAAAGTGGTGCTGCGTGCAAGTTGGCAATAAGTTTGCTTGCTGCTTGTCTGGTAATAAGCGTTAAGGAGCTAACAAGCTACGCAGGCGCTTTTCAACGATGCGCAACAGGCGCGGCGTGCAAATGCAGCCACTTGTTTAAGAGTCAGGTCGGCCATGATTGGTCCGTGCAACAAGATGGCATCTAAAGCAGACTCACATAGTGCGTTGAACAAGTACTAATTATTGGCAACAAGCTATACAGTCAAGGTAGCCAGCTACAAACGTTGCATAGTTTAGTGTGCGGCTCTTTATAAAATATGAGCTCAACGAGTCTAGCTTAGCTTCCTTCAACTTAAATATACTTAACTGAAATATATATAGTATAAATGTTGTTAATTATAATAATAATAATGCTGGCAACAACTGCCGCACAGCATACAACAGCAACATTTCGCATCAGCAACAACAGCAGCAACAACAAATAATGGCAACGCAATTTTTCAACAAAACATGTCTAGCTGCTGCTGATGTTGATGATAATGATGAAGAATATGAATTCTACACAATTACAAGCGGGGCGTTAACTGCAAAGTAATTGTCGACAACTGCAAACGATGAGCGGCATCAAGCATCAACTCTGGCAGCAGCAGCACCAGCAACAGTTTGCCAGAACAATGCAGGAAGATGTGTAGCGCAGACGAACTACTCTGAATGGGCGTGTAAATCCTTGCTAGTGTTTTGCTTTAAAAATAAATGATAAATACTCTGAACCTTAACCTAGGTTTGTTCTTTCTCTGAATGCGTTAGCTTCAGCGATCTGATGGTTGTTGCCTCGTTAGAGCCTAAAGTTGCTCATATAAGTTGTCAGTGATGAGCAGGAGGAGGAGAACTTGCTAGTTGAGCTAGAATAGAAGGTCAGACCCTGTAAAGAAGGTTGCAAATAACAGTATTAATTTTCACAAATTATGGTACCTATGCTTAATGAGAAGTTTTTGCCATTTCTTGCTTCGGCTCTGTTTGTGGCAAAAATGGCTTGAAATTTGCGAATTTATGGAATTGGCCAACATGTGGGAAAGTTTTACATATAAGGTGAAAGGAATTGTTCTGAAAAATAAAACGAAGATTTTATGAATTTGAAATTTTATGTATTATGATTGATATAAACTTTTGTGGACCATCTTATTGGTAAAATTTTGCACCATTTTTTTCCAGCATAGTCTGCCTTATCTCGCCAATAACGCGTTAAATGTGGATTTTGAACTGGTCAGTCGTAGCTGATTTATGAGCATCGGACGGTGACTTCACGTACTCCCTAAAAAGTAGTCTAACGGAGTCAAATCACATGATCTAGGTCACCAATTGGCAGGTACATTTCTTGATATGATTCGGTCACCAAAAGTTTATCCCAATAAAGAGTTGGTTTCACTCGCTGTATGACTTGTTGCACCATCCCGGTCCCAGCAGAAACATTCAGCATTTAGACGATTAATATTGACGTGGGGAACCAAAAAGTCTCTAATCATTTGCCTGTAGCAAATTGTGGGTAACATTGGCTCCATCTTCAGTTTTGAAAAAGGATGGCCAATGATGCCTTCGGCATGCAAACCACACCAGATAGTAACTTTTTCTGAATGTAAGGAGCCTGGAGAGTCTCTACAGGATTGTTTTCACTTTTAATACGACAATTTTGCTGATTTATGTACCCGTTAAAACATAAATGTGCCTCATCGTTGAAGGTGATTTGACGGTATAAATGCGGTTTAACTTTCAATTGATTTTCTGCTTGACGCAAACGATGGTCTGATGGCTTCAACACCTGCACCAGTTAGATTTTATATGGGTGTACGCTAATGTATTTTCTCAAAACCGTAGTGGACGGGCAAAGGCCGACTTGTTGAGAACGGCGTCGAATCGATAAATTTGGGTCCTCGGTCATACTCACTTCTACAGCGGCGATGGCTCTTTGGTATGCACAGTATGAGCTCGTATTGGATGAATATTGCCAATATGAGTAAATCGACGGTGCTTACGAAAAAAATCTTCCGACAGAAAATTGCGGCGAAGAAAATCTCTTTATTCAAAATGCGGCGGAAAAAATCACTTTTATCAAATTCGGCGAAAAAAACCACTTTTATCAAAATGCGGCGAACAAAATTATTTTTATATAAAAATCCTTTTATATAGTACTGTAAGGAATTACAAAGATGAAATAATAAATAGAAATAATTATTTGAAAATATAATTTTTTTCAGAAAAATTGTTCCCACTCCTTAAAAACGCAGCGTTGTTAACGTCACACTCTGAAAAGAGATTTTCTTCACCGCATTTCATAAAGAGATTTTCTTCGCCGAATTTAAACAAAACGGATTTTCTTCGCCGCATTTTTTGATATGGATTTTTTTCGCCGCATTTTGTAAAAACAGATTTTTGTCACCGCAGTTTAAAAAAAAAGGATTTTCTTTTTTTTAGATGGATGATTATGCGCACCGTTATGCGTGCGAACTGCTCTTTAAGTCTGCCAGATAGAGCGTTAATTTTGGAAATATATTTCCACGAACTGTAAACGTCGTATCGACGTAAATCTCTGCGTGGTAATTTGTCAAAGTGTACTGAACATAAATGTCAAACACATGTGTTTAATTTGACAACTAGTTTGACATCTATATTCTTCTAGGAAATTCTTTAACTTCTATAAAAAAACACTCGATATTTTGACTGGTTAAAATAAACAAAAAATATTTTGGGAACATTATTTTTATATTTTCCAAGTTTCGAATTGTAAGTTGTATCTTACATCTCAGATCTTACATCTTGCAATATGCAATTTGTGTCTTGTATCTTGGATCTGATATTGAACATCTTTCATCTTGCATCTAACATCCTATATCCCGGCATTTGGCATCTTTGCAACTTTGAGATTGTTTCTGCTGTGCATTAAGTGTTGTGTGCATCTTGCTGCTTACAACTTGTATGTTTCGTTTGATATCTTCCATTTTGTAACTTTCATATATATTCTTGCAGCTTGTGTCGCACATATTTTAATGTGCGTCTTCCATCTTGCAGCTTGCATTTTGCATCTGTCATCTTACATCTTGCATTTTGTAACTTGCGTTAAACCATCTTTCATTTTTCGTATTTAACCTAACAATTAGCTTCTTTCATCTTGCATATTTATTTTTGCATCTTTCATCTGGTATTTTTTCTGTTATCTTATGTGTTGCATCTTGCCTCTTGAATGTTGCATATTTCATCTTGCGTCTTGCATCTTGCCTCTTGCTTTGTTCATCTTAAATTCTGCTTGTCATTACATCATTACAACTTGTATCTTACACCTTAGTTCTTGCATCTTACATCACACATCTTGTATCATAATGAATTTTTTTATTTTGCATGTTACATCTTGCATAGTGCATCTTGTGTATTGCATTTTGCGCCTTCTATTTTCAGTTTTTCATCGTGTTATATTGTGGGTGTTATATTTTACAACTTGATTATTTGATCTGACATTTTCATTTTTATTTGCATGTATGTATGTATTTGTACATGCATGTTACATCTTGCATCTTTTATTTTGCATTTTGCATATTTTATCTTGCATTTTGCATCTTTTATCTTAAACTTTGCATTTTGTATCTTAAAATTTGCATTTTGCATTTTGTATTTATATTACATCTCGAACTTTTATATTGCGTTTTGCACCTTGCATCTGACATTTTATATATTGCATTTTGCATATTGCATTTTATATCTTGCATCTTGCTATTTGCATCATTGTACTTTGCATTTTGCATATTAAATTTACATATTACATGTGGCGTCCGTGGTGTAGTTGGTTAAAGTGCGTGGCCGCTATGTCAACGAACCTGGAGACCCGGGTTCGAACCCCAGCAGCGACAGAAAATTATTTGAATTAAAATAATTTTTCTGTACGGCCGCCATCTCTCTGCAGACAATGGCAAACCTCAGAGAGTAATCAAAATGCCATGTAAAGCTTCTTGAGAACAAGAATATTGCGTTCATCGCCGTTCGGAGTCGGCGTTAAACCTGTAGGTCCGGTTCTCGGTCAATTGTGTACAAACTTAATAACACGCACAACACAATTGATCATAAGAAGCTAGGTCAAAGTACTTTCAAGGGCTGAAATGACCAGTTATTTATTTTTTTTTTTATATTACATTTATCATTTTGTATGTTACATCTTCCATCGATTATATCACACTTTGCAACTTTTGTCTTGCATTTTGCATCTGGCATTTTAACTTTTGCATATTGAATTTCGGATCTTGGATCCTGCCTTTTGAATCATGGCAGCTTGCATTTTGAAGGTTGCATCTTAAATCTTTTTTGGTTCGTGCATCTTGCAACCTGCATCTTGTATCTGGTGTCTTTTATTTTACATTCTGCATCTTGCATCTTAACTGTTGAGTCTTTTGTTCAATATTTTTGTTTGATTTTTATGTGAAAATAAGTCAAAATTTTCTATTCATTCCATTACGTCTGTTCAAGTCTTAAAATCAAGGAATTTTGACAAAACGTAAGTTTGTTCGCTTTCAAAGAAATGCAACTTTTTTATAAAATATTTGGATAAATCGTCTAAGACAATGAAAAATTAATTTTTAAAATGTCAAAACTACTTGCATCCGGCATGTATCTGCACAAATTTCTGCCAAAAAATTGCAACGTAAATCATTACTTTTGAATCTCAACAAAATAATAACAATTACTTATTTAATTTTAAGCCTATTTAATATGGATAATATTTCTAAAATAACTGTAAGTTCACTTGAAAAAGGCTCCTAACAGCATAATGCACGCAACTTTCGTGACATTTGGCCATATTTATCATACTTTAAAATGTTCTCCAACGAAGAGTACTTCCTCGCTCATGTCTGCCTGTCTCAGCTAATAAACATATAAACATTAAATGTCACTGTCTATTTCGCTGTGTTCAGTCAGTCATACAGTCAGTTTGTCATGACATAACATATCATTAAATTTCAACTGCACTTAATGTCATAATAAATGTCGGCACAGGCACGAGAAATAAGCAAATAGTAAAAAAAAAAACAATCAACATAGACCAAAACATACCGTCATACATAGAATGATGACATACAATGAGCATTTGACACGCAACATTCAAAACATTCACCACATTGAATGTGAGCGCATTAGATAAAGTACAACTGTGAGCCAGAGATTTCCAACGCTTTTACATCTGAGAGTGCAGCTCATATTAAATTTTAAGGCAAATAAAGAAGAGCGTCAAAACAAAGAAAGAAGCAAAAAGAGTTCCAATCAAAAATAATGACACATAAAATGATCCACAACATGCTGCCCGAATGTCAAGTTCCTAGCGTAGCAACATAAATATTGAATTATATAAAAAAAAAAACACACGTAGATATAAAACGCACTTAATGCGCAGCAGCACGCTTGAGAATTTCTACCCACACCATGCGGTATGTACAACATCATTATCTGCAGCATTTGCCATTCATCAAAATGTGATTTTACCGAATTGGCAATGATAAATGAAAGCCACACCACATCACACATTAGACAGACAGACAGACGGACGGATAAGAGGAGTAACAGACATATTTACAAAAGAATTTCCAGAGATTCATGGACCACGCACTTGAAGCAAACAAATATACAGCATATCCTTTTACTCATTTACAGCGTCATCATCGTCCTCAGACTCAAGCTCATCTTCATCGTTGTTGTCGTCTTCGTCGTGAAACGCCGCCTCGTCATCGCCATCATTATCTACGTAATCCATTTACCACTTTTGCACATTAACGCATAGAAGACGCAATACAAAATGTACAACACGGTTTGGCAACAAACAAGCCAGCCAATCTAAGCCAAACCAAATCAAACACACATTCCTACATGGTCAGTCATCATGTCTAACAAGTTTGACCAACTTGTCTACATTTCCAGGCAGACTCCAATTTTATGATTTGACAGATGAACAAACGAACGCACAGTCAGCAGAGAGACAGACATACATACAGACAGTTAGACGTTTATATAAAATAGCCATGTGCAAGTATGTGCTTTTCTCCCAACCAAGAGTCAAACAGACGGACAAACAGTCAACTCTCTATGGACTGACTAGCTATAGTCGATATACAGCTATTGCACCAGCAACATTCGCACATCGCAGATTAAATTAAATATTATAAATGGCAGAAATGTTGTTGTCCGTACAGCAAATTATTCGAAAATTACCTTTTGACACAATTGTCATAAATCAAAGTATGTTCACGATCATCATGGCAATGACGATCAACGTAGTACACTCTGACTGCAACGACAGTTGTGCGTAAACAGGATTTCGTTCAAGAGCTCGCGGTTTAGTTGAAAAAGCATTGCAATGCGTTCAAAGCAATTATAATTCATAAGCTGTCTGTTCATTTTTCTACTAGCAACAATTACTAGCTGCAAAACTTAGCGGCTATGCGTTAGAAACAACTGACTGACTTTTACTCGATGTACCACTTCATTTAACCATTTTACCAGAGAAACTTTAATTGTAAGTATTACGGAAAAATCAATCAATAACTTAATTAATTTTTATGTCAGCGCCGTCATTTACGGAGCTCGCCTTGATTTTAACAGCAGCTGCGGTGCAGTGCGCTTTTTTTCTTTGAAAGTGGACTAGAGAAGTGATGAGGAAGATATTATTTCTAAGACTACATTTGAGAGGAAGTCTAAAATGTACAACAATAACAAGAATTTCTCGGAAAATGTTAAATTTTTCTCACGTCCTTTGCCAAGATCGGTTCACGGAGAGAAGTTATTTTGCAATTTATATATAGAATAAGAAAATCTTGAGTATTTTTCGCAACTACTACAAAAGATTGCTTATTTGTAGAGAAGAATATTGCTTCAAACATGGCCCATTTCGCGTAGAAGTGTAATCGCCCATTTCACATTGAAGTGTAATGTTAGTTGCACTGACCATCTCCGATTTGGCTCAAATTTTGTTTTTAGATTGGTTTACCGTTTAGAAAGCCAAATCAGGACTTTGAGATTTTAAGAATTTTTTCGTGGACCCACGACTTTGCGAATGCCAAAATAGTGGCAAATTTTTGAGGCAACGCTGCTCATTCAATTTAAATACGATTGTCGTAAATAGGGTATCATTGGAAAGGTTATTTGATCTATTTTAAAGGAAAAATAAAAACTTTTGATCGATTTGGATTTTGTTAGTTGCATTCTACGGAGAACGTCTACTAAATGAACATGTGCACAGCAGAGATCTGCATGAATGGATTCATTTGCTATTTCAAGTTCCTTTAATTTTTCAACTCCCTGCAAGTCGAGGCAGGCAAACAACAAGTTTGCGTGAATCATACGCAGCAAAAATCAAGCCGCCAAATGCAGAAAACTTGAAATGTAGAAACTTGAAATGTAAGGAAAAAGCAATTTTTTTGCAATTTTTTACAAATCGTTTATTTTCAATTCTGTTAACAAAGTTCGTGAAATTAACTTCGTGTCGTCAATGCAAACTTCGTTTCTCGAGTTGAGAGAACAGTTTAACTTTAAAGCAGTGTCGACCAAAACAACAGCATTTGTCTCATTTTCTCTTTCATGTATACGCAAAAAGACGAAGTGTTGCTCCACACGCGTGTGGTCACAGTGAAAAAGTATAAAAAACTAAAAATAGTTAAAAATATTAATGGAAAAGGTCAGAAGAAAATAAATATCAACAAGAGTAGACGCAGTAATTGTGAGAAAAGAAAAAATATATCGCCGAATTTCTGTTCCAAAACTAGCAACCGAAATAAATAGTGGATTTAAAATTGATATTTCGAGTCAAACTGTACGACGTCGTATAAAACTTGCGGGATTCGAGGGAAAAACTGCGCTTAAAAAGCCTTCTATATCGAAAAAAAACCAAAAACAGAGACTTCAGTGGGCGGAAGTAAATAATTTGGTCTAATGAAACGAAGATCCTTTTATTTGGCTCCGATGGAATAATAAGAGCTTGGAGAAAGCCAGGAGAACGCTACAAAAAGGAATGTTTGCACCCCACAGCCAAATAACCGTATTTATTTAAATAAAAATAAAATATATTGTTTTAAGTTAAATGGCAATAATTTTCTTATGAACATTGGGAAGGTCGATGATCTGTAGTTGCATTTCTTGGAATGGTGTTGGAAAACTAGTTTTTATAGACGGCATATTTAATAAAAAGATGTACATATATATAGAAAATAATCTTGTCTCAAGTACAGATAAAATGGATAAAGGCCTCGTATACTTTTCAACAGGATGGAGATCCGAAACATACAGCCAAATTAGTTACCCAGTGGCTTCAAGAAAAGAAAATACGAGTTCTGGATTGGCCTGCTCAATCACCAGACCTCAGTCCAATCGAGCACTTGTGGGCTCATTTGAAAAAAGTATGTGCTACACAAAAACCAACAAATCATTCAAATTTAAAGGAAATTATTTTACAAGAATGGAATAAAATTCCTTCTGAATTCACAAAACGCCTTGTGGAGTCAATGTGCACTAATATTGCACCAACTGTCAAACATAGTATAAATTACAGAACGAAAAAGTAATGTACAAAATATGTTTAGGCAGAAGCAAATTATGCAGGTAAATGACAACCGGTCTAAGATATTCTTGAAAATACCGAGTTGCCACTCCACCCTTCATAATTTAATATCTTTGCCAAACATGCATAATATATTACTCTTGCAACAATAACTAAATGAGAACTGTAAGAACTGCAAATGCAAGAAATAAACTCAGGAACAAAGTGCGATGCTGTTGCTGCTTGTCGGAGTATGTGTGTGAATGTGCGATGCTGTTGCTGCTTGCTTGTATGAAATATGTGTGTACGTGTGTGGTATAAATAAAATTCAAATACGGGAAAAAAACGAGTTGTAAAGAAAACATTTGATTTATCCACGTAAATATTTGAATAAAATTTATACTCAGGCGTGGATAATGCTAATATGCGTTATTTCCCTTAGTGTAGACATAATGTGAGGAAAACAAGCCTTTTATAAAGCGAATGTTAACTAGATATGAGAAGTGGATCGTGTACAGCAAGGTGGTGCGCAAGCGGTCTTGGTCCCTACTTTGTGGTACGTCCCTTATGAAACAAGAGGAAGTTTATGCTCTCAGTATGGTGGAAATATAAAAATAATGTATTTTAAGACCTCCTAATATTGTATTTTAAGAAACCAAAATATGATCTCGGTTTCTATCATCCTATTATCTTATGATCTGATAAGAATCTATCATCCATAACCATACAGGGCTCGTTAATCCTAATAGAGTTGTGTGCCATTATAACAATCCGCAACAACACACAAGTTTGCTAGCCCGTAAAAAATAATGGCGCTTGGATGGGTTGTGTTGCCACAACCACCGTACTCGCCTCACTTTGTGCCTTCAGATTTCTAATTATTTCGTAATCTTCAAAACTTTTTGCCTGGTATTACATTCCATTCAAATGAAGCCGTAAATCAGCATCTTGATATGATATTACGGTATATAAAAAGAAAATACTTCTACCGAAATATTCCCCAAAAGAGTGGTGTATTTTTATAGTCACAAAATTTTATTGAAAATTTTTTCTATGCTCATTGTAAATTAATACAATCTTGCATTCTTTCATCTTGCACATTGCATTTGGAATCTTAAGTTGTTCATCTGATATTCTGCGTCTTACGTATTACAACTTGCATCTTTCAGTTTACATCTTATTTCTTGCGTCTAGCATCGCACATCTTGTTGCATATATTGAATATTTTTTTTTGCATTTATTCAATTATATATTTTATGTGTTACAACTTCTATCTTACATCTTCGTGCATCTTGTGTCTTGCTTCTTGCATTCTGATATCTTACACTTTGCATCTTGCATCATTCATCGTGTTTCTTGCCCTTTGCATCTTGCATATTGCAGTTTGGACTTTGCATCGTTTACTTTGCATTTTTTATACATCTTATATTTTGCATTTTTTATGTTCAATTTATCATTTTACATACTAAAATTTTCCTCTTGCATATTTTATCTTGCATTTTGCATTTGCATCTTACATCATGCATCTTTCGTGTTAACTATTAAGTCTTTTCTTCAATATTTTTGTTTTATTTTTCAGTGAAAATGTGTCAAAATTTACCTTTCACTCCATAACGTCTTGACGTTTTGACTGGAACAAAAATTTAAGAAATTTTAACAAAATGTAATTTTTTTTTGCTCTCAAAGAAATGCAATATTTTTAAAATGTTCAGATAAATAGTCTAAGACAGAGAAAAATCCATTTTGAAATTTTATAAAAATGTCTAAACTTCTGGCATCCGGCAAGCATCTTAGCACAAATTTACGTCAAAAACATAAGTTTTGAGGATTGTGGAAGCTTATTAGACAAATGAGGCTATATACATATATAGTGAATTGACCTTCATAGGTACATCATAAAAATAAATAACCCATGCAAAATGTCACAGCGTCAACCCAATAGTATTTCTTATAAAATATCATATTGTTGTTGCTCTTAAGTCTTATCTTATTATTACAGATCTTAAATGTTTTCAGGAACTCGCAACGAGTTACGTGATTGAGCTAAATTTAATCACAAGATTTGAATTCAAACTTAAATTGAGAACATTTTGTTTGAGCCGTTGTCCACCTGCCAACTCAAAACGTTCAATAATCTGTTTTCTACGCATTTCCGTCTATCGCCTGCCTTAATTGTTGTTATCTGAATCAGGCACTAATCGTGTTCTAAGGATTTAATTGTGACCAGCTCTATTCGAGCTGGCCATCAAATCTGCAGCCATCATCGTCACTTTGCGTGTAATTCTGCTTCATTAGAGACTTAAACTAGGAACTCTGATGATGACGTCGCGACGGCTTACCTAACAACAAGCAACAGGCGGCTCATCTGCCGCTTTTGACACGATTGTGGCACAGCTTTTGGCTTTGGTTCAATTTCAATTTGACTGCAATGGTCAGTCATTGTCCACTTATCCATTGGATGCTGTCATTTTAACGTCTATCAGCCGCGATGACGCACGTTAGACCAAGTATCAGTTTCGGAGTTATTTAGTTTTTGCCATGGCCCCAAACAGCGTTTCATGCGTTCTGGCATTTATCTGTGGCACATCAGCCAAAGCCGCATAGTTGATGTTTAGATACTTTAAGCGGAGCTTTTAATTTCTGGATAAAAAGTAGATCGGGACTGCAAGTTGCATGTGTTACCAGCTGCACATGTGATGTGGCAAGGATGCGGCATATGGCTCTGGGAAGGTATTATTGGATGCTGCAGGTGTTTGTAATTGCATTAAGCCGTCAAACTGTCAAATGCCTTCTTTGCACTGAAAATGATTTTTCTATGTGGCTCAAGTGTGACGCATGATGAATCGGAATCAATGCGTGAACAATAAGACGATTATTTTTGGCAAGATAGGATGAATACTGTCGGTTGTCAAGATTTTTGTAAGGAATTATTTCTTAGACGATATAGAGCCTAGATGCAAAAAGTTTTCTCAAAGTATTGTATTTAAAATGAAATATTTTTATTGTGTGCTAAAATGTCTATATAACTGTGTGATTTTTAATGATCCATTTTATGTTTTTAATAAATTATCTCTAGAATTTAAGGCTCACATTTGTTCTATGTGATTTGTTTCAAGCAAAATGTTAAAATCTCTCTCATGTCAAGATCTATTACAAAACGAACTGCCTTCTATCAAAAATTTTGATGGAAGAATATTATAATTGGTTTTTTTTTTATATCTTAGCCAAAGTTATAAAATGTTTTATATCATTTTGTTTTTGTTTTTTATTAAAGTTCTTTTGTTGCCACTCAAATTGAGTGCGTGAAGAGATTTTCGGGTCAATCAACTCAACTTCCACTTGTATTTTATGGCGGGTTCTTTTATATCAGCCCAAATCAAACTCATCTTGTTCTGATGAACATGTGCCATAAATTCTTTTGCCTAGCTTATGTGAGAAAAAAAAACAACAACAACAAAAAACCTAGAACAAAAAGCTATGATTGATGATGCTGTTTAAAGTAAGCAGCGCGCTATAATAATTTGTGATTAAAAAATGAACAAAAAAGGAAAAACAATAACAACTAACAAACAACTTATTAACTTGTCCGAAAACTTGTTGCCAATGCAGATGAATGGTTTGTTGTTATTGCTGGCGCTGCTGCTGCTTGTGTGAAATCTTTAATGGTTGCAGCACGCGATCACTAATTGCTGATGTGTTCAACTCTTTTTTTGTTTTTTTTTTTTTTTTTGTTGATATCTAATCTAAACCTTTTTTTAAAATAATTCAAGTATCAATAAAACCACAAAATCTGTCTGTTTGCTCTTGATGATGGCAACCCACATTCAATCATCTGCAGACGATGGATGCACCAGCACTGCATTTACAGCATCATAAAACATTCAATTATGACATGAGTTGACAACTTGTTGGCATTCAACAGAAATTGTTGAATTAATTTTCAAGCAACTCGCAACCGGTAATCATTCAAAAATTTATGACTCACGAAATACTGATGCTAAGCATAGCAATAAAAACAACAGCAACAACAACAACAACCATAAAAACCATAACATGAGTTCAACTCATGGCTCTTTGATACATATCCATGACGTTTTTCTAGCATTTGTCATCTTGCGACGCGGCAGCTTTACTGCTTGCAATAGCGATAAAGCTGTGCGCATGCGCACTGGCAATGTCTTTATTACTATACATTATGGCACTGTGCAGCTGCTGTGACATTGCTTGCAATCGTTGTAGCAACTCTTTTAAGCCATTCCTCATTTTAAATGCTTTTTTTACAGATTTTCTGCCTTGCCAAATTGTTGGCAACACTTTAAGCTGCCGAACTGTGGGCTGGTTCGCAATTACAAGTGGTGAAAACTAGGAGCGAACATTTTTTTTCTTCTTTTTGTGTTGATTTACTAAATTGTTAAAGGAAATAAGTCCACAAGAGGTGGACATGGCATAGATTTTTAAAAAAATTTGTATAATTGATGTTATCTATATATCTATATATCTATATATCTATATATCTATATATCTATATCTATATATATATATATATATATATATATATATATATATATTATATAAAAGGGGTCTTTCGAATTTTCATCGTTCAATCAAGGGGGTAAATGCTGAACCGATTTTAATAATTCTTTCACTATTCAATTGCTATAATAAGCGACCCTGCTACTAGGTACTAACTTTTTGGTAAGTCTTTTTATTTAATTATTTAAGAAATCATGCATTTTAATTCATGCTGCCATTGTATAAGCAGCACGAAATAACAGCAAACAATAGCTTAAGCTCTTTGTTGAGAGAGAGAGAGGTGAGAGTCAAAAACTCATCGCGCTGCCATCTTGAGTGGATGGAACAGAAATACTCTGTTAATTTCTGGTACATAGTTGCCATAAGTCCAATATATCATATTTATTTTGATACTACCAAGCAACGCTGGGAACGGGATGCTAGTATATTTTATAAAATACTTATTTTATTCAATAATCTAGGATTATTTGTCCACTCAGTGTATCGGAATTTCCGGAATTTTGGGATATTGCTCCGTAACAATTATCTAGGGATTTTGTTATGTTTTATTGAAGAAAATTTCAACAAGTCATAGTCTTAAAAGATTTTCTAGAATGCTTGAGTAAGTAATAGTGGTCGGAAATCAACACTATGGCATGATCCACCATTAGAAAAAAAAAAAAAAATAAAAACTTTTTTGACATTTCAGCCCTTGATAGAAATTTGAGCGAGCTTCTTATGATCAAATTGTGTGGTTTGTATCCCAGCTAACACGGACAATTTTTCAATTTAAATAAATTTTACTAATCTGCCTTCACCTCCCTTCACCCCTCTGCTGACAATGACAAGCCACAGAGAGTATATAATGCCATGTAAAGCTCCTTGAGAGCATGCACAAAAGCCGTTTGGAATCAATATAAAACAAGTAAATCAAGTACTCGATCTTTTTTGACTTTTTGAGGTCAAAGTTGACACTGCATTAAAGCAAAGCTATAGACTTTGATCAAAAGTTATTAAACTTTGTAGAATTTGTGGTACTAACAGTTTGGTAAATTTTTTGCAAAATATGACAGAAAAGTTGATATTTTCCAGCTCAAATAAAAAAAAACTGACCCATTTTTTTTTTCGTTAACACGTTAACTGCCATGAGGCACATACGGTGTGCCTCAATAAAATGTCCACGTAGGCTCTGAGGTATAGCGTATGTGCCTCAGTATTTGATTACACATTATAGTTCATGGTTTAAAATTAGTACCTCGAAATGCAAATTCTGCATGGCCTGGTATACCTAAACCTATATTTAGCGCATCATTTTTATACCCCCACGATAAAAAAGAACGCCTTTACTGGGTTTTTAATTTTAAAAACTTTAATTTTGTCACCCCGTTTGTAACGCCCATAAGGAAGCGTGGTAGGTATAGAAAAGGGTATTTATTCTTGATCAGCATTCACCCGAGTCGATTTAGCCATGTCCATCTGTCCGTCATCCACAGTAAACATACAGTAAACGTATACATTAGGCCGTGAGGTACATATGTTGTGCCTCAATAAAATATTTCAAAATTTCACAGAAATAGGACCCGATATTTTTTTTTTGTATGGTGGCAGTTAAAGTGTTAAACTCTCTAAGATCAAATTTGGCACTGCATTAAAGCATATCTATAGACTTTGATCAAAAGTTATTAAACTTTATAGAATTTTTGGTACTGTTTTGCAATTTGACAAAAGTTACTTTTTTTCGATTTTCGAGTTGATTTTTCGATTTTTTGTAGAATGCGATTGCTTTGTAAGAATAATATATTATTTATGAAAAGTGTACTCCATACAAATGTATTTCTCTTTTGAAAACTCATTGACTTTAAAATATTATTATTATTATTATTATAAAAAAGCTTAGTATAAGTACACTTAGAACTAAGTTCTATTATAGTACAAAATTGTTTAAGTATAACAACCAAAGGCAACTAAAAATACTTAACTAAAAATAGTTTAATTTAATTTGGTTAAAACAACTTAATCTTAACATAGTGAAAATGAATATAAATAAAAAAATATAATAAAACAAAATTAATAATATTATGAGTTTAATAAGTGAGAGATAAAGAGAAAAAAGAAAATAAAAAAAAAGATAAAAAGATATAGAGCAGTTTATTAATGAGAAATAGAGAAGAAAGAAAGAATAGATTGCCTAAAAATTTCCCTTCCTACGATTTCTCTTAACCTTCGAGGCAAGGCATTCCATAGTCTAATGGCACTAATGAAGAACAGGCGGGAGGTACTTAGCGAATTATTCCTAGGAACAATCAGAATATGACTTCTTCTAGACAAGCAAAATTGAAGTTTATCGTACAGATATACTGGGGTTTTTTTATGAATGAGCTTATGCAGGTATATGCAGTTTCTTGCATTAACATAAGCAGTTAGATCGCATCCAAGAATTGCATTTCTGAAAGTGGAGAGATGGTCAAATCTTCGTAAGCCATATACGTAACGTGTAGCATAATTATAAGCAATTTCAAGTTTTTGCCGGGAGGATGAGTCGTATTTACAGTAGACTATTTCTGAGTAAGTTATCAAAGGTAAAATCAGTTGCAACACCAGCTTACGTTTTATGCCAACAGGAGTGACACAAGCAGACATTCTTAAATTACGTAGGACATAATAAACTTTTTTGACTACACTATTTACATGATCAACACAAGACAACGAAGAGTTAATATGGAAACCAAGATTTACAATTTTTGATGCAACAGTTAATTTGCATGCTCCAATAAAAAGGTCAGGGACGTCATGTATGATAGCTTTATATTTGCAAATCGGAAGAACGTACGATTTCGATGCATTAAGTTGAAGGCCATTGTTGATTGCCCACCCATGAACGCTACTGAGATCTTCATTCATCCTAGAGCAAAGATCGTCAAGAAGCCCAGTTCGTCGCGAAAGATACAGCTGAACATTATCCGCATATGCATGAATAGATGCATGTCTGCAGACACCAAAAACGTCGTTAATAAATATTGAGAACAATAGAGGACCAAGTATAGAACCTTGTGGAACGCCACTTAATACTAATTTATATTGCGAGAACAATTGACCGACTTTAACCTTTTGAGACCTATTACACAAATAACTAGACAATAGCTTGACAGCACTATTACAGAAACCAAACAAAGTCTTCAATTTATGACACAATAGTTGATGATTCACTTTATCAAAAGCCTTCGAAAAATCAAGCAAGCAGAGCAAAGTCATAGAACCATCATCAAATGCTGGACGTATGTCATCCAGAACCTTAACAACTGCTGAAGAACATCCATGTCCTGCGCGAAAACCAGATTGAAAAGCTGATAATAGTTTTTTTCGAATAGGTGCTTATTTATTTGCTCAGCCATAAGCTTTTCACAAACTTTTGATAGCGGTGGTAAAATGCTTATAGGTCTAAAATCATTTGGTCCAGATGGATTAGACTTTTTTGCTACCGGTAGAACAATAGCCACTTTCCACAAGTCGGAAAATGATGATGACAAGAAACATGCATTGATTATATGTGTTAGAGGGCTGATTATATGTGGCAATATAAGTTTCAGAAACTTTATGGGAATCCCATCTTCACCTATTGCATTTGACCTAATTTGCATGAGACAATTGCCAACATCAAGCAATATAAATCTCTCTTGTTGTTAGAAAACATTTGGTTTTCCTGTTTAGGTATTATGTTAATATTAAAAAGTATTATGTTAATATTATATTTAATTTTTAAATTATTGTGTAGAATCTCTTAGGGATTGATTTGTTATTTCTTTAAAATTTTTGATAATAAAATTTATTCGATAGGGTTAATAATAACGTAAAATATTCCTTTTTGTTTATAATTATCTCTACTCGTTTTCTATGCTTTGACAAAATATATGAAGTAACATAAAAAGAGCTTTTTTGTTATTAACAGAGTTATTACATTTTTCTCTGTTAACATAATGTTAAATTTTTAATAGAGCTCTGTTAAGTTTTTTTCGCCGGATGCTGCATTTCGCCGGATGCTAACTTCATAGAAGTCCCTACGCACACCCTTTTTGGTTTCGTTAAACTATTTTTGTCCTCTCAGGTAAGATTTTGCCTGGTCATAGAACTATCAGAACTTTCGAAAAATTTATAGAAATGCATAGATAGAAAAATAAAACAAATTTAATTTGGCCTTATTTAACTTTACTCATCTATATTGAAATTTTGATCGGAATCGGTGCACATTTCTGGTATAGGGCAATAATGGGTTATTAAGATTGAAAATTTACTGTCGAAAAATTTGTAGTGATTTATTACTTGGTTTTTCTTATGTGAAATTTTTTCTTAATACGCATTTGGACGCATGCGAATAGATCCTCAAAGTATAAAAAAATACGCCAACTGACAAACCTTTTGGATTCGTTTCCAAAAAATTAGCTCTAAGCTTTGGTTTTTAATTGGATTTGAATATTGTTAATAAGTTAATTAAATTTTATGGGTCACATCATTTGGCACTCATGCACAACAACAACAAAAACCATAACAACATCTATAAGTGGCAACATGAAAACAAGCTACCAATTTGGAAATGATTTCCAAAATAAAGTTATTTCCGGAGTAAAACTAAAACTTACAACTTCGCTGTCTTAATTGGCTGCCATGGGCAATAGCAACAACACCAACAACACTAACAACAAAAAATAACAACAATTGCTACCAATCGACAACACAGCTAAATGTAAACAATTAAAAAGCAATTCAGCAACATGTTGTTCACCCGCGGTCAAGTTCAATTACGAAAAACCAGAATTAAAATAGGAAACAAAAATTAAAAAAAAAAACTCAAAAATACCAACAAACAACACATGAAATGAATGCGTGCCAACAAAATTCCACAAAGCGCTGCGCTGCGCATGCGTAGCGCTAAAGCTGTCATTGCACGCTTGTTAAAAGTATCTGAGCACTAAAATATGAAAAAAAAGTGACGATGACAATTTGCTAAGCTTGTCTCATTATAGTTGAAGCATTATACATACAAAAATATATCTGTATAGTTAAAAAACTATTAAAATAAAACTCTTGAAATCAATAATGAAGCTGCTTACGTAGAGGCTGCTAAAAATAGAAATTAATTACAGATCATGACCACAAAGTCATTAATCCAAATTATATTTGAATAACAACAGGAAAAAGTCGGTTTTTTTTCTTGTGTTGTGCCTTTTTATCTAAACACCTTTGTTAGCCATGTTGTGAAACACAAAGCTGGCTTATTTGCTTCACACTCATAAGTTTGGCCCAAATGATCGAAGTAGACACTTTGGAGCATTTAAGCCACTCAGAAATGTTTTCCTTTTAAGGTTATTTGTATGTTTGTTATTGTTTTTTGTTTTTTTTTTTTCTCAAAAAACATTACATTTGCTTAATTAATTCGTACGATAAATAAAACTGAAAAACTGACTGAGTGCCGCAGCACAAACCGTGAATAACTCAATTAATTCTCAAGCACGTTGTCTGGAGTTAAGAGTTTGGAAAAAAAAAATTAGTTTTTTTTTTTTTACTGGAGCTTGACAGCGACCAACATTCAGTTTTGAGGTATTTTAAGGCAGTGGGCACTCTGTTTGAATAAAATGTATTTTTAAGTGAATTTGGACAGCAAGTCTTAACTTTGAATAACTATGTGGCTGTGACTGCTTCAAATGCTGCTAACAAGTTTGGTAAGACCCATAAATAACTGCAACTCGCACCACATGTCACAAGATGTCAAAATTATTTTTACACCAAAATAGCAACACATTAAAAACAATTGCAAATGTCATATCATGTTGTCAACATAATTCGCAGAAATATGCTAAATATTGCGCAATGTTGCCACATTGCAGCAAACTCTTATAAAATGCCTGTTGTTGCTGCTGTCCATGCACGGCATCATGTACATTCACATGTTTGCCAAACAACAAACTGAATGGAGTTTGGACGCTAAGCAGATGGACGTGTTTGTCATGATCATGTGTCCACAAATGAAATTGATTTGCCTTTCGACACCTTTTGAATTTGTGAAATCGTTGTCGTCGTCGTCGTCGAAGTTGTCGTTGTCGTTTTCGTTGTCTTTATCGTCATTGTCGTTGTTGTGGTTGCTGTTGTTGTGCACGTCTTCAACGTGCTAGATGCTGCTGTTGATGATTACCATGGAAAACACCATGAAATATAAGTGGATCTCATTTAAAGTCACATTCGTCACGTTGACGCTTGGATTATGCAAATGTTAATAAATAACAAGAGACATGAAAATAGCATTTGATTGATGACGAATCAAAGAGAAATAAAATACCCATTAGAAAAAAACTATAAGAATTAGAATGTAGAATGTATTACTATATTGTTAGAGAAGAGAGTTCTTGTTGACAAAAAAAAAAGAAAAAAAAAATTGAAAAATTGCAAAACAAAAAACAAGAAAAAAACTTGGAAAACCAGGCCTAATTAATGAAACCACCTACTTAAAATCAGAGACATGTGAATTATAATCTTCAAAAATTCATTCTTGGTATTTTTAAGGCATTCGACAAAATTCACCAGACATGAAAGATCTTACTTTGAAAAAAATTCATTATAGACCCAAATATGTCTATGAAATATAAACTTTTCTAAAAAAGAAGTTGGGTGTATCTTGGACTCACCCGTAATTTTTGATATGACATCATATCTTTTACCTTATTATTGTCCCTATCTTTTCTATTTTTTTGAAAGATTCTTGAGCTTATACCTTTCCTAATCCCTGCTACACTTCTTTTTCCAATCTTCGTTCTTAAGTTTTTGCTTTATTTTTATCCTTAGGATCTTGAAAATATGTAGTCAAAAGGATATTTTTTCCAATCTAATTTATTTTACGAGTCATAGCGTATTAGACGAGAGAGTGAGTCTGCCGAAAAACAGGTATTAATTCGTTTTTCTTGAAATAGCTTTTCTGCGCTGTATACGATTCCGCATCAACGACTTGACCGATTTCGATGTTTGACGGTTCATATTAAAGCCTATTCAATTAAGGGGGCCTTCAGCAAGCGTTTTTTTTCCAAAAAAAAATTATTATCATTACTTTTTTAACGTTAAAGCAAAATAAATAGGAGGAAAAAAAGGGTTTTATTAAAATCGGAAATCTACAAGCCCCCCAAATTTCATATAAGTTAACAATTTTTTTGTTTTTTTTCGTTTCAGATCACTTAGCAGGGCTGTACAGTGTGAGGGAAAAATAAGTGTTTCACATATTTTTTCCTGTGAATTGAAAAAACTCACGGCTAACGGCTGTTTCGCAATACAAAAAGTTTGCAATTCGAAAGCCTACTTTTAATTTAAGCACTACAATTCGAAATGAGTGCCAAATTTAAAAAAACGATTTGAAGTTGTATTTTTGGTTCACCACCCAAAAGATCCAAATTGTTCAATTTAATTTGTGAAGAAGTGGATTAAGCGCTTCAAGGAAGTTGGTAATGTTGACGACGCTGAGGGCAGAGGTAGAGAATGAGTTCCCTCAAAAATGGTGGATAAGGCTATATCCAATTTATTTGATAAAAATCCGACTCTTAGCCTTAGAGCAGAGAAACAAAAACTATCTAAGACAGGAGTCGAAGTTTCTACTTTCACGATCAGGCCAATCAGGAACAAGAGTACCAACACAAAACCTTTGTGAACAAAAAAGCACTTTGAAAAAAGATTCACATGGGCCTATGAACATCTGGATCGTGACTGGAGCAACGTTATCTTTACTGACGAGTCCTCTTTCGTTATTTATAATCGCTTTAAGAAAGCTTGGACAAAAAACGGAGAAAGAGTGATTCAGCGAACAGTCAAGCACCCATTGAAGGTTCATGTTTACGGATGCTTTTTAGAAAAAGGTTTTGGGAAATTGATCGCTTTTACACAAAATCTGAATGCAGAGTACATGTGCAAATTATACAAATATGGTCTACTGAAATCTGCTGAAGCATTGTATGGAAAAGAAAATAATGATTGGATACTACAGGAGGATAATGACACCAAGCATCGGAGTCGCCATTGTACGGCATAGAAACAAGAGAATGGAGTGCAAACACTAGATTGGCCTTCTCAAAGCCCTGATGCCAATCCCATCGAAAATGTGTGAAAAAAATTAAACAAAAACTGAGAGGAAAACGTATTTCAACCAAAAAACAATTGATTCTTACGTTAAAACGCATATGGGAAGGGTTATCACCGGAATATGCTGCACAACTCAGCCAAAGTTGCGTCAGAAGATGTAAAGCCATTATTGAAAGCAACGGCGACTGGACCAAATATTAAATATATTGCGAAAACATATTAATTTTGAACGATTAAGTTAATAAAAAAAAAAAATTTAAAAGTTATTGTTTTAATTTAATTTATACGCAACACGTTTTTTTTTCTCACGCACTGTAGAGTGAACAGCCATATCGGCTATCGCCGCGCACTACTTTGACCTTCAACCACCATTTTGAATTATTTTTCATCGAAAAAATTGTATAATGTTCTTGAAATATATATTGATAAATGCCACAAAAGATTTTTTCAAAAAAGATTTACGTTCGCTCAGAAAAAAATCCTGCAATTACGTTACGTTTCTACTAGAACCTCCCTTTAATCTTGTCCTTAATGTATCGAAATACTTGTTTTATTGCTTGTACCATTTCTAGAGTTTATCTTTTTTTTTAATCTTGTAATAAATATTATATTAAGGGGCATATAAATTACAATTTTTAAAAAACGTTTTTGATTTTTTTTTATCAAATGCCAAAAAATTGACGGTGTGTAGGATATCACCAGTCTGGAACATCTGAGGAAAAAATTAATAAAACCAAATTAATCCTTGTTTAAGTGGCTATCGCCTGAACTAGGATAATTTTTTTTCCGCCGAAAAAAAGAAAATGGCGGCCATTTGAAAAAAAGTAAATTTTCGAGGTTACAAAATCGGTCGCCATTATGTTTCTTTTCTTTTCTTTGCACACCGTCAATTTTTTGGCATTTTTAAAAAAAAAAATCAAATAATGTCAAAAACCGCTTCAAAAATTCTGAAATAAATTTGTTTGTATTCTGTGAATGTTAATTAATATATATGCAAAATTTGAAAACGATATCTTTTTTTCTTCTATGAAAAAAAATTCCCGAAAAAAATTTTTTTTTAAATTTGTGACCTATATGCCCCTTAAATATTTGATGTCTAAATCTTTATACGAATCCTTGTCCCAATCCTTGAATCAATTCTTGTTTTAATCTTTGTCCACTTCCATGACAAAATATTTGTCCAAACCCTTGTTCTACTTCTTATAATATTCCTGGCCATTATATTTGTTTTGATCATTGCCCTCATCATATTTTCTTATCCTTGCCCTAATCCTTATATTCTTTTTCGTTTTTTTGTTAATCCATCGATTTTTTGTTTTTGAATTTGGTATATTAAGGCTGCTTTATGAGGATCCCTGAGTGGATTCATGACGCCATTAATTTTTTTTTTTTTTTATTTTTATCATGTGATAAAAAGCCACAACTTTACTGTAGCTCCATAAAATTAACAATAGTCACGTTAATAGTCATGGAGTTATATAATAACATGCAACGTTTCTGTGTTGTTGTTGCATTTTTAATGCATTAAACGGTTGTCTTCTTGGTGTCGAGGCTGCAAAAATTAACTTTTTAATTTTTTTTATGGGTCAAAGAACCATTTCGTGCTGTCGTTAGATCAAATTTTTCGTTGCATTTTTACTCAGTGAGTAATCATTCCATGCAACAATTCTGCATTTTTGTTGCTTTAGCTTCTAACTCCCTACCTGCCTACGTCATAACATGTTTTTTATTTTTGCCGTAAGACCAAGTAAAAATCCTATATTTATGTTTTATAAAATTTCCCATGCCGCTTATACTCACCGAGTAATAATTCTATGCAACGCTGTATATGATTGTTGCATTTTTGATCTTCTAGCTTCTCTCTTAGGCCGTTGTTATGCAGACGCTCACGGGCTCATCACGGTCACGCATTGTTGTTTTTGTAAAAGTTCCGCATTTATCAATATTTTCAGCAATGCATTTTATATAAAACGCTTACCTACTGAAACCATGAAACATGGATTTGTCATAGGATTTTATCTTAAGATATGGCAGCACAGTATTTCAAGTTTTCGACATTAGCAGTAGGTCTTGTCAAACGTCCTTACCCTACCTTCTTATTGTATCATGGGAATCACGAGATCAAAACAGTGTTGCGCTGTGCAATTATTTACAACATTTGTCTTTTAGTATTGAAACATGGTATAATTAATCAGGTAGGTGTGACAGTTTTCCAACGAGCATGATTTGTCAAAAATCATACAAGACAAAGCAAACAAAAAAAAAAAAAAAAAAAAAAACAGACGAGTTTGACAATCCATGAACGATCTCGTGAGAAAATAGCCTGTTGTCAAACCTACCTGTATAATTGTATCATGGTTTTGAAAGTTGTACATTTTAAGTACGAAATGGATGAAAGCAGAAATGAAACCTGCTTGCATAAAGTATTGAAAGTAGCAAAAAGTGTACTAGTGTTTAGGGATCAAATGACCGTCTGTATAACATACTTTCATCACAGAGCTCATCAAACGAATAAGAGGGTAATAAAGGACGTGATCGGTGATCATATGAGTGTCTGCATAACAACGTCCTTAGCGGTCTTATCACGACATAATTTCTTTTATATATTTTTGTTATAAAAGCTAAAACCAAGCCTTTACTAGCGTATGATATATCCTACAATAGCACCTAATATAGCGCGTTATTATTCTATGTAACAAATTAGCAGTTTCGTTGCTTAGGATAAAAGTAGGATAAAGTCTTTAGGATTAGACTAGAAGTTCTTAGATTTCGAAGTCGCAGACTTCTCAGGATTAACGTTTGCGTTCCGATAAAGTCTTTATTTATTACTTTTTTTTTTAATTTATGTCATAAAGTAAATAAATTAACTTTTTTTCTCGTGTGATTACTTTTGTTGTAGTACCTATACTCAGTGAGTAACAGTTCTATGCAATGCCGATTCATTTTGGCAAAATGCCTTTTTCAACTGTTTTGTAAACCTGCGCGATAAAACGTAACGTTGTCACGTCATATCTGAAAAAACGTAAACAATCACTTATTCCGTTTTGAAATTATTACAAATTATTACAAAAGATTACAACACCTTTTCTAAAGATGTATTATATCTTTAGAGAAAAGCTGTAGTTTTAAGGAAAAGGCATGTAAAAATTTTGAGTAAAGGTAGCAAAATAGAGCCTTTATTTCCGAAGAATGGGACTTCCGAAGCATGGCAACAGTGTTCCTCATGCTCCAAGGAATGCTGTTGCTCGTTGAATCCACATCAAGTACTCCGGGAAATTCCGATTCTGAATCAGTACTTTCTGTTCTTTTAGGTTAGGTAAGGTTTAGGTGGCTTAGCCGACCGACGACTCGTACACTTAGGCCAGTGCTGGCCCGTTGTGATGCTTTATTTTCAGGCATGAGACTTCGGTTTGCTTAGGATTTACAAAGGGATGTCCCAGAGTTGCCATTCTCCTTCTTGTTAGGGCCGGGCATTCACAGAGGAAATACAAATACTGAACATTTTGTTCTATTAAATGTTGGGGAACTTATCACTTGACTTTGAATTCATTGTGAAAATAATACCATTTACAATAAAACTGAAAAAAAAAATTTTTAAATACACATCAGCTTTTCAAATACTTCAATTCCGATATTAATTTTAAACAATGTAAATGAAAAGTTATTAAAAAATATATTTTAGCGGGATATATTTGTGCTCCAAGATAGTTTTTAGAAGGATTTAACAGTCTTAAAATAGATTGGTTTGATACTTTTCAAAATAACAACAATTCTTTATTTCATATAATGTCATAAAATGTGTAAATATGAGTTATTTTTCTCTGAAGGTTTTAGGTTCTCTAGGATTTAGCAAGCTTTGTATCCTAGTAAAGATACGAAGCCCCTGTAATAAACTTCTAATGATTTGCTATGTAGACGAAAGTTTTGTTTTTTAAATTTTTATAAATTTATGGAATATAATCCGAAGTATTCAAAGGCTATAACAACAACAACAAACCACAAAAATAATAACAAAAAATAATTTGTTTTTTCATTTTTTAAAAGTATATCACCCCTTAACAATTCCCTTAGAAACCTTGCGGGCAGTTTTCTCATGTAAATATTCATAACATGCAGTCGGTTATAGCATTGTCCAAAAATGTCACGCCAAATAGACCCAAACACAAACACCTCCAATGCACACTCAACTCACCCACTCAGTTAGGCGTCAGTCGCGTAGTTGTTGCACCAATGTTGCGATCGATTGTCGTGCGAACATGCAAAAATACAACATGCAGCAACATCATTCATTGCGCCAAAAACTTTGTCAACCTTAACTTCTTTTTTTTTTCTTCATTTTTTTTATTTATTTTTAACACCTTATTAATAAAAAAAAATACAAAAAAAAAATAATAAAAAATAAATAAACGTTGCATGTTAGTTCGTCTCGCTGTCAACCGTGCAAGCGATCGCTTGTCCACACACACACTAAAGCTCCGCTCAGCTTGCTGCTGCGCGCATTCAGGCGCGCTGATCATGCGCACAAGTGCGACTTTTTCTACGTTTGCATATTTTATCATTTTTAGCCACTTTGTTGTTACTTCTGTGGACACTTGCTTGGCCGTGTCAAGACATGGCTTTCCAACCACCATCACCAACCAGAAAACAAATAGCCTGCCAGCTAGTGTCTCCCACCAGCTTACACTGTACATTTTTTTTTTTTTTCTTAAGTTGTTGCAGTTGTTGTTTCTCGTGGTTGTTGGTATTTTCAAACATTTTTCAAACTAATGCCAAAAATGTGTTTGTTATTAAAATTGTTGATCATGCAAATTGTTGAAAATTTCAAGCACGTTCGTTCATCTGCGATAAATGCAAATTCATTTTCATTCAGCGTAAGTTGTGCGAAGTGTTGTTTACTTTTTGTGGTTATTGTCGTTGTGATGTTTTTTTTTTATTTATTTGTTCTCTTCACCAAAACAAAGCGTTAAGAAATTTGTTTTCCGTGTGGTACATGTCTTAAATTTAAAACATCAGAGATATCAGGGCAGCTTGCATTTCTGAGAAGCTGGTGAAATCAACTGTCTCATGAAATTGCTCAGCCTTATTTAAGCTTTTGTCGAACTGACAACAAATTGGGGGACAATGGCAGCAAATAAAGAATGCAAAGAAATTTCGAAACACAACATAAACGCAGACTATTCATCATTTAATTGCTTTGTTCCCGAAAAGTACTTATTTAAAAAGTCAAACGCTGTTAACAGAAATCTTAATGGAACTTGCGATATTGTAAACAATTCACGGGAAATATAATAGCTACATATATTTTCTTAATTTAGGCCCGGATTTTTTTTTTTTTATTTTAAAAACTAACCTTTCATGACAAAATCCAATTTTAAGGGGGCATATATGTAGGTTGCAAATTAAAAAAATTTGTTCGGGAATTTTTTTTTTCATAGAAGGAAAAAGATATCGTTTTTAAATTTTGAACCTATATTTATTAATGCTTAAAGAATAAAAAAAAAAATGTTTTCAGAATTTTTTTGTATTCTTTAAACGGTAATAAATATATGTGCAAAATTTGAAAACGATATCTTTTTTCTTTCTATGCAAAAAAAAATTCCCGAAAACAATTTTTTTTTTTTAAATTTGTAACCTTTATTCCACTTAAGGCCACCTTTTAACTTTGAAATTTTTTGTCCATTTTTTTCTACTTATGTGAACTTACATAGTATTGAGAACATACTGTGAAAAATTTCTACCGGGTAAGTTTTTTTAGCGAATTTTATTTGTCAGGCTACCTACCATCATCTACCTTTTTTCATGAAATTGAATGTTTTTTTCATTTATATTTTAATTTTTAATGCAATGTTTTTCGTGACAATCCGCCCCCAATTGCATCGGAAAAAACTCTCAAACCAAATTTCAAAATCACTTTTTCGCGATTGATTGTGAAAAAACTTATTGACAAATTGTTCGATTTTAATAATTGTTGCACCAATACTTCAAATACCAGTTATTCTTGTTGATACCGGATTCATGAAGGTACATAGCAGAGATCGAAATGAGACCATTCGTAATTTTTTACCACTCGAATAACATTCGTCGTCAACCACAATTCTGCCGTGCAAAACAAAAAACAGTTAACTGCATATGTTTTACACGGCAGTTAACTGTTTTTTGTTTTGCACGGCAGAATTGCACACAAAAATAAATTCATGCGTGCCACTCGAGTTCGTTAACAACGATTGTTGCTAAGCACAGTTTGTTACGATTGTGAATCGATACAAAGACAGCATCCAGACAATGCAGACATTCGGATGCTTCGCTTAAAACTCAAGTGTCTGCTGCTGCACGAATTTTTTTCATAAAATCATAAAATTTGGATGGGAGCCCCCGTAAGGAGTGGTCAGAGGGGATAGGTCTCCAAGGCGGCCTCGGTAGTCGAGTTGGTAGCGTGGTCGACTGCCACACCAGAGGTCCAGGGTTCGATTTCCGGACAGGTCCGGGTACTTCGCTTTAAAAAACCTTTCTAAATTTTCTATCCTTTTTCTAATCAACTGAAATTAAACTTCATCAATATTTACGACTTGAAGTTGTAGTTGATGGTAGAGAAGTTTGTGGATGAGATTGCCTTATAACTTCAATTGACTGAGGTAAAGGCATAACACTTGCCTCTGATTCAAATTCACATGTTTCTTTGGCTTTTCACCACGCTTAGAACATCCTACACGTGTTTCACTTGATTGCCCTTTCCTTCCAACTTATCTATCACCCCATTTCGAACCAAGACAGACCTGACTGAATAGGTATTCCACCTGAAATCCTTTTTTCAAAGCTAAAAAAAAAAACCATCTTCGGCCCTCCCTTAAGGGGGGGTTAAGGTTTGACAACTTTTTTTTAATTTTTTTTATTTTTGTTTCTGAAAGTACAACATCTGTAGAATATTGTATTAAATTTTTAGGTCATTCTGAGCAAAACTAACGAAGTTACAGTAGGTTGAATGACCGTACCTCCAACTAGTGTTGCTTAGTGCACAAAACTTTAAATCGATTTTCCCAAACATGTCATTTTTAAAGTCGGTGACCAGCCTACAGAAAAAACTACTAAACCGATCGTTTTGTAATTTTGTACACATATTTTACATATAATTAGCTCTCAAGTGACGTCGAGTTTTTTTTAAATTTGTTAATTACTAACA
Organism: Pherbina coryleti; assembly: GCA_943735915.1. Lineage (NCBI taxonomy): Eukaryota > Metazoa > Arthropoda > Insecta > Diptera > Sciomyzidae > Pherbina > Pherbina coryleti. Next base: position 3,127,179 of record OX030952.1, read on the forward strand.
AATTTACAATAACAAATAGGTAGATTTTTTGGTCAAAAATCGTCATTTTGGCTTCGAAATGGTGCCAAAAATTTAAAAATTTAAAAATTAAAAAAAAACTCGACGTCACTGGAAAGATAAAGTAATAAACTAAAGCATTTTGATTTTTTGGTTTCAGATGATCCAGTGATGCTGTAGGCTGGTCATCGTACAAAAACTTTTTTCCAGGCACCTGCGGAGATCTTCAATGAATCCGTTATTTCTCTTTATTTTTTAACAAAAATTTTTTTAAATATTCTTAAAATGTTGCACTTTTATATAATAATATGTAGAATAAACCTACAGTTATAGTTTTTTCTAAAAAAATTAATGAAAAAATATCTTTTTTAGACAAAACAAACCTTACCCCCCCTTAAAGGCCCCTGTTCAGGTGTAGGGAATAAATATACAAAAATCATTAAATTTGTATGAGAGCCCCTCTAAGGAGGGGTCGGAGGGGACAGGTCCCAAAGGAAAAATGTTTCTTTTACAAAAATAATGGGGGTCGATCATACATATTAACCATCTCCGGCCCTCCCCCGTAGTACGAAAACCTAGCGTGACCCGAAAAACTGACTTCATATTCGGTTACAGCAATTTCAAAAATATTAAACGAAGTCATCAAACCCCACGGGGTTTTTGTTTTTGGACAATTATTGAACAGTGCATTAAACATTCTTTCCTTGATGCGAATGAATATAAGACCATGAATTTTCATTGCTTTTAGCGAATGTTGCTCATGTCTTGCTTCGTTGGGTATTCTTGATTCGTAGGCATTCGTAATCGCAAGCGCTCGTACTCTATGCCATTCGTTCCACAGCGATTGGTGAAGGCACAAGGCACATTCGTAGCTCGTATATTTTCGAGGCATTCAATACGCCATTTGAATGCACTCAAGTTGTTCTCTGGTACATAGCTCCAAGAACAACGGAGCTGGTACTAATTTAAGTCTTAAAAAATAAATTCGTTTTTTTTTTTGGAAATTTTGTTATTTGGATGCTACAGTTTTTTTACTTTTTAAATGATCTTCTTCGTTCTAGTACCAACAAAAGGCATTAATTCTTAACATATTCCTGTTTTGCTTTTTATTTTCAGAATATTCTAAAAAATGTTTTGACAACAACCAAAGGCATCCTTTTTTTTTTTTTTGTTCGTCTATTTTGACATGAATTACAACAAACAACAATAACAACAAAACCAACAACAACAACAACAACAACAACAACAACAACAACAACAACAACAACAGCAACAATAAGTTTTTAAATTAGTCCATTCAATAAAAAAACTTTTTGTCGATATCTTTTATAATTTTGTGTACTTTAATTTTTAGCGAGGCATTAAATTTTGGACCGAACGAATCATATCTAAATCCCTCAATAAAACAAACTAATATAATCAAAAGATCAATAACCTTGTTGGTTAAATAATCTAATAAAACTAAGGATCAGACCGAAACTAAAGTAGTCCTAAGCCTAGCGCAATATTTCCCTATCTGGCTCTCTCCCTTTCTTATAAAAAAAATTAAATATAGTTTTCAAAAAATTGAATGTAATTAAATCTTTTTCCACTTTAATGTGTGAATGTAAATCATGTGGGTGCACTACTACCACACTGCTACTCATGCGTTTTCACCACAAAACAAAGTAGGAAATAAGAACCAAAAAATAAAATAAAAAGAAGAGTAAAATAAAAAGGATACAGTAGTTTCGACTATGTCGTAACACAAGACGTAGAATTATTCAATTCGCTTTTGATGACATCTATTTTAAAAAATATTTAGCAAAATATTTATTCCATACACCTGAGCATATGACCTTTAAGAGAGTGCCGGAGAGGGTTAATATGCAGCAAAGACCCTCATTACTTTTGCAAAGGGAACATTTTTGCCTTTGACACCTATTCCCTCCGACCACTCCTTAGGAGGGCTCCCATACGAATTTTATGGTTTTTGTATATTTATTCCATACACCTGAGCATACGACCTTTAAGAGAGTGCCGGAGAGGGTTAATATGTAGCAACGACCCTCATTACTTTTGCAAAAGGAACAATTTTGCCTTTGACACCTATTCCCTCCGACCACTCCTTAGGGGGGCTCCCATACAAATTTTATGGTTTTTGTATATTTATTCCATACACCTGAGCATATGACCTTTAAGAGAGTGCCGGAGAGGGTTAATATGTAGCAACGACCCTCATTTCTTTTGCAAAGGAAACATTTTTGCCCTTGACACCTATTCCCTCCGACCACTCCTTAGGGGAGCTCCCATACAAATTTTATAGTTTTTGTATATTTATTCCATACACCTGAGCATATGACCTTTAAGAGAGTACCGGAGAGGGTTAATATGTAGGACTGACCCCATTACTTTTGCAAAGGGAACATTTTTGCCTTTGACACCTATTCCCTCCGACCACTCCTTAGGGGGGCTCCCATACAAATTTTATGGTTTTGTCGATAAAACCGGAAACTGTCGATAAACAGGTAGCAAACTTATGCAAACAAAAACATCAAATGTTGGCTTTATATTACATGTAATTGTGTAAAATTTATATAAGTTTGAGAGTTCAAACATGAATTTTTCTCCCAGTGAGGATCAAGCAGACCAACAAGTGCTAACATCAACATTGTATTATCAGTACTTTAGGCACACCAAAGGCTCAAATTGTGATATAAAAACCGACACCTGATCACTATCAACCACCCTACTTACCTCCAAGAATGACGTCAAAAATAGAATAAGAAAAATATCATGCTTTGTAAATAAATAAATAAAATAAAAAAAAAAGATCATGCGGCTTTTTCGGACAGAGCCAACTACTTCAATTTTTTTTTTTATTTTCGTCCTTAAGTTGCAATTTTCTAATTTTATTTGCAGCAATTTTCATCTGCAAAATTTGTGAGCATATTAATATTATCTTCCATCTCCATTAACTGACAGCACAACTTGATCAGATTATAGCACAATTTTCAAATTTTGGATTGTGATTGGATTTGGAAATATCTCATTGAGCAACAATTCCATGCAACGCCGATGCATTTTTGCAAAATAAGTTATTTGGAATATTTTTTGGAAACCTGCGCCGTAAAACACAACGTTGTTACGTCAAAATAAAACTTAAGTTTTTTCCAAAAATGTTTATGCTACTTATTGCATTGTTGTATTTAACCACTCTTTTTTTTTATTTACTGCCTAATTCTTCTCGGACTTTTTCCGTAGATTGCTGGCCAAAACTAAATTTCTTTATTCCTGCAACGTTTGCAATTAAAAATTTCCAATTACAAAAACAAAAACTATGACACAGGGGCGTGTCCACGTTAAACGGTATCTGCCAAATTTTGATCAGCCGCTGCTGCAACAATGCAAAAGATCATCAACGAACAAGAGAGGAATGTCTTCCGTAACTTTCCTTGTTGTTGTTGCTGTTGATGTTGTTGCTTGCCAAACAGTGTTGCCAACACATTCGTACAACATGGCGAAAATCACTTGGACGACCTAAAAATGATTTATTGCCACCGATATCGCCGTTATCGAATCATATGTTGCTGTTGTCGTTGCAAGAAAAAAAAAACAAAAAAACAAATGCGTCCGACGGTCTTAAGTTTTGGCCAAAGTTGCCAACCCTCTTGCCGACTACTGCACTCAGTTGCATTGGCTAGCTGGCACGTTAATTCATTCTTGCGGTATTTCATTGTTTTTTAGTGGGCGTAACGATTATTTCAACTTTTTTCTTTTTTCTTATATTTTTAAAGCGGTAAGCAGCGGTACTTATTGTTTGTCGTCAGCCTCGTAATTTTTCTTCTCCTCTTTAAGTTGTCCACTTGTTCGGGTAAATGATGAGTAAAAACAAGGAAAAAAAAAAAATTATTAAGCCAGGATGCAGCGAAATCAGTGCTGTTAAGTATAATCGACGCAGTCAATGGCGAGTTTGCAATTCGCACAGTGGTATCAAAGAATTAAAAGACTATTTTAAATATAATTTTTTAAAATCTTATTTTTTAGAAGAAGTTCGAGAATTTCATACCCACACTGTGGTTAAAAGTGAGTACATTTTGTCTTGGGGAAATTTTTAAAAATTATTGTTCGTCCCACTGTACCGAAGAGTCAACTTGCTGCATTATCGACTCATCTCCGCCCACTTCATGTTTATATTGATAAAATCATTTATCGCACCAAAGCAATAGCTGCAACAACAACAACAACAACAACAACAACAACAACACACACACACACACCACCAACAAACTACCGAGAAGAAATTAAGTATTTTCGCCTTGACTAGAGGGCGCTGCACAACGCGAACAAACTAATTAAATTAATATGAAAAAAATTGCAGTTACTTAAGTCTGTTACTTTTCTTTCTATTTTAATGGTGCTTCGACTAAAAAAAAATCTTAAAAATTGGCACAGTTAAAATTATCTCTTTGATGGCCAGACAAGAACACATCTTAAAGCTCAAATCGCGAATTAAGTGGATTTCAAGAAACAACTCAAGATAAGGAAGACTTTAAACTTCATTTCAAGTTCAAGACGTTCTTCAAGTAGCTGATGTTTTTTTTTTCTTCGTTGTGGTAATGAGCTTGTTACCTACAAAACAGCGGCTAATTGCGAAGCAAGGGTCGCAGCTTATTAACAACAACAACATTGCAAGGCACGCAAGGTTTTTTTCTTGTTATATCTGGCAAACTTTTGTTGTAGCCTTAAGGTTTGTTGCTAAAAATTGTTGCTGCTGCTGTATCTTGGTTCCGCACATTGCACATTAAATGTCTGTCACGCCCACTTAATAATGTGCTGATTCTAGTTCGCATAACTTAAAAGTTGTTGTTTCTTGTTGCTTTTTTTTTTGTTATTTTTTTTCTGGTAATCAAATAACGCTGCTTAATGTACCAAATCCTTATGAGTTTAAGTTGTTGTATTTGTTATATGGTTATGGTTGTTATTGTTGTTGCTGTTGTTGTTGGCTAGTTACTCATGCATATTTTCAATATGATATTGTTTGCTTATTTTGCGCAACCGACCGTCAACGGGCGCTTATATTTGCCATGTTGAACATAAGTTTGTGTTTTTTCAGGTGTAAGTTAGGGCAAGTCTTAGGGTTACTACAAAATTTTTCCATGGACTGATTGTATTGAATAACCTTCAATAGTTTTATAAAGTATGTCAAAAAAGCATACTGCCCTGAAAAGGAAGTTGGCTGTGTCAGACACAACCGTAGGTTTTGACGGGATAGTGAATGTTTATCCTTGGCCTTATTTATATTGTTATCCTTTCCATTGATCCAAAACTTGTCCTAACCCTTATACTTATACTTATATTAGTTCTTATACTTATCCTACTCCTTTTCCAAAGTCTTATGTTAATCCATGTTTAAATTCAAAGTTTTATCCTTGTTCGAATCCATTTCCAAATCCCTGTTCAACTTCTTGTCCCTGTTTTTTCCAAAATTTTATCCTAAATGAGTTCAAATCCTTGTTCTATTTCTTCTCCTAATCCTTTATCTATTTTTGTCCTAAGTCTTTTTCTGAGTGTATCTAAACCTTAGTCCAAGTCCTTATGCAAATCTTTCTCTCTATCCTTTTCCTAACTTTTGTCTGAATCCTTGCATAATTCTTGTCTACATTATTGTTTTCATTGTTTGGTTTTCACGAAACCACTTTCATGCTTCTATGTTCTTACTATCGTCCGACTTCGGTGATTTTTTTCGACATCTTGATATTTAAATAGAGAATTTTAAGAAATTTAATTTTTATCATAGCCTAATATTCTACCCCAAAGTATTGCCCAAAAGTGATAGATATTTTTTTTAATATAAATAGTTGAACATTTTTAACTCTCTAGACGGCAATCTCTTAAAAATAAAAAAAAAATACTTAGGGAATTTTTTTTTCTAGGTGACTTATGACCTTTTGAAATAACTCAAAAATATCATCCTAAAGAAAATTTTTTGTGTAGTTTAGAAGACAGGTGAAAAAAGGGTGCCTCAGTTGATTGTTGTGGGTTAAGGTTAAAAAATAAAAATGAAAAAAATAAATAACTGGTAATTTCAGCCCTTAAAAGGACTTTGACCTAGCTTCTTATGATCTTATGATAGGCAATTAGAAAAAAAAATATTATTTCATTTTAACCCTGCAGTAGTCGCGTACCTATTTGTGACGAGAGTGGTCGCACGGATTACATATGTAATCTGTTTTTTAAAGTTTAAAGTAAGAGATGGCAATTTGAAAATGCTTAGTTATTTGTTTTAATTTTTATTATTACTTTATTTTATATAAATATAAAAATATATATATTATATAAAAATATATAATATATAAATATATTATATTTATTTAAAAAAACAACATAAACATAATTCTTATAGTACGTAAAATCAATGAATATCGATTGCAGACAATTACATATGTAATCCGCGCGACTACTGCAGGGTTAACTAGTGTTTAGAATTTTGTATAATTTGATTTAAAATATATTAGGGGTATTCACTATCCGGAACTCATTGTAAAGCTCTTGTGCAAGAGAGTAAAAAAGCGCACAAACTGTGAACACACCTCACACACAGACCTAGCAATTGAAGTTGAGTTCAGTCAGTTGTGTTTTGTTTATTCAATTTAAAATTAAAACATACGCTTATTTCAAAATTTTCAACCTGATGGTTGTAGTCCAAAATAGCACTATTTCGGAATCCTCCCATTTTTTTGCGGCTTCCCTACCTTCTATTTTCAATTTTAATTCAAGTTGTAATTTTTTGTTTTCTTTCTTTTTTTTTTTTTTGCCGCCTTTTATGATGAAAATAATAAAATGTGAGTGTTTTGAAAGTTTTTGATGTGAAATCAAGATATTAAAGAAGTTGGTACTTAGAAGTGTACACAATATACCATCACTATTTATTGGCTGTCACAAAATGTACAAGAACTTAAGCGCACAACAAAACTACAGAGTATCGCCAGTGCGCTTCTGCAAAAAAGCACAATTATGACAGCACATGTATTTTGTTATTGGAGAGATCTTTTTTGTAGCACTTTTGGTCTTTTGCACAAGAGTTCTACAAAGAGCTCCTGATCGTGAATAACCCTATTAATTTTTTGCACAAATTTTTCTGTGTTCACAATATAACTTATCACACTAAAGTGATCACAGTTAAAAAACGAAAGGGCGAAATACGATCAATCCTTCATGAGATGTATTATACGATCCTTATACGAGATGTATTTATAACCGTTATGACCGCTACCAATTCAAATAAGAAAACATTTAATTTGCGCTGTTAAGTAAAGTTATGCTGTGAGTGTATTAGGCACTTAACTATAATAGCTAGAGGGTTAAACTTTAGAAGGCTAAATTTCCCAAAAACTTGATTTGGTAGCGTGAAACGCTTTTTAAGTCCATTTACTCTTTTTATAGTCGTTCACGATTTAAAAAAAAAATAGAAAATTTCGAAATGTATGGCCCCTACCACTTCATACAAAGAGGTATATAATACAATGAAAATTCTGGTATGTTTTTCACCAATAAACGACATGAACATTTAAAAAATATTTTATTTTCCAACTTTCAGAAACCGAATTAAGGCAAATGCGGGTTTTAAACTTTGTTTTAAAACAATCTGTCGCTCGCGGGCAAAGAGCTTTCTCTGCCGCCACACGTACGCTGCTAGAGCTTCACACGTACGCTGTTAGAGCTTTGTGCACACTTTTTTAACATTGGAAAGCTTTTGAATGCACAAATACACATTAACGCCAAGATTGCGGTTGTGTAAGAATGCCCACCAATGCTTTAAAACAGTGGTCATCAAACTCTATACAAGCATACTTTGTTTATGTATAAAAGCTCATTGAAAGCTTTGCACTGAAAAAAAACTACTTGAGTCTCAGTCCAGCTTTCATGCAAGACGATGGTTCGCTTGTTTGATTATTCAGTGGCGCCGGAAACAATTTTCATCTGGTGTATTACAAATGTATGGGAGAGGCGTGAGGGGGAAATGTTTTTAAAAAATTTTGCGATTTACGTTTGCTTACTACTGTTCATAATAACATAATTCATATCGAAGAAACATATTGACACTCACTATTTTATGCACTGTTACAAAAAAGAAGAAAACTTTAAAATAGTAAAGATAATTTCATAATTTAATTTCAATTTTTAAAATTCAATTTTTATTAAGAAGTGTCAATACTTACTATACGAAACGTTCTTTTTTTTTTTGTTATTTTGTTTTTTTTTTAATTCTTTAGGTTCTTTTTTCGTTTTTGATTTAAATAAACCATACATTGAAGTTCAGAAAAAATATTTTCTGCAAAAAAGAATTGCAACTCCCATTCAAGTAGACATTTTGCATAGAAATAGCAAAAACTGATATTTTTATGAGTGCAGCATAAGTTTCGTATGCGCAGCAAAAAAAAAATCTAACAAGCAAGCATGTGCCTCAGGTATGTTCTGCATGAAATTTCAATAGATACTGACGCAGTTCAGTGCTCGTCCGTGAGTTAATATCAGTGATGTGATTTGGTGGGATTTCGGGCTCATTTCGGGATATTTGGCCTATTTGAGAACGTGTGGGATTTCAGATGCTTAGGTGGGATTTTCTACTGAATCATAATTTTTTTAAAGTGTAAATTAGCAAAACTGGTTGATATCACTTTTTTGTAAACTTTCAAATTTTTTCGTTTAATTGCTGTTTCATTAATTCTAAATATGTATATTCAAGAGGCTTAAAATAAATGAAAATAAGATCCTCATTTAAAAACAAAAATATAAGCTCAGTTTCATTTTGATGCAACGAAAGAAATTTACGATTACTTCAGACACTTCATACAAGTGAGTTTTTATAAAAAATGCAGAGTTTAACTTTAGGTATTTTTTTTTCTGCGGAAAATTTGTTTTTTTTTATAAAATTTGTTATATTTATTGAAAAACTTTATTATCTACATTATTAAACTATAAAATTATAATAATGTTAAAAAAATGCCCGTCTTCTAAACACGTTTTGCTTGGAGGCTATACCTTTGGTTTAAAACATAATTTTTCAGAGCTCTTGGTTTCATTTGGAAGCTAAGTTTAATAACTAACAAGAATTTTAATCAGAATTTAAAATTTCCAAAAATTATAACTTTGGAAGTCGATCTAGCAAAAGTCTCGAAATCGGCCCAGCTACTGAACACCTAAAACAAATCGTTGAAAAAAATTAGAAAATGAAGTAAAAACACTGGTTTTTGAGAGTTTATAATAAGTTTATTCTATCAATAGTTCACAATGACTCACTGAACTTTAAACAAAAGAGATTTGAATTTCTTTGATGGCTGCAGCCATCGCATCAGAATTTATATTCGTTCTGCTTTTCACTATTTTTTAGGCGACGCCATTCTAAAATTTTATCTGAACGTGGATGAGAATCACGAAAACTATTTTAACTAATTTCAAACACTATTTTCAATCATATAAATAACACTTTTTTACTTGCACGATTTATGAAAATTTGTTCGGAAGGTGGACCAACGTTTTGTTCAGGAGGTGGGCAGGCACGCCAACATGATATGACGTGAAATATTTTTTTTCCATTTCTCAATATTGTTCGATTGCTCGTCGAATTGTGAAAAATAAACATCAAATATAGAATTCTACTCATATTCACCTTTTTTTATCGATAAGAAACACTCTGAAATTCACTAAATAGAGATGAACTATTTTGCTCAGCTTCGTTTTATTCGAATATTTTATTTCTCAACGGCCGTGGGGCTAAAGCAGCATACGCATTTTCTCAATGATTTATCAAAAGTGAACATTCAATGAGATGTTACTGCGACACTTTACACATTGGCGCATCATACAGACGTCAGAACTCACAGTGTTAAGTAGTCGATGGGCCTGTTCAGCAGGTGGGCATCCTTATTTCTTTTCGAAAATTGCATAAAAAAATTGTTATGGGTATAAATATTTGGGTGGGATTTTTTGTGGGTTTTTCGTGTCATTTTGGTGGGATAAACAGGTCTAAATCGGGATGTGATCGGGATTTTTTACTAAATCAGAATCACATCACTGGTTAATATGTATACAGAAAGCTTTTAAGCACAAAAGCTCAAATGCCCGCAGGCATAAGCTTTGAGGATCACTGTTTTAAAACTAAGTGCTCTAAAGTTCATGTGTGAAGTCTAATGCCATGTCTACACAGAGAGTTTAGCTTGAGTTTAGTTTTAAGTTAACCGTAGCTGTTCACACAGAGATGCGTCGGCAGAATTGTGTTTAGTGTGACATTTCTTTGTTAACTTTTGTGTTCTCATATTTTGTCGGCAAAATCCACCACCGCGACATCAATTCCACTTGAGGACAAGGCTGCAGCCATTTCTGCGTACACATGCGAATTCTTCTTTGCGCTGCGCAATTTGGAATTTTTATCGGCCCATACTAATATGAAGACCTCATCTTCTACACTTCCCCAAGTTGTTTTTTTCGCTTTTTTTTTTGATTTTTTGCAAATAGTAAATTGCACAAACAAACAGCTGTTTTTGACATTTCTCACCACAAAATTGTGCAAGTTGCCTTTGAACGTACCTTTTTGTAAGAACATTTACATATTTTTAGGGATTTCTCAAATAAAGTTTTCATAAACACAGAAACAAAGTTGAGTTTCATCCTTCAAAATTATATTGGAGAACTCAAGAGTTTATGTTGCGTGCAGTGGCAAAACAAAAAAGTGGCAAAAGACATGGTATTAGAGTGATTTTATATCGGCTAACATAGAAGTTGCCAAATTGTCTGTTTTGCCTTATATAGCATTGAAAATTTTATCCAAGCTCAACTAGTAATGGGTGGGGTCATAATTATTATAATTTTTCTAACTTTTACTCTGACTTTTGAGACATAATCAGTTATGGTCAATAAATAAGTAAAAAACTTTTCATACGAGATTTTTTTATAATTTTTAATTTTTTTTTTTTTCAATTGCAAAGCATATGTATGTAACTACTTGCTCACATTGCACCTGAAATTTGAATTTGTGTGTTACTTTGTTAACGTTTGCTTCAGCAGCCATTCATGAATTTGAGGTGGGCTTGCCTATTACCATTTGTTTTTCAATCTCTCTCTATTTTCAAAAATTTTTAGGTTACTTCACTTTGAACTGCTTGTAATATGATCTATTATAATGGATATTTTTGTTGTTATTTCTTTTTTATTGAAAACTTTCATTCAAAGTTTTGTTTTTTTTTTTCATAGCATCCAAAATAAATGGTCGGTGTAGTATTTTTTATAAAAACTTGATGCTCTATAATTTGCTTGAATGTTAGATAAAACTTTCTATTTTGTTGCTGAAACATGTTGAGTATTTTTGAGAATATATCAACATGCTCTGTTGTCATTTTGTTTTTTTTTTTTTCAAACAAAACTGAATTATTTTATTTTTTCACTTAAAATGCGACCGAGATTCTAACATTTAGCCTTGGCTGTCAATGGTGCTAGACCGAGGTTAATTATTCTTTAGTGAAGGATTAAATGGTCTTCCAAAAGTGACAGAATTGGGTCTGGCGCTTTGAATAGAGGATGTCCAACTTTTATATTTTTCCATTTCACTTCATTTTCCTCCCTGCCCTGCAATGTTGAGCGCGCATTCGGGTTGTCATCATAAATTCAAATATTCAAAAGCTGCCAATTATTCAAATGTCACTCTTGACCACAAAAAAAAAAATACAGAGACTAACCAGGCCTATTCACACTTGCGTGCATTTCATTTGTCAAAAATTCTAGCATGTTTATCTGTTGGTCTAACTAGCTGGCGGTTCACTCATTTGTCCGTTTGAGCGCCTGTCTGTCGTTGGGGTAATTCATGTGTGCATGTTGTTGTTGTTGTTGTTGCTGGCATTACTAAGCAAGTCTTGGTAACATGGGTCAATTCGTTGGTCATGTCAAATGTCGTCAAAATGATTAATGTTTGCGAACCGGTTGTGACCTCCACATGCGACGGCATGTGGTACTACATGGTAACGTCTGCTACGCGCGCTCATTGCCTAACATATTTAAAGAAAAAAAAACAAAAAATAAAAAAACAAAGTTTTCTTTCTATTTATTTATATAAACTTTTGTTGGTTTTAATATAACTTTTGTTCTTTTTTACAAATTAAATGCTTGTACTTTTTTTTCTTCTACTATTTTATGGTTTTTTTGTTTTTTTTCTGGATATTTACGAGTGTAACGTGAGACAGGTGTTGCTTGCTTGTTAGAGATTCCGTTGTGTCTAACTCTGCCTTAATTGTGTTGGCCATTTTTATGTCTGTTTAATATGGGTCCCAGGAGTGTCTCATAAAAATGAAATTTTATATCAAACAAGCGAATAACACGAAAGTGATCGGTAGTAAAATTTTCTTATTTTTCTCTCAACTATTTCAATTTCCTCAGGTTGCGTTGAACCTGAACGTGCTTTATTTTCGGTTCGCCCTTAACTTAGTTGGCATCAGTTTCAAAGGTACACTCTTGTATTTTTACAGTTTATTCAAAATAATTCCAAGTTTTATAGCTGTGCTTGTTCTAAATAGTATATCTGTTGTAACGTTCTTAATATTCAGTTAATTACTTTTTCCTAATAGACCGAAAACATTGCTACAAATGTTGCTACAGTTTTTATGGCTATAATTTGAATAATGTTTTCAGTTAACATTCTGAGTGTTTAAATTTCGTTTTTCTTAATTAAAAATTGTAATTTACCAAAAAGGCGTAAAGATAAGTGTTAATATAAGAAAAATAAAATAAAAAAAAACAAATATGGGCGAAGCATGGCTATTAAGGTGCTCTTTTATGTTACCAATTAAGATTTCGATCTCATTTGTTTTTGGCATTTGAAAGATATAAACAAATAAATATCGTAGGTATTTAGTGCAATTAAGTCAGTATTAATTTATATTGACTTGAAGTGTTTGAGTTAATGTAGCTGAAATTGAAATTTGTGTAAAACTTTCCAAAATAACCACACCTGAGTATTTCTATGTATGTATGACCAGTATATGACAAAGAAAGCTTATGGAAGAAGCATTGGACAGATTCAAGTGAAAATTTCTGATTGTACACTATATATTATAAACTTTATACGTAAGTTTTAATGGTGAATCGAGATCTATGGTGCTTTTTGTAAAAAATTTGGCCGTAAAATGGGCTACAGTACAAATACATACGATTTTCATAGAGAACTGCCATTTGGGAAATTAAAAAAAAAAAAATAAATATTGAAAACAAAAAAAAATAAATATTTTCTGCATTTTCTTTTATTCCTATTTCAATATTTAGGCGTGGAATTGGGTGTTAATTTTTCGATACATCAAAAAGTTCCCGGAATCGCCACCGTGTGGCGCTCTCAGCCACTCATTTGAGTTATCTTTTTTTTTTTTTAGGTGGCCACATATGTCATTGACAGTATGCAATTTTCAGCTTGATAGCTTGACATTTGTAAAAGTGACGCAGAATTGAATACATCTGCGATTGTGCGTGTTTTCGATTTCGTACAATTTTAAAAATGGAGTGGAGTTAAAAAAGAAAATATATTAAATTTTGCGTTAAGAACAGTTTCAATGGTACGACGATATTGCAAATATAATTGTTTCGACGATACTCTGAAGAAAACAGTCGTTTATGAGTGGCATGAACGTTTCAGAAGTCGCCGTGAGACACTGAACGATGATGAATGCAGTGGCAGGCCATCGACATCGAAAACCTACGAAAACATCAACAAAATCAAAGAATGGATGACCGTAGACCGCAAATTGACCATTAGTGAGATGGAAGAGGAGTTGGGCATTGCTTTTTGGATCCTTTCGAGACAGTTTTTTTAATGATTTGAGCTTCAGACGTGTCGCTGCAAAGTTGGTGCCGAAAGACCTGAATTTCATGCAATAGAGAGATAGCGTTGACGCCGCAAAAGACATGATTTCCAAGGCCGAATCCAACCCAACATTCATCAAACGGATTATCAAATGGATTACTGGAGACGAGACATGGACTTATGAGTACGACACGCAATCCAGACATCAAGTGAGTGAACGGCATGCACCGAATGAGCCGCGACCGAAAAAACCACGTCGTTTTCAGTCGAAAAAGAAGGCGATGCGGATAGTTTTCTTGAATTATAAGGCTGTTGTGTATCATAAATTCCTTCCACAAGGCCAAACAGTCAACAAGGAGTATTATTTAAGCGTTATGGGACGTTTGCGTGAAGCAATTCGCCAAAAAAGACCGGATTTGTAAACAAACAACTCGTGGATCTTGCACCACGATAACGCACCCTCTCACAATGCCATCGTTATCCCTAAACATTCGGCTAAAAACGAAATGAATACCATTAAACAACCATCGAATTCACCTGATTTGGCTCCCTGCGACTTTTTCCTATTCGATCAACTCAAGAAACCGCTCCGCGGAATGCGTTACAGCACCCAAGATGATATCATGGAAAAATCGAAGATGGCTCTGTTGGCCATACCGCAAACTGAATATAAAAAATGTTTGTAGGAAAATGTTTCGAGGATTGGATCAAGAGCTGGCATAAGTGCGTTGCAGGCGATGGAAAGTACTTTGAAGGGGACAATATTGATTTTGATGTATAATATCGTATTTTTAATTTCCTAAATGAATTCCGGGAACTTTTTGATCACTATTGCAAAGTACTAATTTTTGACTTTGCTTATGAACAAAAATTGATTTTTGTTCACTTTATGTTGGTGAGTCATGCGGACCTATTCGCACTGGACAGAACAAAATTTTATAAAAATCAAAGTATTTTTACAAAAAAGTTCTTGGAATTCTCTCATATGAACTATTTTACCGCTATTAAAACAATTTTCAGGAAAATGGCTGTTTTGTTTAATATTTTGTAAAAATTAAAAACATCCCCGCAGAACATGAACAATCCTCTAGATTTTAATAGATCTGTGTCCTTTTTCCTTTAATGGTTTCACGAACTTCATACTATTTGACCTGACAAGGAAAGGTCCCCTGGTGACAGACACCGATTTTAATGATTTTCGTATGGGCATTAGAGGATAAAATTCTAAGGTTGACGTATTTTTTTATATGTGCTCAATCGAATGTTTAGGGTTTCAAAATGGCGTTTCAAAATCAGCAAAAACGTGGCTTTTTTTACCATAACTGTGCTATTTGGTATAACAACACATACAAATTTTGTATCAAACGAAAGGTATTAAAAAGACGCAAATAACGGTATCCAATTTGTTGAAATAATAGTTGTTGCAATTTTCAACAGTTTTTAGTCGATATCATGGGTACCACATAGACGCAATTATTTCATATTATTTTATGTTTGAGCGCAAACAATTTTGAAAGTAACCTTTTTTTTACTTTTTTCAATTTTTTAATTTCTGTAATGAATTTTTTTTTTTCTTAAAATGTACTAATATCTTGGCATTTTATTCGTTTTTACAGATAAAGCACACAATAATTATCATAAAAGCTAAATAGTTAGTAGGGCTTCCAAAAAAGGCTTCCGCAGAAAATGGAATCATATAATTTTTAAAACTAAGTTGGAAACATGAGTTTTATCTAATATAACTGCATCCGGTATCAGGATATTTCTAAATAATCTCTTTATGCCACGTTGCCACTAAAAATCTTGCTCACCGAAGCCTCTTTTAAGACCATTTTCCATGCTTATGTTTTTCTTTGAAAGCAGCGAGTTGCTGTTAAGAGTTTAACTGTATTTTTTTGCAAAGAAATTTAATTGATTGTGTACATACATTTTTTTGTTGCATATCTTAAGCTGACAAGAAGCGTGGCGTCAGTCACGCCACCTACATGGCATCGACATGTTTGCACACACAAAAAGTTCCTTACAAAGGAGTACTCCACAATTTCTATTTATTTTTTTTTTTTTAGCGGAATTTATTTTTTGGCCAAGATATGCTGCTAGCAGTAAACTTAGGCGGGGGTTTTTCTAAATGCTCCTATCAGCAACCAATGCTGCTGTATCTTGTTTGCAACGGATCACGATGTTTGTTGCTGCAGCAGCAAAAACCAAAAAAACCGAACAGCAAAAAAAGAAAAGCGCAGACATGCGCACATTTAAGATGATTGTGGAAAAAAACAAACACATTAAAATCCTGCATGTTGTCTATGAATTTTTTCCTCCCCTCATTCTTATTTAACTTTTTTTTTTGTTCACAGTTTTTCTCGCTCCTTACTACTTAGGCCAACAAATCTTAGGCTTTTCCGAAAATTTTTAACGTTTTGCCAAAACATCATTTCGCGCGTGTTTCCACGAATTCCGCCGCAGAACATTAGGCTTAAAAAGTTTAGTTTTTCTAGCTTCGAACGTGGCTAGTTGTTGCTGTTGTTGTTGTTGGATAGATAATCGTATATGTAAATTTGTCAGCATCACACACAAACGAAACACATCGATCGTGTCGACATGCATGTGGCATTCAGGACTCCAATATGTATGCCTGTGTGTGCCTGTGTGAATGTATGTGGTTGGGTACTGCGATAATATTGGGAAACGAACAACATTAGGTACCGTTCAGCGCAGAGATTTTATCTAATCGTAACTGTGGACAAAGCCATTTCGAATTTAGTTTTTTTTTTCAATCGAAAACAATTACGAAGTTCCACAGAGATTTCGAATCAGGGAAACAAAAAAGCAGGGAATTAATAGAACGCATTTTTTAGAATACTACTGAGCAGAAATGGGTGTGAGAATAAAGTTGAAGATGCCTAATAAAAAACATTTTGGAGGCAAAACTCTTACAAGCTCAAGTCCAATGTTTTTTTGTGCTAGTAAAAGAATCAATGAGTGCATGTACAACAGGAAGGAAGATCACAGATAACTCTGGAAATTGTGTTGCCAAATAGCAACGACAACAAATATCTTTTTATCCGCACTCCTTTTCGTGAGAGTAAAGAACGACTTCAATATTTAGGTTAATCATGCTAGTTGGCTGAATTTTTACTTAAGGGTCTTGCCAAAATCTACCGCTTTCTCAGCTCCACCCAATGAAATCATTACTTCTCTTCGAGTGAAATTTGTTGCTTTCATTCTGAGTTTCCCTTTGAAACCCGGTCGAATGAACGACCAACAATCATTAAAGAAATTTAAGGAAACCAATTTGAATACTCCAGCTTCAACAACAACAAAAACAACACCAACGATCCACCAAAACAAACCATGCTTCCGCATGGGGGGAAGTGCAATAGTCATGCATGCATGCAAGCATCGAACAGAGAGCATCCATCTCGGTTGGAATGTGTCTATTTCAATGCCAATGGATGGATTTTCCACACAATCACTTCGCGCGCAAGCCCGACTATACAAATGTTTGTTGTTATTTGTTGGTGTTTCTGTCATTTCTTATTCTAATTGCGACCTAAGCTCAGTCGTCGAAATGATCATGAAAGCCATGTAACAAGCGCACATTTCTATGGAAAATCGTGATGCACAATTGCCACCATCTGCCAATGATGCTTTGGCGATGCCAGGCGATGGGAGCCCATTGCAGCATGGCACCCAGTCACCATAGCATTGATGTGTGCGCGATGGTGTTAAATAATTGGCAAAAGTTGAAAAAAACAAAAAAATACCACAACTACGAAACATTCACCACAAGGATAGACCAAGAGAGACAAAGACATACAGACAGACAGACTGCTGGACAGCCAATATACAGTCAGTCACCAAACTGGACGTTAGACGTTAGACATGAAGAAACCAAAGCCAGACTTGGTGCAAAACTATGCAAACCTAATGAAACATTGTAATCGCAAAGCAACGAGCAGTAAATGTGTTGGGACTTGAAAGTGTGAGCGTCTGGAGATTGAGGTACCTACTTATTGCTTGTCTATTTGTCCATTGTGTGCTCTCGACTTATTGTTTTTGCGCTTTTAGCTTTGCTAGAGTATCGTAGTTTTGACTGTTGAAATGATGATGCATCCCATTAGCGTTTGGCTTCCGCATCACTGATATCAGCAGCTCTATATCCAACACCGGCTTCAAGTTTCTACTTAAAAATGTTGCCACTGAATATAGAGCAATTGGCATCAGGGTGGTTCACGACAAGCCGATAGCGCCGTTAGATTAATGTCTGAGCTTGGACTGATGATGGTGCCAGATATAAAACGGTATCGACAGATGATTTGATTAAAATTACGCGAAGCGTGCGATGTCGTTATCATGTCTTATGCCTTACATAGCATTTAATAAGAAAACGAATAGAAAAAGAAGGATAAATTAAGAAAACTTATATGCGAGATTTTAAGGAAACTTATTTTATATTGAAAACAAATTTTTGAGCTTTAGGCCAACCATGTTGACAACAAGACAACATGAAGAACAAAGAAGGCAACAACCAACAAC
>OX030952.1:3150533-3235533 GCA_943735915.1 Pherbina coryleti
AATAAGAATAAGAATAAGAATAAGAATAAGAATAAGAATAAGAATAAGAATAAGAATAAAAATAAGAATAAGAATAAGAATAAGAATAAGAATAAAAATAAGAATAAGAATAAGAATAAGAATAAGAATAAGAATAAGAATAAGAATAAGAATAAGAATAAGAATAAGAATAAGAATAAGAATAAGAATAAGAATAAGAATAAGAATAAGAATAAGAATAAGAATAAGAATAAGAATAAGAATAAGAATAAGAATAAGAATAAGAATAAGAATAAGAATAAGAATAAGAATAAGAATAAGAATAAGAATAAGAATAAGAATAAGAATAAGAATAAGAATAAGAATAAGAATAAGAATAAGAATAAGAATAAGAATAAGAATAAGAATAAGAATAAGAATAAGAATAAGAATAAGAATAAGAATAAGAATAAGAATAAGAATAAGAATAAGAATAAGAATAAGAATAAGAATAAGAATAAGAATAAGAATAAGAATAAGAATAAGAATAAGAATAAGAATAAGAATAAGAATAAGAATAAGAATAAGAATAAGAATAAGAATAAGAATAAGAATAAGAATAAGAATTAGAATAAGAACAAGAATAAGAATAAGAATAAGAATAAGAAGAAGAAGAAGAAGAAGAAGAAGAAGAAGAAGAAGAAGAAGAAGAAGAAGAAGAAGAAGAAGAAGAAAAAGAATAAGAATAAGAATAAGAATAAGAATAAGAATAAGAATAAGAATAAGAATAAGAATAAGAATAAGAATAAGAATAAGAATAAGAATAAGAATAAGAATAAGAATAAGAATAAGAATAAGAATAAGAATAAGAATAAGAATAAGAATAAGAATAAGAATAAGAATAAGAATAAGAATAAGAATAAGAATAAGAATAAGAATAAGAATAAGAATAAGAATAAGAATAAGAATAAGAATAAGAATAAGAATAAGAATAAGAATAAGAATAAGAATAAGAATAAGAATAAGAATAAGAATAAGAATAAGAATAAGAATAAGAATAAGAATAAGAATAAGAATAAGAATAAGAATAAGAATAAGAATAAGAATAAGAATAAGAATAAGAATAAGAATAAGAATAAGAATAAGAATAAGAATAAGAATAAGAATAAGAATAAGAATAAGAATAAGAATAAGAATAAGAATAAGAATAAGAATAAGAATAAGAATAAGAATAAAAATAAGAATAAGAATAAGAATAAGAATAAGAATAAGAATAAGAATAAGAATAAGAATAAGAATAAGAATAAGAATAAGAATAAGAATAAGAATAAGAATAAGAATAAAAATAAGAATAAGAATAAGAATAAGAATAAGAATAAGAATAAGAATAAGAATAAGAATAAGAATAAGAATAAGAATAAGAATAAGAATAAGAATAAGAATAAGAATAAGTATAAGAATAAGAATAAGAATAAGAATAAGAATAAGAATAAGAATAAGAATAAGAATAAGAATAAGAATAAGAATAAGAATAAGAATAAGAATAAGAATAAGAATAAGAATAAGAATAAGAATAAAAAAAGGAAGAAGAAGAAGTAAGTAGAAAAAAAAACAGAAAATAAAGAATAGGTTGAAGAAGCAGCAAGTGAAAGAGAAGAAGAAGAAGAAGAAGAAGAAGAAGAAGAAGAAGAAGAAGAAGAAGAAGAAGAAGAAACAGAAGAAGAAGAAGAAGATTATGAATGAAAAGAGAAACAGGAATGAGAAAAAAGAAAAATGAGAAAGTAGACAAGAAGTAATTAAAAGAATATTTTTAGAAACAAGAAAGCAAGAAGCAATTAAGAAAGAAAAGAAGAAGAAAAATAAGGAAAGAATAGGAATAATAAGCAGTGATTGCAAGAGAGGAAGAAGTAAAGGTAGAAGAAGATGAATCAGAAGAGGAACTCGAAGAAAAAGAAGAAAAATAAGAAAGCAGAGAGGAAGATTTCAACAAAAAATTTTAAGAAAACTAGAAAATTAAGAAAGAGAAGAGTAAGAAAAAGAAGATGAAAAACAGAAGAAAAAAGAGAAACAAAATGATGATAGGAAGTAGTGGAAGAAGAAATACTACAAGAAAATAAGGACTAGGAAGAGTGAGAAATTGAAAAGGTAGATTAAAAATGATCTAAGGAGAAGAGGAAAACGAAGAAGAAGGAGAAAGGACGGGATATAAGTTCGACAGCTACTTTTGAGAGACTGCAACTTTGATGTTTAGTTACTCGGTTACTTAACTAAGTAAAGAGTCATAAAAAAATCCTAATATAAACAAGTATCACACTCCTAACTTAAGTAGTTTTGATAAAAATAAGATAAACTTTGCTTTAATGAAATACTGTCCCAGTTTTTTTCATTACCACCAACTTGTTACCAGTCTTTAACAAGTAGTCAAATCTGATTGAACTTTTGTATTCGAGCAAAGCAACATTCCCAGCACAAGAACAACGCTCGTCGTTTTATCTATTAAAACCAAACTAACAAAACACAACAGCTAAAACGAGGTGTTGTTGAAGACAACATTAAACAATGATCTTGATATTTTTCATGCAACAGCAAAAATAGATAAACATTATATAAATAAAAATAATAAAAAAAAAAAACAAAAAAGTTTATCAATTTTTTGTTTCCCATAAAAATCGTCTAACATACAAACTAGAAAATTCATTAAAGATTACAGTCTGCTTAACCCCCACTATTCCAAGCATTATAAGAACTTAAACTAAAAAATTGCATTAATTTTGAAATTCAACAAAACGATCGAGGAACTACGAAATAAAATGTCTGTGAAGTCAATAAAATAAAAAGATAAAAACTTGAAATTGTTGCTTAGGACAGATAGAAATCCTGCTAAAAAACGACTCAGCTTCTGTTCCAATATATAATTCACAATGTAGTCTGTTGGTTTATGGCAAATTTTTAATGGTAGCCCGCTCAATGAGTCGCGGAGAAACAGTCGGTGTCATTGTTGTGGCGGCTTTGACTGCTATTTTGTATGGAGGCAAGCAATAATTGTCGTGCAGTAGCAGCAATCTGGCAGCCAACCCCGACGTGCCATAGAATTGAGTTGAGTAATTCTTAGAGCACCTTTGTACAGCGTAATCTAGAGTTGGCAGGTATCTTAGTGCGATATGTGATTCCGCTACTTCGCTGTGCTTAAGCGTAATCAAAGAGTGGGTGCGAGCGCAAACAGCAGCAGCATGACTGATGATTTAAGAATTTATATTCAATCTGAAAGGCGTGAAGTTCGTTAGATTTACAGTTGATATGATGTCAACCCATTCTCAATAGTTACACCCATTGTAATGGCAAGTTCAAGAGAAATACTGTGAGCAATGATGAGGTCATTAAGGCTTTTCATATACCATATAGATACACTCTATGGAACGGCTATTTCCTCCAGCTTAGTTTGACGATGACTTCATTCATACAAATTTCTGCTGATTTCAGTCTGACAATTGTAAGATTTTTCAAATAAATCCGTCTGTTTATTTAAACTACCACAAAATGTTTTCATATTTATTGCATAAAGGCTGTTTTGTGCAAAATACTGTCTATTATTTTGGCTTTTTAAGCACCAGATGGGAAAAGCAATAACACAATATTTGCAGTCTGAGTTGCGGAAGTTGCGCGTTGTACGTGTCACCGGTACGAACGGAAGGGTGACATGTTGTCTGTCTAGTCACATAGTTGAACGTGTTCCAGCTGCTGTTACACACTCACACATACATACTATCGAGCTTGAAGAACGTTTTCACATGGCAAAAAGCCTTTCGATGATGCGGTTAACGACGTGATTTTGGGCAACGTCAATGTGATTGTTGTTGTTGTTGTTGTTGCTCTTGTGGCAACAGTTTTCACCGACACTGCCAAAGACATGTCTCAACATTATCCTACCTGATGGCATTTGTTTATGCGCCATTTTCACGATGCAAGTCAACCGTTTATTTGTATCTAATGTGTTGTTGTAGGCATCACGTGATGTTTACATTTTCTATTTTGGAGCCAAACAATAGTAGCATGGCGTATAATTATTGACAAGATCTGGCAACATCATAGAAGAGCGCATAATTTGCCAAAGAAGTTGAGAAGAGTTAGGAAAGTTCTTGGTTTAATTCATATCAGTAGGTTAGAGGAAGGCTATTTCTTAAATTGTTGTTGACGGTTTTGTCATGTTATGTGTACAGGAAGAGTTGAAATTATATTAACCACTGTTTAACCGAAGTTGCATTTAGAAAGAGTTACCAACATGCGTCAGTAGAATCAAGTGAAATTCGTAAATGTTGAACAGTTGAGTTCATTTAAATTTAATTCACAAAAAAACAAATTGTTTTTCTGCTTCCATCTGACTTGAGTATCTGAAGGTGAAAAGTGTCCCTGGGGTCTTTATATTTTTTTTTACGATTTTATTTTTAAAATTAAAAAAACTTTTTTTTGTTTTTCCGCTTCCATTTGACTTGAGTATCCAGGAGGTGAAAAGTGTCCTTGGGTTCTTAATTTTTAAATATATATATATTTTTTTTTTATATATTTCACTATTTTTCTCATCTTTGTGCTGGTTTTTTTTTAGAGATAAATAATGTTTTTAATGTTTAGAACTTACTTTTTAAATGAACTGTACTCGTTGTACTAAAACAAAAAATTCAAAAAATGTACAGTTTAACTGAGTTAAGTCATACATTTCTGTGCTGGCAGCGCAAGAGTTTATAACTTTGCCGATGTCCATATTGCAATAAAAACAAATGAGCCCTTTTTGTAGAATTAAGCTTCAAAGATCATAGACTTTCCTAAGGTTAATAATTTAGAACCACAGGACAGACTTTTGGTCAAAACGGAACACAAGGACATACATAAGACTCGTCCACCACTCAAAATTTTAAGTTAATCCCAAGAGGTAACTCTTCAGAATGGAAATTTGTACGATTGTACTCAAATCGCGATATATCTGAGTTATCAGATACAGCCTAGTTTCAGCCTTGCACTCTTCTTACTTTTATTTGACACATATGACGCATAAAAACTATTTGATTCTTGATCAATTCTTGACAATTATTGATTTCGTCTATTCCGATTGACCTCTGCCCACATATCATCTCATTAAAGATGAGGTTGTCGCACTTACTTTTTCTCCCATTCTTATTGTCTTGCAAGTCATTTCTTGCAAACTGGGACTCATACATTCTATTAACAGGTCCAGCACATTTCTTTCCTTGCTCTCAATAGAGATTTTAATAAACATGGTTTAATAATAAGGTTGTAGCATGGGTGACAACGAGTAAACATAAATGTCAAATCGAAGTTGACAGCTCATACAAAATCTGAAAGCGAAAATTGACAAATTAAGCCGGTGAAGTTGTTGTTGTTGCTTTTCATTGATTTTGACAATTCCGGGTACTGAGAACGATCAACCCCGAAATAAACTTATTATTCAATCAAGTATATAATTATATAAATAGTTCATGCAGTATTGCCAGATTGCGTAAATTTCCCTAATTGATATAATTTTTAACTCATTTTTTGGGCAGAGGTAAAAAAGGTAATTTTTGACCAAAAGTGGTAAATTTTGCGTAAACAATACATTTTTAAACTTGTTAAGTTTTTGAGTTATTGGCAGCACTGTTACCTCTCTGAACATACTCACAAGCAGTTTGAGAGTCCAAACAGAAGCAAAGCGGCTGTCGGTTGGCGATCTTCTCTCAGAGAAATCCGCTGGGAACATATCCAGAATAGCATGATACAATTAAACAAGGTAGGAGTGACATTTTTTTTCGTCTTTCACCAACTATCAACAAAAGTATAAATTAGAGAACGAAAAAAGTAAAAAAGAAAATAAAAATAAAATATACAGGCAAATGGCAGTCGGTGCAACACACTCGTGAGAAAATAGCCAGTTGTCACTCCTACCTTGTATAGTTGCATAGTTGTATAGTAGCGGTTGTCGGTTCAGCGTTGCTTTTCGGAGTGTAAAAAAAAAAAAATAAATAAATAACTGGCCATTTCAGCCCTTGAAAGGACTTTGACCTAGCTTCTTATGATCAATTGTGTTGTGCGTGTTATTAAGTTTGTGCACAATTGACCGAGAACCGGACCTACCTGTTTAACGCCGACTCCGAACGGTACTGAACTGAATGTTCTCGTTCTCAAGAAGCTTTACATTTCATTCTGATTACTCTCTGAGGTTTGCCATTGTCTGCAGAGAGGTGGTGGCCGTACAGAAAAATTATTTTAATTCAAATAATTTTCTGTTGCTGCTGGGGTTCGAACCTGGGTCTCCAAAGTTCGTTGACATAGCGGCCACGCACTTTAACCAACTACGCCACGGACGTCTTTTCGGTGTGTGAATGGTACAAATGTTATTTTTTTATGTTTTTGTTGTTTCTTTATAAATATATGTATACTAACAAAAAACAAAAATATAACGGTTGTTAATCACTTAAAAAAATTTTAATTCTTTTATCTTGGAAAAAGGTAAATTTTCTCCGAAAGTGGTTAATTTTCCTAAATAGTTGTAAATTTCAGTCTCTCTGGCAACACTGAGTCTATGTCTATTTTTACTCTCCATACTCACTCACTGCATACTCCCTCTTTTTTTTACTCTCCATCATTTATTTCTCTTAATTTTGTTATGTGGCAGCGTTAGCCTAAAGCGTTTACATGCGTAAACCGTTCGATACAAAATTTACAAGTTGCGAGGTCTACTTGTTCAAGTCCCCCACCTGATAAGAAAATTATTTCAATTGAAATTAAAGTTTTCTGATGAGCCGTCACAATGCTGAAAGGCAAATCTCGAGGGTATAAACAGTGTTTGTACTGAATCTTATATTCGCATTAATTTTTTAGTCAATGAATGAAAGAAATTATCTCTCGGCAAAAGTTTAATTATTTTTTATAAATCATAAATTTGAATATGACCTTTCACTATTTATATTGAAATCAAATTTGAGCTGTAGGCCAAGTATAGTTACAAGACAACATGAAGATAATGAAGGCAACAAACAACAACAACAACTCATTAGTAGTCTTGCATGACTTTTCACTGTGATCCACTCAAGCTACTTAGGTCTTATGCTGCCAATATGCCGAGAAAGTTACCCGGAAGTTTATTTTTGACAGAGAGAACGCTTTTACATCAGTAAGTAGATAAGAACTCTATTTTCTATTTTAAGTGATTTGCTCTATACAGAGCCATTGTTCTTGGTTGTTGCCTTCATTGTCTTCATGTTGTCTTATTGTCAATATACTTGACCTAAAGCTCAAATTAGTTTTCAATATTTTTTATAAATTTTTCTTGTAATTTTTTTTTTAATGAATGAGTCAAAGAAGGCATTGGAGGTAAATGAGTTATGAGTACAAGTTATTCTTCTTGTTGAGACCTATCCAACTACATATAATTTTTTAAATTCTGTTATAATTTTCTAAGGTTATACAAAAAATACCATTTTGGCCAAATTCACTCAAAGTAAGCCTTCGAATGAGGTGGTGACGCTGCAAACTTTTTATAGAGACCCACTTTAATATATTAACATATAATAACATTCACAACACAATCTATCATAAGAAACTTGGTTAAAGTCCTGTTAAGGGTTAGCCCTTGGCCAATGGCCAATTCGGATTCCGTTGGGTCTATGCTGTGGAAGACTTTTAATAAAAATAAATATATTTATGATTTTTGTGACATGCCTTTGTACTCTTTGGATTGAATTATGGTTTTATATTGACAATCATAATTTGGAGAATCGTTAACTAAACTTCATCAGTTTAATAAGGAAAATTAAATTTTTTCCAAAAACGTATTCTTCGACCCGTTGTTATTAAAAATTGCCAAAATTCTTTCATATTTCTGGAAAGCAACCAGTTTTTTAGTTTTTTGCCCTTGTTCGGTACTGGTAGTTACGAGTCTTTTAACTGATCTGTATGCAATCTTTATCTAAGACTTGATCACACTCAGAAGATATCTATCTAAAATGCTAAGGTCATCTATATCTTGTCTCATAGAGAAACGTCCCATTCATATAAAAACTTCAACGAAATACCCATTAGTACCCATGCGGTAGCCCATTTTTCTTCTTGACTTCTTATATTCCACCCAAAGAATCTGATGATAAATTTTTTGTTTGAACCAGACTGCGCTTATTTTCCTTAGTGATCAATTCGATCGGCGGGATTTCGGGTTTGTCGACATGTTCTTTAATTTTTTGCTTTAAATTTTTTTCTCTCATAACAACTTGAAATATACCGAATTCACGTATCCCATATTTGTGTTTTAAGCTTCTCAAAAGTGCTTAATAAGAGATTTTTCAGTCAATTTTAGTTTTAGGAACTCCCGGAATTTTATTTGCTCTGCGATCATTTTGATATCATTATAGTTAGTTTTTGATCTCATTTCAAAAATTTGCGTTGGTATTAGTTCTAATACTTGGACCACCTTGTCATTGCTTGCAATTTTATGCTCGTGCATAGAGTTAATTCTGTTTACAAAAATTTAATTAAAAATGCATGCATTCCTCTAGATGCCCGCTAGAAAAAAATTCTTACTGAAGTTTTTTTTCTTTCTTATTTGACTCAAATTCAATAAACAAACTCAAGATTCAAGAAATTCCAGCGAATAATCATCATCTCCAATACTAAACAATAGGAATTCTTCAAAGCGCTGCTGTGTGTCTCTCAGAAACGTAAAGAAAACAAAGAGCTCCAATTCTCGATATCGAATGAACATTCACATATGTATGTACGTAGAAA
The DNA here is from genome assembly GCA_943735915.1 of Pherbina coryleti. NCBI lineage: Eukaryota > Metazoa > Arthropoda > Insecta > Diptera > Sciomyzidae > Pherbina > Pherbina coryleti. The sequence goes on from OX030952.1 coordinate 3,159,261, forward strand.
AAGAAGTTAGTGGAATTGGAAACCACTCACGGCGCATTGATGCTATTTTTTTTTTTGCAGTAGCGGCAAAAGCAGCGATTGCAGCGCCCTCTAATGGGATATGCAAATCGAATCGCATGTAAACACAGCAGAAGTACGAATAATTCGCATCTTGTTTATGTGGAATGAAAAAAAATGGTGCAGCCGCAGCAGTGCATAGACAACAAAAACAATAACAACAACAAACGCAATGCAACACAGAAATATTTTAACACACCGAGAGCCTCGATACACCGCAAGAAATCATTTATGAAAAGCAATATTTTTAAATATTTTACGTGAGTATTTTAAAGTTCTTAATTAAAATGTAAGCTGCCTTATTTTTGATTTTGATGAAAAGGACAAAACATCCTCAACGTTTTGTGGGTATCTTTTAAGAGAAACCGCTGTCATTTATATTTTTAGATAAAACTTCGATAAACTTAGGTTCAGCATGCATACACTAAGGGAAAAAAATATTAAATTTATCCAAAAACTTTTTTAATTTATCCAAAAAGCGAGTCATTTTTGCACCAATAACGCATTTGAATAAATCGACTACGTAAATATTTAAAATTTATTTGAATACTTTTTTAATTTAATTAAATATTTAAATATTTAAACAGAATTAATAAAATATATATTAAAATTATGCACGAATTTTTTTAAAATATCTTTCAAATATTTACTATTTGAAAATAAACTCTCGCATTTAAAGAAAATTTGAATAAAAATATTGAATTTAAAAAAAAACATATTTAAATTGAATATGTTATTAATGGTTTTATGGTATTATTTTCTTCTTATTGCGTTCATCAAATGCCTGTATAATTTATTATCGCTTCACTTTTTTCGTTCTCTAATTTATACTATTTTTTACAGTTGGTGCACTAATATTGCACCAACTGTCAAACATAGTATAAATTACAGAACGAAAAAGTAATGTACAACATATGTTTAGGCAGAAGCAAATTATGCAGGTAAATGACAACCGGTCCAAGATATTCTTGAAAATACCGAGTTGCCACTCCACCCTACATAATTTAATTTCTTTGCCAAACATGCACAATATATTGCTCTTGCAACAATAACTAAATGAGAACTGTAAGAACTGCAAATGCAAGAAATAAACTCAGGAACAAAGTGCGATGCTGTTGCTGCTTGTCGGAGTATGTGTGTAAGTGTGCGATGCTGTTGCTGCTTGCTTGTATGAAATATGTGTGTACGTGTGTGGTATAAATAAAATTCAAATACGGGAAAAAAACGAGTTGTAAGGAAAATATTTGATTTATCCACGTAAATATTTAAATAAAATTGATACTCAGGCGTGGATAATGTTAATATGCATTATTTCCCTTAGTGTACTTACCTCCGAAATTGTTCGATTTTCAAAGCTTTCTTAAGTCATTATAAAATTGTCATTTAAATCATTTTTGAATAAAACATTGAAATGATTGTAGTTGTACTTTGTATCCCAGAAGATGTACTTTTTATGAATGCTGACCAACTGAAAATTCGAAAAAATTTTCTGATATTTTGAGATATTCAGATGACTTTTGTGCAAATACTATTAGGTCGGAACAATCGATTTTTGCAGTCATTTAGTATTTGCACACTAGAAAACGTATTGATAGTTTTCAACTTCAAGGTAATCATATTGTTAGAGAAAAAAATCTAGAAATTGGAAAGGTTTGAAAAGAGATTTTGAATTTGGGAGAAAAGGGGCCTTTTGCCTCATGAACAAAATGAAACCTGCAATTGCAAGATATATTGTCTTTACAGGCTTGTAAGTCATGTTCTGTTATTTTCATCTCTCATAGATGTATACTTTTTATATATTTTTTTATAATATTTATTTTTATTAGGGATATTCGAAAAATGACACAAAACTATCCTAATCTTTATATTTATGTAAAAAAATATGGGATGAAATGAATAAATCTTGGTTGGTAACATATGTTAACTATCTTTAAAGGCACCGATTTTTCGTATTGTAAGAACATATCTAAAATATCATCCTCAAATATATATCTCACTGAAATAAAAAGATTTTTTTTCATATAAGACCATTCAAGTCACCTACCTGCACAAGTATTCAAAATACTTTAACTCTTATATCACAAATTTATTAGAGACCCTACCGTGCCCCCCTTAAGATCCACCAGTAAGTCACACTAGAAAGGTCTGCCATGGGTTTTATTTCTCGCTATCCCAATATCACCATGGAAGAGATTATTGCAGAGAAGTTTCTGTCAAAGCAATACTTTGGAAGTATGTCATCTGTGGACATGTAGAGTTCCCTCACAGACCTATAGTGATATTATTTGCTTTAAGGTACATATACTAAACTCCTTCTACTGTTCCTTGAGGTAAGTCCCAAGTATGAGAGCATGCTTAGGCTCTAAATTCTTAAATATACAATAACTTTAAGCTATTTAGTATATTTTTAATATTTAACCAAAATTTTCATTTGTCAAATATGCGCTGTGAAAAATAGGTGAAAATCCGTAACCAGGATTGCTCCTCCAACATTCATTTGAAACAAAAAAATTTAATAAGATTTTTCAACTAGACAGTAAAAAGTAGTACTTGTCTTAGTCGATTTTGTAATAATCGATTTTTGACAAAATGGTGGACTTTCGAAAATAAAGTATCGAATTCCGACCAAAAATGCGTTATTATCAGGTATGGGCACCACTACATTTAAAGCTTCTGTGTTGTTTCTGTGTTTGTCTTTTGTCTTTGATTTGTTGTTGCGTTTTGTGTTGCTACATGAGCCTTTGCTCTCAATTCTTGTTCTCAACGCTCCCAGACCACTCTCTGCCCATAGCTGGTTATTATGAAGGAAGCAACGAAATAATTTAACCCTATGACAAGTACTAGATAATTATGTACAGAATAAGCCTGTACAATTTCAAAGCGGTCGTTTCACTGGGTTTCGAGATGTTTTGGTTACCGACTTTAAAAACATGGTTTCGAGAATAATGCGTTTGAATATTTCATGGTTAATAAATCTAGTTAATTGCGGTTCACTCAGTCGGCTATCATTTTTGTATTTTTTCAGATATCGACTTGAAATTTGAACCACAAATTCTTGAGACCTTAACCCTTAAATGCATGACCCTTTTTTTGCATTCAACATTTATTCACTTTTGCTCCAAATAATTCAGTTAGCTGAATTCTGTTAGTATAACTGTGTGAAGAGAACGAAAGCTTTAAATCGGTGTGACCAGTGTCACCAGATGAAATTACCATCAAAATTCTCTTTTTCTCACACTTAATTCCCACAAATTACCACACTCGCTAAAATACCTCAAAATACCATAAAATACCTCAAATTACCATAAAATACCACAATACCTCAAATTACCACAAAATACCACAAAATCCCTCAAATTTTCTTTTGAGGTATTTTGAGGTATTTTGAGGTATTGTGGTATTTTGTGGTAATTTGAGGTATTGTATGGTATTTTGAGGTATTTTGTGGTAATTTGAGGTATTTCTTTTTCACGCGTGGTAAATATCTCAGATGTGGTATTTTTTTCCCACGCGAGAGATTTGTACCACAAAATACCATGGGAATTACCACATCCCACAATCGTTGAAAAATACCATAAGTACTATTTATCGTTCTTTTCTGGCAACATTTGGTTTATTATTTTTCCCAAAATTAATCTCGTTCAGACATGGGGATAAATTCTTTGGTTGTGCCATATATGGCACACTATGCATTTAAGGGTTAAGTTTTAAGAAAATGCAAAACAAACCCGATTTTTTAATGTGGATATTGCCCCTTAAATCACTTAGATTGCTTTTATCCATTAAAAAAAACCAAAAAATTATTTCCAGTGTACAACTGGCTAAATGTCGAAAGAGCATTTTTGCTGCATCCGTTGCAGTTTTGGCTCGAATTTCATTTTATAAACAAATTCGATTTATTTCCTTCAGCATCCCTTGTTCGTCTGCGACTTCCTTAACTTCTTCGATGTAAGTTTTTTCTGTTTCATTTCCATTCTTCTTCTTCTTCCTTTATTCATTATTTGGTAGATGCTTTTTGGCTTTTAGTACATGTTGTTTGAATCCTGTTTTGCTATCCTTTTGGCTGTAGCATTGATGTAAAAGTGCCTGACGGACACATACTCCTATCAGCCGACATCGACACGTACATGAAGACAACTGCAACAAAAGCAACAACAGCAAGAATTTCGCACACTACAGCAATGCAAAGCAATTCAATCGCGGCGAACAAACTCACTGAACGTATCTCCTGCATGCCGCCGACTCTCGTGGTGTAAGTGATGTCAGAGCATGGCGGTTGTGCAATTTTTGACGCGTCCGGGTATGTTCAACGCGGTAAATGCAATTTATTCGATTTACTTATTGACATGACACTTTTTAGCACTCTTCAAATTTGCTTTCTGCTGCTTCTAACATACTTTGGCTTCTGTGCTCTAAAAGTGAATACCTCTAACAAGATTGCGTCTTATCAGCGCGCGAATGTGTAATTTTTTGCAATGTAAAAAACTATTGAAAATGTAATGGTTGACTATGGTGTGAGTGTATGTAGAGAGGAAAAAAAAAAAAATATTTCAAAATGTAGATGGAAGGATTTTGATGAAATTGCATTTTTGCTTTCAACGAAGTGTTGTGTATGTATATACAAGATGGCATTGTGCAGAAAAATTAGTTTCAAAAGCAATGATACTGGAATGGCTTTATATGACAACACAGTGGAAGCTATGAAGCTTTTATGGGTTAATAGCTTAGAAATATTGGTTTTTTAACAAAAAGGGTGACACTTAAAACTAAAAGCTCTAAGAACTATTTAAAGAAAGCTTTTTGAAATTTTTTTTATTTTTTTCAGATCTTTTTTTTCAGAAATTATAATCATTTGGTTAACGCTGATCGATAAATGTCAAACTACCTATGTGGGTGAAGCCGCATAAAATATGTATCAGAAAATTGAACGGCAGTAATAATGTATCTAAATATTTTTCTAGCATCATATAAATGATTACACTGTTCAACACGAAAAAGAGAAGAACAAGGTCCTGATAACGGATTAGCCCTTAAATTAAACCTTAAACACATTTTAAGTGTTGACTTATTTTGGCATTTAGGTTGAATTTCCAGCTTTAGTATATTCGAAGATTTATGGTAGAATTTAATGATAAATTTTTTTGTGAAACATTTTAACCCATTATATCCTTGTTTAATGGGTCCTTTTTGCCTTTTATCATAAAAGGGTTAAAAAAGACCCATAAATTGAGAAGTTAGGGGGTTAAAATGTTCCACAAAAATATTCCTCGTAGAATTTTACATAAATCCTCAGAACACATTCTATACCCAAAATGTAAGGATAACATGATTTCTTATGCCGATTCACTATAAGAATGTTTAAAAAGGGCGAAACTTAAATCCTCCCTAAAATAAGACTCATTCGTTAACTTTCAAAACGCCGATACGCGTATATTTTTTTTTTTTGTCCCCTCTACCAGAATCCATTGTCGGAACCCTGTTATTTTGGAAAAAATGGATTTTGTTGTTCAGTGTTATTTTTATTATAAAGAACTCATGTGTCCACTACTTGCCCTTCAGATAGCAAAAACTTCACAGATACCACTGATCTTTGCCCTTATTTGCCTAAAATGATCTATCCATGCGTTAAAAAATTTAACAGCATAACCGCCAACGAACAACGAGAAAATAGAAAAACCAACAAACCAACTCAGCTCTGACCTAATTTAATTAATTTTTTGTTGGTCTCTTCTGGGTCGTAGAACCCATCACAGACCATGTTGCAGAACAAATTTAAGCAATTATTTTTTACAACTTCCAACTTCTTCCAGCGCTTGCTTGCTTTTATTACCGCAAAACTAGCGAGTTCGATTTTAGTGCCGGTGTAAGAAAAAAAAAAAACAAAACGTTAAAAAAAGCGCGCAAAAAAGAATTACAAGCATCAAACATCAAAACAAAAAAAGTGGCAACAACCAACAAGTTGTAACTGTTGCCAGTACTATTGTTGGTGGTGGGTCTCAGCATCGATTTGTCTGCCAGAGCAACGACAACTTGTCTGAAGTTGAGGGCCACAGATGAGGCCAGATCGATGCGTGCTCAAAGCAGCGAGCGAGTTGATTTGAGTTGCTTTGGCAACTCTTCGTTTGGGACTCTACTCGAGAAGAATGTTTATAAAAAAATATACAAAAAATAAAGCGCAACAAAGAAAAAACACTTCAATTTGGAAATTCTGCACAAAAACCTGGCAAATGTGCTTTTTATGCGATTGCATCTGTAGGATACTCAATTTTGCCACAATACGTGGCGCGTTGGTTTTTTGGGCTTTTGACTTTTGCCAGTTGTGCGAGTTCCATACGAATGCATTTTGCATGTTTTGTGTAAATTTTATGCTGCGCTTTTGTTTTTTCTTTTGTTTTTGCACCCAGCTAGATGGTCCACTAGTTAGCACCACGCAGCTAGTGCTCATCAACGCCATATACTGCATCTCTGCTGCTACGGTGTTACTATTGCATCTCAGTATCTTGCATCTCCGAGTTAAAGTCTAAGATTTAAATTTTTTTTCTGTCTTTATCGATTGCATTGATTGCAGCGCTTTCTACCTACCTTTGGTGGTGGAACATGTAAATCTCATTCGGAAGTGTAGCAGAGTTCAGCGGCAGGACTGCCCCAGGCTGCACTCTGAGGCACAATTTGGCGCCCGCACTAAGATAGCAAAAAGGATGCACATAACGTATGTATGTTAATTCGGCGTGAGAGTGTTTCTCTGCGGTTCTTATTGTATCTGTATCTGCGCCCAAATTGCATCGCATCAGATAAAGTTTCTTGCATTTGTTTTGCAAATTTGAGCAAACATTTGCACAGATTTCTGTTAACGATTAAGTGGCAACGCATGTATTTTTCGTTTTAATTGGTTTATTACTGGGCGTCTGGTCATCGTGAAGCCGTAGATGTTCTAACAACAATTTCAAGCATCTAATTGGTTTAGTGGCAAGCAACAAGATAAGACGCAGGAAACATAGAATTGAAGATTAATAAAAGAATTAAATCAATTAGAATAGAGGTAGCAGTTCTGCCTTTGTACTGCAGAATAAAATATTCAGACACCACTCTATAGAGCACTTTTGGATACATCAAGTAAAAAGCACAAAAGGCTTAGGTCTAAAGTTTCTTTTAGAAAATTTAAAGTATTATAGGCAATATTTTCGATTGCCATCAACTAGTCATGCTACTCATACCATTTAGCGGCAGTTTTACAAGAGATTTAAAAAAAGTTGATATATGAAAAAAAAAACATCGAAGTCAAACGAAAAGGTTTAAACAGTCAGTACTAATGGTTACGACTTAAAATTCTTATAAAAGGATGAAGTTAAGTTTTCTTAACAAACTTTAAGTGTTCTTCTTTAAAAAACTTTTTAACAAAAAAAAAAACCGACTTCAAAATCACTACAAAGTAAAGAATAATTTTAATTAACTTTTCCCATTCATTTCTTGGTCATATTTTAAAAGCTATTTATATGTATTATAATATTGGAAATCTTATCATTTTCTTTTTTTCTATTTTGTTTTATTATCATAAATATATTAATTGCTTTATGTACATAAATGCTTTGAAGTCGGCGCTTATCTTACTATGTCGAAATCTTTTTATTTTAATTTTTTCTAATTTGTTTAATCATAAAAATATTATTAACTTTATGAATATAAAAGCTTCTTAGCGATTTTTTTTCTTTCAGTTGGCAATTTTTGAGTACGCTGAATGTAGCCAATGTGTTCTATGCATTATTTGTGCAGCTGTTACACACTATGTCATATTCAATATGAGCTTTACAAGCTCACCCAAACCAGTTTAGTGAGAAATTTAATGTGTACAAAGCTTGTAAAATTACTACAGTGTCACCAAGGCACCAAATAGTGCACGGATGGTAAATGATCATGATTGTGTGTCAAAGATGAGCGCCGACTTGAAAGCTTTTATGTTCATAAAGCAATTAATATATTGATGATAATAAAACAAAATAGAAAAAATGATAAGAATTCCAATATTATAATACATATAAATAGCTTTTAAAATATGACCAAGAAATTAATGGCAAAAGGAATTTAAAATTATTTTTTACTTTGTAGTGATTTTGAAGTTGGTTTTTTTTTTTTGTTAAAAAGTTTTTATATCTTCCTTTTTAGAGAATATGAAATATTTTTTGTAATCGTATTCTTGAGGAACATTTTCAAACATGAAACTTTGTTCTTAAAAAATTTATTTTATTTATTCCTGAAAGTTTGTTGGGTATTTTCCATTTCTGTTTCTTTACAATTTTTAGTGCTACGCCCTTTCCCTAATCCCGCCCACTTTATTTACCGTACCTTATAATGATTCTACCTAGCCCTGTGCCAAATTTCAGTGCCCAAGTATCAATATTAAGCGTAATATAGTACTTTCCTTAAAGTGCCACACTCTGTGTACAATCCCGCTCACTTTTTTATTGATTCTACCTACCCACCTACCTGCATACCAAATATTAGCACGTAAGTGTCAATATTAACTAAGATATAGTATTTTTATAATATTGACACGTCCCTTTGTTGAATAACGCCCACTTTTTTGGCCGTAATTTGTAGTAACTGTACCTACCCATGCACTAAATTTCAGCACCCTAGTGTCAATATTATTCGATACATAGTGTGTTTATAATATTGCCACACCCATTTGAAGAATAACGCCCACTTTATTTACAGTAATTTTTAAAAATTGTGTCTACCCCTGTACTGAATTTCAGTACCCTAGTGTCAATACTATTTGAGATACAGTGTTTTTTAATATGACCACACCCATTTGTCAAATAACGCCCACTTTATTGATCGTAATTTGTAATAACTGTGTCTACCCCAATATTTTTACTGTAAATTTCAGTACCCTAGTGTCAGTATTAACTGAAATACAGTGTTTTTTTTTATATTGGCACGCCCCTTTGTTGAATCTCGCCCACTTTTGTAAAAAGGACCTCCGCGTTCATGGTATCTATCTGTTGACAAAAAAATTACGGCAATCGGGCAAGTGCTTTAGGATGTATCGATGTTCATACATTTACAAAAAAAAAAAAAAAAAAAAAAAAAAAAAAGAGCGTACAAACCAACGAACTTGAGAACCTCCTCCTTTTTGAAGTCGGTTAATAAAAAAAAGAATTTTCTGTGTCGTGGACACACCCGTAGGTTTTGACGTGACAGTATTTCTTGCTGTTGTTGTTGCTTTTGTTGTTGTAGTTGTTGTTGTTGTTGTTGTTGTTGTTGTTGTTTTTGTATTTGATGTTGATGTTGATGTTGATGTTGATGTTGGTGTTGATGTTGATGTTGATGTTGATGTTGATGTTGATGTTGATGTTGATGTTGATGTTGATGTTGATGTTGATGTTGATGTTGATGTTGATGTTGATGTTGATGTTGATGTTGATGTTGATGTTGATGTTGATGTTGATGTTGATGTTGATGTTGATGTTGATGTTGATGTTGATGTTGATGTTGATGTTGATGTTGATGTTGATGTTGATGTTGATGTTGATGTTGATGTTGATGTTGATGTTGATGTTGATGTTGATGTTGATGTTGATGTTGATGTTGATGTTGATGTTGATGTTGATGTTGATGTTGATGTTGATGTTGATGTTGATGTTGATGTTGATGTTGATGTTGATGTTGATGTTGATGTTGATGTTGATGTTGATGTTGATGTTGATGTTGATGTTGATGTTGATGTTGATGTTGATGTTGATGTTGATGTTGATGTTGATGTTGATGTTGATGTTGATGTTGATGTTGATGTTGATGTTGATGTTGATGTTGATGTTGATGTTGATGTTGATGTTGATGTTGATGTTGATGTTGATGTTGATGTTGATGTTGATGTTGATGTTGATGTTGATGTTGATGTTGATGTTGATGTGGATGTTGATTTTAATGTTGATGTTGATGTTGATGTTGATGTTGATGTTGACGTCGATGTTGATGTTGATGTTGATGTTGATGTTGATGTTGATGTTGATGTTGATGTTGATGCTGATGTTGATGTTGATGTTGATGTTGATGTTGATGTTGATGTTGATGTTGATGTTGCTGTTGCTTCCCCATTGGTTGTGCTCTAATTTCAATTAATCCAGCAAAAGTGATGCATATGCGTCACATTAGGCGGTACCCTGGGGTCCTCATGACACCGTCAATTTTTTTTGTTATTTTTATCATGTCCTCCCCTTCATTTTCGTTCCTTAAAATTTACCGTTACGCCAGTAATCACAGAGTTAAAATTCCATGCAACGTTTTTTCATGGTTGTAGCATTTTTACTGCCACATAATGGCTGCCACCCTGATATCATGACAATAAGAATTTTTTCTTGTATTTCAGTTGTGAGTCGTAATAACACATCTATGCTGTCGTAAAACAATATTTTCCGCAGCACGCCTCTTGAGTGAGTAATAATTCCATGCAACGATATTACATTTCTGTTGCATAAGCTGCTATATTCACGACCTGGTGACGTTCGAATTTTTTTTTTTATTTTTATCGTAAGGCCAAGTACAAATCCTTCAATTTTCTTTTTAAACATTTATCATAGCTTATGTACTCACCGAGTAAAAATTCAATGCAACGCCGCTGCATGAATGTTGCATTTTCGATCTTTGAGAGGCTCTCTCTGTGTCCCCATGACGTCAGAAATTTTTTGTCTAGTTTTGTTGTGAGGGCTTAGAACACAGCTTTGTTGGTGTATCATATTTTAAGTAACTCAGTAACATATTTTAAGTATCACTTTTACTCAGCGAGTAATAATTTCATGTAACAAATTTTCAGTTTCGTTGCTTAAGCAGCTCCCACTGCGTCTCTAACACGTTCCTGAATTTTTGGTTTGTTTTTGTAATGAAGTCAAAGAATATACCTTTACAGTCGTACTATCTTTCTAATCATACCTCTTATACTCAGCGAGTAACAATTCAATGCAACACCGATGAATTTTGAAGAAATGCATTTTTCAACATTTTTGGAAACCTGCGCGGTAAAACGTAATTTCGTCACGTCAAAACGTTTCAAATATATCAACTACGTCCATCAACTTGTTTTGTCAGCTATCAGGCATGCCGCGAATCGACTCCGGATTGGATTCTTTTTATTTAATTTAAAACTCATTGCAGTCTTGAACAAAACCTTAATTTACCAATATATCCACTCCTATCTGGGAAGTAAAACCTATTCGAGAGGTCTAAATTTTGGGAGCCTTTTCAAACAAGGCATTGTTACGGAAACTCGGTATTGGCCACCATTCGGTATAATAATCCTGATCCATATCAATCTTTATATAATTCGAATTATTTCGTTGGTTAATCTTCTGATCTATGTGCGATAGAGCAATAATACTCGGTATGAAAGCACCATTCAATAATATAATTGAACTACGACACAACTGCGGACTTACGAAAAATTGATGTGACACCGCCCACATCGCAGTGGCAGGCCCCAAATTTCTTTTTTATTCCAATAAAGTATGAGTGCTCTTGCACTTTGTGATATATTCCCCAGCTTATCAGAGCATTAGTTGAAATAATTGTTCTGCTGCAATCATGGCGGGCCTTGAAAGCTGCTCAAATGTTAGTTCTAGCTATTTAATCAAATAAAAAGACAAAAATTTAATTAGAGAGTAGTTTTGCAAAATTACAACATTGTTGCCAATTCAAATAAAATAAAAAAAAAATTCGCAACATTTTCACCGAACTCCACTATTGGCACATCTATGAGCACCGATAACTTGTCATTGTTATAACATTGACATTTTCTTATCAATTTATTTGTTTTGCGCTCTCATTGAACTTTTTGCAACACTTAATAAATGATAAGAAAACAAAAAAAAAACAAAAAGAAAAATATTCTTAAACTTGTGTATTTCAACAACTAGCGATCACTATAAATTGGCACCATTTGGCCAAAATTAATACATTCTGAAAACAACCACAGTTCAATCAATATAAACATGAAGGCTGGTAAGTAAACCCTATAAAGTAATAAGGATAATAATATCGATATCATGTGATTTTTAAAAATTATTAAAATATTCAATAATTTCTCATTTTTGCTTCAGTTTGCATCATCGCACTTGTTATTTGCTTCCTGGGCATGATTGCAGCCTGTGAATATGACCAGGGCGACGGAGTGCCAACTTGTACTAAGAAGAATTGTGATATTCACTATTTCCGTGATAACTGGGATCCCACATGTTATTGGGAATGCACAGAGGAAGGCAAGCCCGCAGTATTAGTACGTTGTGATCAAAAAGGCTATTCACCAGAGAAAAAAGAGTGCGTAGAATGGAAAGATTGGACCTGGGTAGAACCATGCAATCCACCAACTGTATGAACAGCTTTGATATGAGAGAAATATGATATAATTTCCTGAAAAATTGATTGAAAAAAAAAAAAATAATTACAAAAAAAAAAAATTAAATTTAAACCGCAAATGTGGAAGTGTCTATAAATAAAAAATTGAACCATTAATTTATGGCTGTGTTCTGAATTCTATTGGGTGGGGTGGAGAAAGTAAAAAAAAGGTGTACTGTATAAAAAGACTTAGTTTAAGAAGGCGTTATTTGATAATAACTAATTAAAAAAAAAGTGTTGCACTAAATAACTTTTGCAAGTAAATTGATAATTAATTAAATAGATGTGAAGAAAGAATATGAAAATATCATAATGTGTCTCCAAGAAACGAATCCTTTTTACTGTACTGGCGATAAAACTTTTTTACTAAAATGCACAACAGTAGACAAATATCTCAAAAATTTTATTATTTTGAGCATGAATTCGCGTCTTATTTTGGCTAATTAAAGGGGACTATATACCCAGAGGCCGAAAAAACGGTCATGCTTGTGCATTTTTTAAGGAAACCTAAGGGGTTAAATGAGGGGTTTTATACCTAAAAATATACATATTCAAGAGTATTTCTGGTTTTCTTTTTATTAAAAAATTTTTATTATTAAGGTAGATACAGCATTTTTTGTAGAGCGCTCTGAAAAAAAGGTGAAATGCGGTGACCAAGATTGCCCCTCCTAACTTCATCTGAAACACAAAAATGAAATAGATTATGAAACTAGATACCTAAAACTCGTACTTTTCATAGCCGATTTTGAAAATATTGATTTTTCACAAAATGGCGGACTACCGATTTTCGACCAAAAATTCGTCATTATTTTGCCTATAAAAATGAACAAAGCTACGAAAAAAAATCCTATGACAAGTACGAGATTATTATGAAAAAAATATGTCTGCATAAATCAAAACGATTTGTTCACTGAGCTTCGAGAAATCTTGGTCACCGACTTTGAAAACATGGTTTCTAGAAAAACGCGTTTGAAAATAAGGGCCAGCACTGCGCGCTCTAAAAGGCGGTTCACTGACTAGGCTATGTTGACTAGGTTATGTTGAGATGTCGACTTGAAATTTTCACCACATATTCTTGAGACTTAAAGCTTTTAGAAAATTTTTTGAAAAAAAGAAGTTCTGGGTATATATCTCCCCTTAAAAGGATGTCATATTCCCATACGATAATGTAAGGCCGCCTGATGCAATGGGTGAGTATTTATCTCAGTCAGAGTTACAGTTAGAGTTTGAGTTAGTGTCAGAGTTAGAGTTAGAGTTAGAGTTAGAGTTAGAGTTAGAGTTAGAGTTAGAGTTAGAGTTAGAGTTAGAGTTAGAGTTAGAGTTAGAGTTAGAGTTAGAGTTAGAGTTAGAGTTAGAGTTAGAGTTAGAGTTAGAGTTAGAGTTAGAGTTAGAGTTAGAGTTAGAGTTAGAGTTAGAGTTAGAGTTAGAGTTAGAGTTAGAGTTAGAGTTAGAGTTAGAGTTAGAGTTAGAGTTAGAGTTAGAGTTAGAGTTAGAGTTAGAGTTAGAGTTAGAGTTAGAGTTAGAGTTAGAGTTAGAGTTAGAGTTAGAGTTAGAGTTAGAGTTAGAGTTAGAGTTAGAGTTAGAGTTAGAGTTAGAGTTAGAGTTAGAGTTAGAGTTAGAGTTAGAGTTAGAGTTAGAGTTAGAGTTAGAGTTAGAATTAGAGTTAGAGTTAGAGTTAGAGTTAGAGTTAGAGTTAGAGTTAGAGTTAGAGTTAGAGTTAGAGTTAGAGTTAGAGTTAGAGTTCGAGTTAGAGTTAGAGTTAGAGTTAGAGTTAGAGTTAGAGTTAGAGTTAGAGTTAGAGTAAGAGTTAGAGTTAGAGTTAGAGTTAGAGTTAGAGTTACAGTTAGAGTTAGAGTTAGAGTTAGAGTTAGAGAAAGAGCGTAAGTGCAACAACCGAAAGAAATTATGAGAGGAATTGATAAATTTTACGCTTGTTTGATGCGAGCTATTTTACGTTAAAGTTGAAGTAAGAATTATTGTAAAAATTCAAGTTAGCGTAACATTGTGCTCTTATATAAATAACTAACAGATATAAAAATTATCAAAATAAAACTACGCACTAGTTAATTATAAATTTCTAAAGAAATTTATTCTTAATCTTTAAACTGATAAAATTTTTAATCATATTTATGGAACGTTAAAATTTTAAAACATTATATCAAGTTTCTGATATATGATAAGATCTTAAGATCCATATCGTAACTTATTTATTAAAAAAAATATCAATACATTAAGTCTTTTTAATGAAGAACTGTCCACCTCATTTTAGCGTGAGGTAGAAAGCACCTTCAATTAATTTCAATGTATTGATTGTAAAAAAGTATTTGCCGTGATTTTTACAGTACATTTGATTGCCTTACTTATTATCTTAATTGTGCTCTATTTGGTAACAGCTGATTACATTTTTATGACGTAGATTTTTCTATAAATAAATCTTTGTGACCTATTTATTATCATTATGGGACAAAATAAAAATACTACTTTGTCGAAAGCTGCGAATTTTTGATGAAAATTTATGGAGTATGTAACGGGTTCATTTTAAAAAGAAAAGATAATACACAGTGTAATAATAGAAATCCGGTTTTGACCTCATTTTGAATAACCAATCATAGGTATCATTCATATTCTTTTTTTTTTCACAGAACTTTTTTTTCCTATTATTTATTATAATGATTACTGCTTACTTTTATTGCTTAAAATATTTGTATAGCCTGAAAATTCCCTCTATGCTTTTTCATTTATTTTTATAATTCTTTCACATATTGTTGTTCTCAAAAACTTTTTTGTGTTCAATCAAATTAATTGACCAACAATTTTCACCAATAAAACATTCATTAAGCAAATCAAAATTTAAAATTTACAATTTCCGCCATAGATGGCGCCATGCTTGATTCGAGCTTGTCATGTTCTTTCCTTTCTTTGGTTTTGCTTTTTTATATTTTTTTTTCTTTTATTTTACCTCTTACTCAGCAGTCATAAATTATGAAAAATTCACAACTTTACTGTTTTTCTATTTTTTTTTTTTTTTTTTTTTGTTTATGTTGTAGGCGTAGAATTTCATTGCGCATCATATTCACTTAAGTGCTTTTTTAATGGTATAGTTATTTTGGGCTATAAGCGAAAAGTCCAAAATACTTAGAGCCGGAAACGTAGCGCGCCAGCGATTAGTTTGCGTAGCTTCTGACTTGCTGACCCGAAGGCTGGCTGACCCAAAAAAAAAAAAAAAAAGAAAAAAAAACATGCTAGATAATTATTAATTTTTTATATGCGAGCAATAATAATTATTCTTCGCGGTCAGTTAATGTTGTGTCTAATGTTTGTTTTACACGTGTTCCCAATAATGTTTTTTATGGTACCAAGATGCCTGAGCGTTCAGTTAGTTAAAAATTGTGTTATTTGATAATCGGTTCTTTAGAAGAGGAGGATACATTTCTTAAAAAAGAAAAATTTATTTTACAAAAAACCGATATTTTCAAGTACTTTTAAGAAATAATCGAAATAATAATATCAATATAATAAATCGTAATAATTATACATAGTTCTAAAATATATAAAAATTAATTCAAATAATTATTATAAAAAAAACAAAATCGGAGTGTCTAACAAATGATTTTTAAAAAATTAAAATATATATATATTTTTTTTTTTGTAAAATGATTGCCGAATCAGTTGGAAAGGATTATAACTATTTACTCTTAAGTTTTAAGTTTAATTTTTTTTTTAAGATCCTTAAGTAACAGTTAATTTCGACGACTAATTATAAATCATAAAAACAAATAATCTTAGAATGGTTTTTCGGATTAAATGTTTATCAATATTCTTAGAACTTTGATATCGTACCAATAAAGTTCTGGGATTAAATATTAAATAAAACTTATATATTTCTATGGCTTTTCGCCATGCTTTGAACATCCTACAAATGTTCATTTGATTACCCATTCATTCCCACTAATCTATCATCCCATTTCAAACCAAGGCAGACTTAACTGAACAGATTTAACACCTGAAATGCTTGGTTCAACGCTAAAAAAAAACTTAAATTTTTAGTTTGTATTTTTTTAAATTTTTATTTTCATTAAATTAAAATTAAATTTTTCCATTTTTCCAGATTCTACAATATTAAAAATAATAAGTTAATAAAAAAATAATTATTATAACTTTGTTCGAAAAAATATGGTTGCGATCTTAAAACGCCATCTTAAAGAACTCGCATCTATTTTAACAGAATATTTCTTATAAGTATGCACTCCCAAGAATTTTTTTAAAGATTCTTGAAAAAAGTTCTTGTGTACTATTGTAACACAGTATTTTATTATAGACCATTTGCAGGATCTGTGGCAGGAAAAAAGGCTACTTGAAAACAATTAAACCATCTATAGATATATATAATTTGGTAATTTTACCAAATGTTCAAAACCCGTTGTCTAATAATAGTCATTCCGGTCCCTTATTTAAAGAATAATTGTGAGTGAAAAAATACTGCATTTCAATTTTGTACATTGTATGGGCTATTCTACTCTACGTGAACCAATATCAACCATACCTTCTTGCATAAATAGATTTGATGTTATTTACCCCGGTTCACAATTTGTGGAATTTATTGCATTTTAAAATGCAAGATTGAATGAAAAGTGTTTCGACCATAATCTTGGAATCACTCTGAACCAGGGCCGTAGGCAGAGTTGATTTTAAGATGGGGTAGCGGTAATTACTGGTAGGGCGCAAGTAAATATTTAAGTTGATCTGTAGCGGAATTCCCAAACGTGTTAACTACGTTTATAGTTATCGTTAACTGGCCTTTGCTACAATTATCGTTAACTGGTATTCCCAACATCTATGTTAGCTATTTTTGTCCTTAATTTTGACAGTTCTTAAACGTTAATTGTAGCTAGCTTAACCACGAATATTTTAGCGTCGCTAACTTAAACAACAACGTTAAGCGATTGTTTTACATGCGATTGTGATTTTATAAAACATAAATAATATGCATAAAATGGCCACAACACGACGAGCCATATGTTAACCATCATGGTTAAAATATCAAAATAAAAATAATTCCATAAACTTTATTTCCAATAGCTTCTACACTTTTATTTAAAGTTAAAAAAAATAAAGAAAAGTTTTTAAGCTAAATAAAATCAAACAGATCAAATCAACAGATAAAAGGCACATTTCAGAGCATTAATAATAAAAATAATAGTAAAAGTAAAAATAATAAAAAAGTTATAACAATTATAAGTTCGTTGAAGGCAATCGCTCAAACGAAGTCGACAGCCTCTCAAGCGTAGAAGCAATTCGGTCGCAAGCAATCCTCTGCTAATAGCTGCGATGCAGCTGTCTGCTGCTTGGCTGATTCAGCATGTATCTATCGAAAAGGCCTATCTAAGCTGTCAAAAAAGCACAGTGCTGCCATATTTTTGATTTCTGTTAACGATGTTTGTAGCATATATTGTGAATGTTACATTTTAACAATTTTGTCGCTAAGTACTGTTTTGAGAATACAACATTCGTTACTGCAAACTACAAACGTCGTTAGTTAACCATAACGATTTCGTATCGTTAACTTTTTGGGAATTCCACTACTGATCTGGTGAATCGATTTCGTCGTTCATGTGCACAGGCAGTACTTAATTGTTAGGAGTGGGATGGTCAAAAGATTTATTTATTCACCAATGATCAAGGTTTACATTGTGATCTTTCACCTGGTAGATAATAAGTATTTGTACACAATGTAGTTCTAGATCATTGCTGCCAATGAACTTCAGAAAAGTAACTGCAGCATCAATAGCTTTTTATTTTTTAAAGTTTATATTAAGTACCAAACATAATTTAAAATTACAGAATAAAAACAAAATTAAAAATTATAAAAAGTCTTTCCTATTACAGAAAAAATTACAGAAAAGTAAAACAATCGAATTCTTCGATTCGTCATATTATTAAAAATACGAAGTACTTCATTTAGATCAACTGACTTCGTTATTTTCTTTTCGAAGGCTAGAAACACCATGCCTGTCATTCTTTCGTGACCCATTGACAGCCTCTGAGGACTATTGATTGCAGTCAATGTTGAAAACGTAGATTTGCACATAGCAGTGTTGCATCTTATGGAATGCAAAAAGTACATACGTATCTCTAAATGCCTCTCGCTGCCTGTACAAAACTTGCATTGTGCTTTCAGTTTTATTGACTCGACGACTCAAAGAAGCTTTGACTACAGCAGCCTCTTCTCTTGATGGGATTTTCAGAACTGAAAAATTTGTTGAAATTGTGAATTGGAGATAAATAAATAGCAAACAGCAAAAATGTTGTTTCATTTCAAACCTTTAAAGGTAAATTTTTCAAAGGTATCATTTTGTTTACATCCAACTTATCAAGACTCGCTATAGAATTGACAAGATCGTCGTCTGAAAACCTTCTTTGAAATTAGGCAATTACCCTTCAAAACAAAAAATGGTTGTTTACTTGAACCATAAATGCAATAGTATTGTATTTTTAAGTCTAATAAGATTTCGACACCCCCCCCCCCCCCGCCCTTTGGAGGCTATAACAGCTCCGATTCGGGCATACATTGACTCAACAAGTTTTTGCAATTCCCTAATGGAAATCTCATTTTCCCAGACTTCTTCCATAATTCTTCTTACCTCCAGTTTGGTCTTTGGCTTATGCTGAGCCACTTTACGCTTCATCACGTGTCATAAATGTTCGATTGGATTTAAATCCGGGGAGTTTCCTGGCCAATCCATGTGTTGAATACCAAGGTCCTTGAATAATTTCTTATTTTTAGTTAAAAACATGCGAATAAAGTGATAGTGTGTAAATAAAATTAAACTTCCTGGTTTGCGCGGTGACATGGTGCGCAGTCATCCTGAAAGATAGCCTTATTAGAATGACCGTATTGCTCCTCCACGATAGGCACGTCAGAACCCGTTATGACTTCGCAATATTTTTCTTCGTTCATAATTCCATCAACAAAACGCAAAGCACCCCGTAAATAATAAGGAAAACATCCCCAGATCTTTTGACTCTGAGGATGCTTGACCGTTCTAATTACTCACGTATCTTTAAATCTTTCTCCTGGAAAACGTCTCACGTACGGAAGATTGTCGGCACAGTGCAAGTTAAACTTGATTTCATCGGACCATATAACATTTCGCCATTGGTTGAGAATCCAATTACTGTGCATTCTAGCCCACTCCAACCGTTCTTTGGTTCTCTTTCATTTTCTGTGTCAGAAGGGGTTTTTTTTGCAGGTCTCAGCCACAAAGTCCAAATTCCCGAAGTCGTCTGTGGACCGTTTCCACACTAATGGTTTCTTGGTGCTCTTGTTCGAGATCTCTTCTTATTTCGACTGCACTTTTAAAACGATTCTTCATGTTCATTCGGTGTATGACGTTATCTGTTCGATCGGATGTTTTTCTCCTAGTCCTTTTCTTGCTGATGCTCTCCAAACGGTCGTCCTGGTTCCTTTTTTCAGCAAATTGATTACTGTTGGATGACTACAGCCTATCCGTCTTGCAATTTCACGGCAGGGTACTCCTTCTTTCTCTAATCTAAAAATAATGAACTTTTGGTCTCGAGTCAACCGCTTATATTTCGGACTCATTTTTAAGTTCTATGTTTAATGTGCCACAACTAAGTTATAAATAATTTTTATTTCGGAAATACATGTATTTATTTTTAATTTGCAGCTACTTAATCAGATAAATTCATTCAATTAATAGGTAAATCTCAAAAAGTACCGTTATAAAATGTATTCAAACATGCATTTGTCGCACGAAATTCAGTGGTAAGATGTGCGTAACCGCAGGTGTAGTATGTCCAACGTTTCAAAATACTCAGATTTAAAGAGAAGAGGCTGAGATTTAAAGAGTTAAGTGTTCTGGTCTTGTATATTTTGTCTCTCAGACGAACACGAAGGCCATACATCACGTAATCATCGATCCCATTTGATTTTTTGACTAACTCCTTTTGGGTTTGGGTCCTACTTTCGGAATAGTCACTTGTTTGTTGATTAGATACTTCTAAAGTTTTAAAGTTTATGATAAATTTCATCTGATATCAGATTAGTTATTTCATTTTGGACAGACTTTATTTTTGTTATGGGGTCTTTCAATCCTGCGCTTCGGTCTTGTAAAGCTGAGTCAGATCTGATTGGGAGTCAGAACTCAATCCTTATACTAGTGCCAAGACTAAACGTATTTGGCGATTAAAATTTGAGTATTTTATGCGAATTACTTAGTTCCCCTGCCTTAGAGTGATGATGCATATACAACTGGAATAAAATTTACAATCCTTGCACACATTCCAAATTTTATCGATCGCCGACGAAAATTACTAACCACAGTTGACAGCATAACTGAAAGAGTTTTTGTCCGATCGACTAGATCCCAACTAGTTTCCTTTTTCTAATTTCTAGACGTTTCTTTATTTATTAAATTCATAAATGATCTTTCCTCATTGATATAAATATAAAAAGGGGAATTATATGAGTTTTATGTTAAAAAAAAAACATTAAATGTTAATAAATAAAAATTTTTTTTGCGTTAATATACATTTTTTTTTAAAAAGTTTCATTCTTTCTTTTAAATTTCTGTGAAAAAGGGCCCAGAAATTAGAACATTTCAGAAATTAGAACCACCCATGGAACTAAGTGGTTCGAATTTGTGAGAGTCTACTGTACAAAGTTTTATACCTATACGTCAAGGCTATTTTTTTAATTAATAAAACAAAAACCACCTGGAATTTTAGCAATTACAGTATTCAAACTATAATGTACTATATATGTACTGAAATATTCTTAAATTTTCGTGAAGACTAACCGAACTTTTTCATTTATTTAAGTAACCGCTTCTAAACTCTTAACTCACATCACTAATTGAATCATTTGCATTTCCAGTAGCCGTTCTCAGCGCCCACCATGAAGTTCGTTTCAAATTCAAGTACTACTTATGCAGCACACAATACACTCACACAAACACATACTCACATACTGCAACAACACACTTTTCTTGAACAGCTTTTTCTAGCTGTGTGCGTCTGCCGCTTCGTCCCAATGTACTCGTATAACTGTCTGGTCTTGAACACGCTCAGCACGTTGGCCAATATTGCCAACTTGTTGCCCATTCTATGTGTCCATTTTTCAGTTTTTGTCGATTTCTATTTATCTATTTTTCAGTTCATTTTTGTTACTCGTTGTTTGGTCAGATAATTGTGCTAACAATCAGGCATTTTAAGGTGGCCACGTCTGGTTGTTCAGTCAGTCTACGTTCGATTTCGATCTTGCTGCTCGCGGTCTTAAGTAGTTTCTTTTTGTTTTTTGTTTGGTACGAATTAGAAATTGATTTCTTTGAAGCGTTTGTAGTTTGCTTAAAATTGATATGTTTGCACACACAAACTCACATGTTTGAACAAATCAAACATTAAAATTCTCTCAGTTGTCCTCACCATCTTCTTAGTTAGAATCTGTTATAATGCTGGAAGCGTATATTTAATGGTTATTTTTTATTCTGTGTGAAGGTCGTTTTTCAAGGTGAGAAAAGTCGTATAATTAATTATTTCAAATTTTAAGTTTCCAATTTTCTAACAAAATTAAATGTATCTTTCAGACTTAAGAGTTTTTAAATTTATTTTATAATAAATCAATAGTTTGTCGGTTGATGTCTGATATTCCCTGTTCTCTGAAAATATGGAAAAAGTTTGCACCCAAGGTTAAAAAGGTATTTAGTATGACTTAATTACAATTCTAACATTTTCTTAATATGACGTCAACGCTGAAAGTCTTTTAAATCCACAGGCGAGTAAATGGCTGTGTTCAGCAGGTACAACTGTTGAGTTCAACAGGTTGAGTAAATGTATCAAGAAATCAAATTTGGCAAAAGACAGACAATTTTCACAACATGTTGAGCTGATCAGAAACTGATACTTATGCGTTCAGCAGGCACACAATCAACAGTTGCAAAACATTTGTGTATCTGCTGAACGCAGCCATTAACTTCGTCCTATCTTTCATTATCGCGAGTATGTAAGTTGTTAATGAATTTTAATATTATGACATCCTCGTATTTATATTTTTTTCTCATTCTCATTTTTTAGGTCTGCACTAAAACGTCAATGACATAATTCTGGAGCTTATGTGTGGGTTGAGGCAACATATGGAAAAAATCGGCGTTTGGAGTTTTTCGGTTTTTTGCCATTTTTTAATGATTTTAATGAAATTGTAAGACTCCTTTTACATTGGTCAAGAGTTGACGGTCAATTCTTGAATTTGTCGATGAGAGACGCGGACATCAACGTGAGAGATGATAAGTTTAAAGGGAATAGCAGAGAATTGACTTCAATTCTTGACCAATGTAAAAGGGCTGTTAGACTTTGATCAGACTGCAAGAAATTTTTCTGGATGATAATTCCAAATTCAGGGTATCTTTATTATTTTGATGAAGAACTCTCGTTCATTTATATTTGAAATCTTTTCGAAAACATTAAAAAAAATTTTGTTTTATTGTCGTACTTTTTAATCAAACTTGTTAACCCTCATTCGGCTGACAACTGACAAAAAAAAAAAAAAAATACAAAATTCGTATCCTTGTCCCTGATACCATTAATTAAAGAGCTCTGCAAACATTGTTATCCAAATCAAATCAATATCAAACACTTTAGGCTCCAGTGGTGACAATCACAACATCACAATCGTCGGAACAAAGTCAACAAAACAGCCAGTTTATAAAACGGACAAACAAGCGACACAATCAAATAATTACAGAATCATTTAAAACAAAAACAAAAACAAAGCTCAATCATGCTTTATGACGACACATACTGTCGTCCATGGAACAACGGCTGTTGACATAGTCAAAGGGGCCTGCGCGCATGCGCATAGCTGCTCAGTGTTGTAAAGTGCGCGTGCGTCACGCAAAACAATAACTAAATAATAAGTGGAATGAGCATGAGAGGCATGCAAGAGCGGGTCCACATGGCACTTGGAGTCATGACAACGTATGGACAACATTTGGATTTGGATTTGGTTTTGTACACTATGCTCCAAAAAGAAAAAAATCAAACAAACAACATGTTGTGTGTGGGACGTTAAACAACATAAATAAATAAAAATGTTGACACAGAAAAACTGAGATATACGATTTTTCAAAAAAAAAAAAAAAAAAACACAAAAAGCTCCAAAAAAGAAAATTTTTTATAGATGTTGTGGTTGGGAAGAGCTTTGCTAGCGATTTGCAGTTGTTGGATTGGCTTTTTTGAGACATAACTAGACATATTTTTTGGACATATGGTGATTACTTTTGTTGTGTTCCAGCTTAAGATTGTTTGTTGTTGTAGTATGTTTGTTGCTCTTTGTTGTTGATGCTGTTGTTGTTGTAGATGTTGCCGTGTTGTTTGACAAACGATGATGGTTTTTGACAGATGAACATGTAAATTGAATAAGAAAAAAAAAAAAAAAAAAAAAACCCAAATTTTGACGTGTTGTTGTTGACTGATGCTGGTTATTTTTTATTTTGTTCAAAATGTGGATAAAAAATATTTTTTGGCATCGAGGTTGGCATAAGTCAAGAGTTTTTAGTGTTGGCACGCACAAAATGCTCTCTGTAATTGATGGAGGTTATTCGAAAAGCTTCACAATTTGCGTGGAATTTTTAAGATGTAATCAATTTGCTTTATATCAGTTTTTTTTTGCGAGTGAGTTTGGTTATTCAGATAGATTTTTATATTATTTTCCATTAATATGGGATTTTTTTAAACGAAATAAATTTCAACCAAGACCAATTCAATTTTAAAAAATTATTTAATGTTATGTTTGTGAATGAAGCTCACTATCACCATTTAAGATTTACTACTATCGCCTTTGGTCGAAATTCGACCGTTAAAAATAGATTTTTTTTTTTTTGTATTTTTATTGAAAACATTTTTTTTTCTTTCTTCACTAATGTGCAAACTTAACCGAACTCATACCACGCCGTACGTACCATCTGCACCACCAGCTGAAAATCACAAAATAGTAACTCCATTTTATCAATGTTCCATGAGTATCCATGTTTTGTGACTTTTACTTTCAAAGTTATTGGATATCAAAAATTTGGCTTATATTTGCGGAGCTACACCTCTTTGTTCAATACCCATCCCAGTACCCTACTTCCCATATTCTACTTTCTAGTAGAAGGATATCACCAAGTGGCAACTCCATATTGAGTTTTATTTTCATACGGCATTTCTTCCAAAGCTATTCAATGTAAAAAGTCGAAGAACACGACTAAATAGGAAGTTCCTACCGAGTTTCATTGATTTACGACTTATAGTTCGAAAGTTATACCGAAAATTTGGGCTAATAAAAATGACACGCCCCTATTTCAACTCCCATAAAATGTAACCAGTGGAATGGTACGAGTGATTTGAGGAATACCGATTTACGAGGCTGTGTGACCTATAACTCTTAATCATCTTAATCGATTCGATATCGCAAATTTTGGTTGTATGGTATGTGCCACGCCCACCATAGATATTCGATGCACTCCTTCTCCCTACTCTTATTGATTTTAATAAAAATTATCAAAATCGATTGAGAAACACGGGAGAAAAGGGTTCTTAACTGTTCTGCTTACGCCTATTTATACATACATATGTCTATACTATTATATAAAAGGCTTATCACGTATCTTCGTGTACGCTAATCTAAAGAACTACTGAACCGATTTTTATAATTCTTTTACTAATTCAAAGCGTCATTCTTAACTTAAGCTGTTGCATACTTTATTTTTTAAAACCTACCCTAAAAAGTTATTACTAGCTGAGATTTAATACCATCTAAAAAACTTCATAGAAAATTATTCATAAACGCTGCATTAAGCAGTACAAAGCTTTTTCTTTCTTTTCCATTGTGTGTTAAAAAGCTCTTTTTGATTACGCCTTGCTTATAAGCATGATCGACAAAATGAGCTTATGAAGCAACAACAATGTCAATTGTAATAAAGACAGAATCTATTTCTTTTTTAATGAAACTCCCTACAGTAAAATGCTAGAAATAATTAAATATGTAAACATAAGCATATGTAAATAAATATAATTCAGTGTCTATGACGTAGTACTCTCGCAAAATAAGCCATACTTCGTCTTTATACGAAAACACGAAAGCGGAAATGAGACAAATGCTGTTGCTGTTTTCGACTCAGACTCAGTGCTGCCAAACTGTAGCAGCGGTGCTGCCATCTCTTATCAAGCAGCTGATAAAAAGCTTTTATTAGCAGTGTTTATAAGCTCACATAACAAAAGTTTTGATAAAACACTTATCAAGATACATTTTTGTGCCTCTTTTTTATGTGTGATGGTACCACGGCCACGACAAAATAATGGTTATGCTAATTTGATGAAAGTAATTAATCCATATTAGCTAACCAGGAATAGCAGAATACCTTACATTGTTTATAGCTGGAAAAATATCTGCACATTAGTTTATAGTTGTAAATATGAAATGTATTTATATAAAAAATAGTGTACATTTTTATGTCACAACTTACTGCGGAAACGGGTCGACCGATTTCAACCAAAATTTCAACCAAGTCGTTATTTTTGTTTGTAATTTCATTACTCAAGAACGGAGCGTCCGATTTGCTTCAGCTTTTCTTTGTTGTGTTCTTATTGGCCGTACCATGGTTCGTATGTGAACATTTTTGCCACACCTCCTTTTACCGCCCACAAATTAATGAAAATTTTATATTTCAGACGGCTTGGGTCTTATCAGACTAAAATTTAGTACCTTAGTTCAAATTTTCACTGTTGGCAACAGTACTAAAAATGGGGGGAGAACTATACAAATATGCTGAGGGTTTTCCCCTCTCTTATATATGTATATCTATCAATATTCTTGGCGTCCGTGGCGTAGTTGGTTAAAGTGCGTGGCCGCTATGTCAAAGAACTTTGGAGACCCAGGTTCGAACCCCAGCAGCGACAGAAAATTATTTGAATTAAAATAATTTTTCTGTACGGCCGCCACCTCTCTGCAGGCAATGGCAAACCTCAGAGAGTAATCAAAAATGCCATGTAAAGCTTCTTGAGAACGAGAACATTCCGTTCATCGCCGTTCGGAGTCGGCGTTAAGCATGTAGGTCCGGTTCTCGGTCAATTGTGTACAAACTTAATAACACGCACAACACAATTGATCATAAGAAGCTAGGTCAAAGTCCTTTTAAGGGCTGAAATGGCCAGTTATTTATTTATTTATCAATATTCTTATCTATCTTGGTTTGTTCGGTTGCTTAAAACTTGAAAACGACTGGACCAAATTGGATACTTCCTGCTGCGTATATATGATATCGAATATTTTTGGAATTATAGGTCACACAGCATCGAAATTTGATATTCGAATGAGATTTTCACGTGCCGTTCCACTGGTGAAAATTTCTGGGCGTTACATGAGGGGTGTGGCACTTTTTCAGCAGCCCAAATTTAAGGTATAACTCTCGACTGGACTGATCATTTGACAAGTGGGCGTGGCACTGCCGATGCAATTCAAATTAAGGTATCGAATAGCTTTGGAAGTAGAAGTCTCATAACATTGAAACTCAGAATGGAGAATGTATTTCTACAAGAGAACTGGGACGGGCATAGGAAAAGGGGTTATGGCTTCGACCACACAAGTCAAATTTTTGCTATTGAATAGCTTTGGAACTAACCATCGCATGACAATAAAACTCAGTATGAAGTTACTCAGTATTTATTGCCAAATTCTTTCTACTGGACAACTGGTATGTGCATTGGAAAAGAGGGTGTGTCCCGATTTTCTATACAGAATAGCTATGGAAGTTAAAATCACAGGACAATCAAACTCATAATGGAATTGCCACCTGGGAGTGATGTTCTGCTACTGGGAAACTGTAACGGGCAGTGGAACATGAGCATGTTGTCAGACTAAGGGACTAATAAAAGTTTTCAATATACTTATTACTTCCAATATACTTGCCGAGTGCAGCAACGCGCGCCGGATATCGCTAGCAGATTATAAAACACAACATATGCTGTGATGGTCATGATGTGTGTCATCATGTGTTGTATTGGAAACTTATGTTTTTTTTTTTTTAAATGTGGCTATTGTTCTGTAATATATTCTAGTTGTCCTACAATGTTATGTCGATAGATAAGCACGCTCTATTGAAGAAACAATTTCTATGAAGTAGTGTTATTGCTCTTATTTGGGTTAAATCGATTTTATTTAATCAACTGTATCAGCGCAGTAGCGCAATTCACTGATTTAACTCAATTATGTGAAGAAAGTCCGAGAGAATTATAATTTAGAAAATTATGTTATTGATTGAATATATTCAAATGTGCAAAAATTATTTTTATTTCTATTTGAAAATTTATTTTTTTTTTAAACGCCTGACGGCACATTATAGCTCTTCTCAAGCACACTACAGCACAATTTTCAATTTTCAGAATAAAAGCAATGGCGTAGCTTACTTCACGTTTTATTTTCTATGCGTCCTATTCGTCAAATGATAGCAGATATCAGACAAAACACAGCACAAATTGTTTTTTCAATAAAAAATGGCGTTACCAATTTTATGTAAAATTTTAAGATACTTTTCTCTTTATAGCTTTCTTCATTAAATCTTTTCCAAAATAATTCTTTACAGTCATAGAAATTTTGCCTTATCTCTGCCATTTATTAATTAACTACGCTTAAAAATAAGCCTGCTAACAAGACTTCAATACTTCAATACTTAATTTTTTTTTTTTTGTTTTTGCTAAAACTTGTCGGATTTTGGTCAATGCTAAATGCTGATCATGCAGCAATTAAATATCTTTAAATATGCAACAGCTAGTTATGTGGTAGATTTTAGAATTTTTTTTTCTTTTTTTGTTTCCCACTGACAGTCGTACGTAAATAAATAGACAGTTCAAGCGCCAACAAAACCAGCAAAGCTGACTTAAGCCTGCATATCTACAAGATACATCTGAACAAAAGTAACAGTTGTTGTTGTAATTATTCTTCATTAATTATGCTCAACGTTTGACTAATTTGTTTGTAAGCAAGACGCGTGTAGTTGTTTGTGTGTGTGTGTGTGTGTTATTTTGTAGCTGCGCTGTAAATGTTACCCAAACGCCCGCCTCGTAGAGCTCTTCTATACACTTGGCTACAATGTATGTGTGTATGTGTTTATGGCTCAAAGAATTTGTGCTGCACATAGTTTTGCGGTCTTTAGTTCAGCATTTCATCCGTTGATACCAAGCAACGCTGCTTCATTTACACATTCATTCAATCATGCTCTTTACCCCTTCACTCCACCCACCCAACCTGATGCAATTCCTGCTCTATGCTTGCTTAGAATTTATTTTGTATTTTTGTTTTTTTTTACTTTATTTGTTGTTGTTGTTGTTGTTGTTGTTGTTGTTTTTATTTCTTTTTGGCTAACTGCCGGATTAGCTTCAACTGTAATCTATTAGTTGTTTTATTGGCAGCATTGGCAGCTGTTGGATACACTGTTGTTTGTATCTGTAAAGTTGCGGCAGGCGCATCCACAGACAAAGCAGCAAAACATACGAAAACAACAGCAACAACATCCAACAGTTGTAATTTTAGCAATTTTCACTTCATGTTAATAGATTTATCGACGATACTGTTAGATATAAAACGTACTCGTATCTAGCAAATATCCGCATTTCAGAAGCTTTGTTCTTGGCTTGCATGAGTTTGAAGTGTAGTAATGTTTGTTGTTGTTGTTGTTGTTGTTGTTGTTGTTGTTGTTGTTGTTGTTGTTGTTGTTGTTGCTGTTGCTGTTGTTGCATCGACTGTTGTTGTTCCTCTGATGTAATTATACGGAATGTGTCGAAGTGTCTCGTAGAACAATCACTGCAAATACAACAACCGGCAACTGCTGCTGACTCCGACTCTGACTCAAAGGCATTGATTTCAATTTTCCTTGCACGTTGCTCAATTTTATTGCTTGCTTTAGTTTACTCTAAAATCATTCCTTTTTTATTATTTTATTGTTTTGTTTTCATTGATATCTGCTTCCATTGAAAATTCATCTGGCAGCTCTACAGTTTGAGAATTGATTTTGCTTCCTGCTCCTTCCTCTCTATAAGTGTGGCAATTTTAATATTACATAATTACATGTCACACATTCGTTTGCTTCGATTTTAATGCGCTCAATTGTAATTTCCATTCAGGCGCACAACAACGTGACAGTGTGTAGCGTGCTGCTACAGTGGAGCAAGTTACATGAAGCGTAAAGCAAATTATAAATGAACTGAAATTATTAATTTAAAGATTATTAATTTGGCAAAAACAAAAAAAAAATTAAATAAGGAAATTATCAAAATATTTAATACGTATTATTAATTGTATTATTCCATAAAAATTAAACTTTTTTTTACAAAAAATACAATAAATAAAACACATTTAAATGAAACCGTGTGTTTCCTATTCGATTTACATGAATTTGTTGTTATTGTTAAGGTAATTGCAAATCTTCTTATATTGATTCATTGATAACTTTAAAACGTAGATTGAACAATTTGAAAAAACTTTTTTGTCATGGGGCGTTTTGGACCGACACTCAGTTAAGAGTGATTTCGAAATTGAACTTGTACAACAACTGTTATAATACAACATTTTAATACCTTGAATGAAATAGACCTCTGAATTCTACGTTTACGTTTTTCAAATCATCACTTTCAAGTATAGATAGTAAGATATATATCGCTCGTTTTCTGCACTAACGTTACAACTCAAAAAACTAGATTTTTCAGGAGAAGCATTTTAAGTTTCGAACAGACAAAGGAAATTTAATCACCATTTTCAAAATATGGACAAAACATGAAATATACAAGTACTACTGTAATGTACATGGTTTAATCCATACAAAGTGACAAAAACAAAATGGAGATTATCGATATATAATACGATCTAATCGGAAATATATTGAGGTGAATGAATCACAAATTCTACTCTCCTGCAAAAGTTAAAGAAGATATCGTTACCAAAATTGTACACAGCATAGATCATGGTAACACGAATGTGTCATGTCATTGCTGTGTAAATTAACTCAATTTTTATGTTTTTTGGATTGTAACGTTATTGAAGAAAACGAGCGATATCATTACTTTTTCAAAAAGATACAATTCATATAAATTATATGAGAAATGCGCATTTTTCATTTTTTTCAGAAAATTTACATTTTTGACAATCACTTTAGGTTACTTAAATTTATTACTTTAAATTTAAAAAATTAAATTTTAAAAAAATTAAAAAAAAAATTAATTTAATTTCTTTGAAATATTTTATATAGGCACACATTTTGTGAAAAATTCAAGGTTGCAAACAAAAAATTAATTTTTTTTGACAAAAAGGGCTTTCTGGAAAACCACACCCGCTCTGTAGTACAATACAACCGCGATAATCCGGCATCTGTCTAATCCGTCACCCCCTGTAATCCGACATGCCTATAACAATACCTGCAATCAACATTAAATAGGATAAATTTTCGACTATGCGTGCTAAAACATATAAGACTTAAAGATTTTTTACTTTGAGCATGTATATAATAAGTTGGATAGCAAGGTACTACTTTTCAAAAGAGTTCCGGGCTACAAGGGGTCGGTAGCAGTATTCTATAGTCCGAAAAATTCAATCATCCGACACCACTTTGCAAAACTTCTGTCGGAATACCACAGGTCCACTGTAGTTGATTCTCCAAGATAGAGATAGAGTCATAGTTTCTTCGACTTTTAGATATCGAAAATCGAATTCTAAATTTCATTACAGTCCAATGATTATGACTAAATTTGGATCGAAGGCACATGGAGTTTTTCACACGAAGCAGTATGCCACAACAATTGTACACTTTCGATCTGTTTTTTTTTTTTTTGAAGTAGCATTACGTCATTCTCGGAGGTTAGTAGGGCGGTTGATAGCGTTTTTATGTCACACTTTGAGCTTTTGGTGTACCTAAAGTACTGATCGTACAATGTTGATGTTAGCACTTGTTGGTCTGCTTGATCCTCACTGGGAGAAAAATTCAGTTTTGAACTAAATTTTACACAATTACATGAAATATAAAGCCAATATTTGATGTTTCTGTTTGCTTTGCGCATGGTTCTTGTTTAAGGTTGCTACCTATTTATCGACTGCATTGGTTCTTGTCTATAATAGAATATATGTATGTACTGAGTGTTGCTGATTAAAGCAAGAGGGCACTGCTATTTAAAAAAATGTATAAAACCAGTATTTGATGTTTCTGTTTGCTTTGCGCATGGTTTTTTGTTTAAAGCTTAGTATGCTGTAATTTTTTTTTTTTTGTTTTGTTATATTACATTTCAATAAGACCTTTACTTGTTCAAATAATTTTAGTTCTGTTCAAAACCCAGTTACTGAATTGTGGTACTTTTAAATTAAAAAAAAAATTTAGAGTGTTTCTGAATACAATTACCGGGGCCTAAGATATTTTTGTGAAATAAAGTTAATAGGAATTCTTTTATGGTTCACAAAAAAAATAAAAGGAAAGTCGTTTAGGAATATGATAGAACTGTTCATGAAATAGTCTCCAATAAGAAATGTGAAATATGTTTGCACTTTTTGCAATCATAATTTGTTGGACTTATTTTGATTTGCTCCTACTTAGCTTTAATGCTATTCCGAGAACCTATTGCATATATGTATTTACAACGTGCTCTCACGCCATTGCAAATTCTCCCACTACAATTATAAAAAATAC
This sequence comes from Pherbina coryleti, assembly GCA_943735915.1. Taxonomy (NCBI): domain Eukaryota; kingdom Metazoa; phylum Arthropoda; class Insecta; order Diptera; family Sciomyzidae; genus Pherbina; species Pherbina coryleti. The sequence goes on from OX030952.1 coordinate 3,191,423, forward strand.
TACAATATGCTAATATTGCTAAAGAAATTTTTCTGTAAAAATTATTTGACAGCTAAAAATTAAAGCCAACATTTATTTTAAATGAACGTAAAAATATTTATCATATCAAACGGAAGAAATAAGATTTATGCTACATAAATGGATTGATATGGATGCTCCATGGAAGAAAGCTGTATTTATTTTCCAGTATTTTTTAGTTAGCCAGAATAAGTACGTTCACAATCTGTGGTAAATAACCGCAATACCATCATTTCTATTTTAAATTTTCTATTTTTTTTAGCATAATTTAAACTAAAAAATATATCTTAATATGAAAAACTTTTGGAAGATATGAAATTTAATATTTCGCGCAGTAACAGGATATATTTTATGGACCATTTTTAAATCCATTAAGGCCGGAACAAACTTTTTTGTAAGTTTATTTTTTTAACGGGGCTGATGGGACATGATGGGTTATGTTAAGTGAAAAGCTGAACGTTGAACTTTCAGAATCTACCTATAATTCCATTCTTTAAAAACTTGGATTAGAAATTAAAAATTGAAGTTATCGCACTTCTTTCCCACTTCAGTTAATGATGACTCATCGAAATCTTATTAGGATTCCAATGTTTTTTAAATATATCAGGAATATATTGTGCTTAGAATCTTAACTTTAAATTGAATGTACGGAGTATCAAGTATTCTCCTCTCAAGGGTGATAAACTTGGTATCGTTGTTAGAATTTATTTGTTCATAAAACGATGAAAATTACACGTAGATTCTTTATTTTAAACAGGGAAATTATATAATTTATAAAATATAGAACTCATTTAATTAAAGATTTGATATTTTTATAAATTTCTTCATCTATAATATTTTCGTGATTTTTTTTTTTTTTTTTTTTTTCGAAAACTTTATTCATTTGAGCCCACTGTTACAAGGAAAAACACTGAATGAATGGGATTCACATCAAGGAATCAAATTTATTCCCGCACAGTCTTAGGCAGAGTACGATGAAGCCTAATTATTTGGCACCAACGAGTGATGCGGATGAGTGCAAATCGACTCAACAATGGAACCAACAAAAAAATAACAAACAACAACAAAAGCATTTGCAATTTGTGCAGAAGCTACAACAGCAACAAGATGGGAGCGCTTGCAAGGGGCTGCGTTCAAATACAGTAGTGTGCACAGTGAGTGCAGCAGCAGCTATGATGCCTTCGTCGCTCTGGCTGATGGTTTTAATTTACACTTGCTTGCCATGCAACCCGGTGGCTGCTGCACGGTCTGCTGCAAGACGTTAATGCCAGATGCAGTCAAGGGCTCAGCGATGTGGATGCTGTCGACGACGACGACGACGACGAAGATGGTGATGATGATGAGGAGTCTGCAGCCAGCCAGAAACGAAGAATCAATGCAGTTGTGCATCCGACTCGATTCGCAACGACTCTTCGTTGGCCATTATTTGGTATGCTTTGGATTTTATGACTTCTGCTGTAATGGTGAAATTAATAAAAAATATGTATTTTTTAAAAATTTGTTATCTATGAGTTTTAAAATATTTTAGTGAAGCCATAAGTTTTTCTATATTTTGTGCATTATAGTCAGCTATTTAATTATTTTCTATGCTGGCTGAAAAGCGGGAATTTTATACGGTGGTGTCTCCGTGCCAGCGTAATTGCCTTTCCTGCTCTTGCTGTAGCTGCTGTCAGCAACTGTCAACATACAAACTGCTCCACTGTGGCATGTCTGTGGCGTCTGAAGGTGCTTGCAGTGCTTTGCTTACAGCTGCCCTAATGTCGACTGCTTTACCGGGAAGTGGCGCAGACGGCATTCAAGCAGGGAGACATCGATCAGCAAAGAGACGCAATAATTTCAGTCGAGTTGCAATTAGCGTGCGTTGAATGGGCAGACGACGACGACAACGACGTCCGATCAAGAGTTGCACAAAGGTATGTAAACAGAAGACAATCAGTTGGACAGATCGTATGGACAGGCTAACTTACGAAAGTGTTTAGTAGCGTCGCAATATGGAGCTCACTTATGTTTAATAGCCGCTCTCTAGGCTTCAAGGTTAACTTCTTGGTTTCGATTTCGTTTCATTGATGATATTGCCTGCAGGACGCGGCAAACCATGCAATGATGTAAGTTTGGGTGCAATGAGACGAAAATTGCTTTTTCTTTATAGAAAATCAATATTGTTAAAAAAAAAACTAAAATTAAATATTACTCTCAAATTTTTTCGTGGATCTGTTCTCATACTTTTCAAAACAAATGCGAAAATTAAAATTTAAGCATTATTTTCAGGAGGGCATTAAAACAAATATAAGTTGACTCCTAATGGTATGAGAACCCGTTTAAATAGAAATGTGTCCGACTTCTTTTTAGAGATAAAATTTGACATTAATTTCGACTAATAATTATTTCTATTGGTCGTAATGGTTCAAGACCTTCGTTACCTAAAACACAATTAAATACATAAACTAAGATCTTAATTTGGGGAAAAAAATATTTTCTCTTAAATTTGGTTATTATTCGAGGCCTTTTCTCGCAATAAGAAGCATGAGTCAAAAAACTCGAGATATTATGTTATTTTAGCCAAAAAAAAAAAAATTGTTTTAACGCGTGAACATTTTCGGCTGATGATTTTTTTACAATTTTCGACGTAGATTGAAAAGATTGCATCGATCAAATTAGTTCGACTTGTAGTGTTAAAGCACCACACCCAGCGACTGCAAAAAGCTGATTCAGTGAGTTCGAACGTGGTTGGTGCTCTTCCCAAGACGAATTTCGTTAATAGATCGATGTCTACTGCTGAACGTGAACGGTTGATAGCAGAACGGCGTGTGTAATGTACATGCACATAGTACTTCTGCACACATGTGTGTCGACAAATTATTACTCTATTGGTTCTGAGTTAATCATCTTATGTGACCAGTGTTGCCAGATGGTCCGATATATCGGATTTGTTACGATTTTCAGCATTGGATACGATGATCCGATATTTGGCCAAAATTCCTCAAAATGTTACGATTTTAGAAAAAATAAATCCGACGTCCGATTTCACATATATGTATTTCTTTATGTATATGAAATGAAAAATATTTCAAATAAAAGACATGGTGCCAACTTTGAAGCATTATTTTTAATTAAAAATCATTGGTAGCACTTCTGATCTCGAATGTCAACATAAAGAATGACAATTACATTCGCTGCATTGCTTTCAAAACTTTTCTTTGTGTTTGAATTATTTACTGTTATATTTTTGCTAAACCGTGTTGTGGATGAAAATAAATCTCTTATTTGGATAAATTTCTGATTAAAAATGTAAAAAAACTGATAATTATTGTTGCAAAATAAATGCACGAGTTTAATAATAATTTCTACTATTCTGATAAGGTATAAGTAGTTTACCTCAAATTCTGCAGCGCAAATTCTCTAATTTTGTATGTTTGTAGTATTACATTGATTAAAGGAATGGATTATGTAGAATATGTAATTTATTTAAATATTGTATTTTATTCGTCTTAGTTCCGACAAACGCGACGAAAATCCGACGAGCTGAAAGCAAAAGTTACGATGCGAATTTTTTTTTCCCGGCAACACTGTATGTGACTCACTTGTTCATGTGAGAGGAAAATAAGTATGAGTGAGTTGAGTGTTATTTTGTGTTTTGCTTTTGCTTATTCTTTTTGTTGATTTGTTAACTTTTTCGTGTGAGAAAATGAATGAGTTGAGTATTATTTTGTATTGTGCTTATGCTTTTTGCAAAACAATTATAGTTTGTTTCAAAAAAATTCAAATAACAAGAAAGCTGAACTAAAAATGTTTCTAAGTACTTAAGTCATTGCACTGAACTCATGGTGTTTATTGGTGTTGTGAGTCATTACGGTATGCAAAATGCATATTTTGCATTGATTCAATGAGAGAGTTGAGCACTGCACCGGTTCATATCAGCAGATAACTTATTCTTTGTTGCTTTGTGTGAAGAGAGCGAACGGGTATGAGTGGATATGAGTGCAAATTCTTCTTTGACTTAAATCCACTAACACTCGTTCTTGTGTTAGTCAACCAATGACTCAAAAACAAGAATAATTGCAGGTCAGCAGACCCCTTTAGACATACATAGAAGAGACATACTAGAGACATACTTTAAAAAGAATACAAAAGAAGTGCATAGAACAAATATATGTAGAAGTGCAAAAAGGAAGTATACCATTGCAGAAGAAGTTTTATTCATAGGAGATTAAAAATTAGATCAAGCAGTAAAAGTTCTTTACTTGGAAGCAGGTCCAAATGATTTGTGATGTACAATCCGCTCAATAATGATAGAAAAATAGATTACGCATTGCGCAGCTCCGTAATGTTGTTTACATTTCATTTTGACATTTCTAGCTACGATCAAAGTGTTTTTTACGATAATGACGTCACGCTAGACCAAGTTTGTTTCTTGAATCTATTGCCAGTGCAAGTAGTATTAGATCATGACGTAGATGCGCAGATCGTTGAAAATTATTTTTACGGTCTACGCAATCTATTTCTCTATCATTCTTGCAATCCGCTGACCTTATACTGTGATTCTCTTTTACTTTATAATAGACCCTCATTCCTTCGCTTGCTGACATGCTACAGTCAATAGAAGACGGAAAAAACGTTGTCACACTTTGTGATGAAGCTGATGCAGTGAGAGTGGATAAGTGTCCCATATTAAAAATATTGCTACTTGGTATTTTTGGTATTTTAATTAGGTTGTGTGATGCATTTGGTCAACGTTGAAGTACAATTTGGTTGTAGGTTTTCAATAAAGGGTATTATTTTGGATACATATTTTTTAACTTTTGATACTTCTTGTAAACTTTTGTTGTTAAATTAATCTTTTAATGTCAAAAAGAAGTACAAAAAGTAAAGAAACGTACTTTTGTGCTTACTTCAATACAAGAAGTACAGCTAGTAAAAAAGAATTAAAAAACTCCTACGGTTAGTCACGTTGGGCATGTGACATACTGTGAGATGACGTCATCTTTGGGCATTAGTGGGACTAACCTACATTCGATTTGTTTCCGTTGGATACCCCATAATTTCACGGTTGCTCAAAAAAGGCCCGTATCAATTAGTGCCAAGAGATGGTGACAAAATACAATGGGGGTGGTTCGAAACACTTCTACGACAACACCACAGGGAACGAAACATGAATCTTGTATGCTTATGAGCCCGAAAAAAAAGCAGAAATCCACCATTTTTGGTCTTTCAAAGTGAACAAAACCCGACAAAAGTTGTCCGCGGACGGAGCACATCCAAGCAAATGGTTGCCAGTTTTCTCAGGTATAATATCCGAAGCTATGAAGTTTTTGTTATTGTGATGATGTTACTTCGTATGGGAAGAAGGCGTGGTTTTCTTTAAATTTTCCAATTTTCATATATATTTGAAATGAAATCACATGCAAAAAATTTCAAATGTTTAGATAAATTTTTTTTTCAATATTTGAGAGATTTTACTATTTTGATGGTAAATGTGGTACCACATCACTTTTTATAGGAGATAGGCGTGGTTTTCATTCGGTTTTGAAAATACCATATATAGAACGCGTATTTGAAATCAAATCTTATGTCGAAATGACCAGTTTTAAAATTAATTATATTACAATTTTTTTAAAATTTTACCAATTTAGTATAAGTTTGTATGGGAGATAGGCGTGGTTTTCATCTGATTTGTAAAAATAAACTTATATGTAAAATGTCATTAGGATAGATTACGACTGTGAACGTTATGACGGACGGACAGACATCGTTAAATCGACTAGCATCGTTACAAACGGAGTGACATACTTACCATACCCCTTACGCAGTAAGCATGGAGAGTAAAAATACGGCTATTCTTAGTTGTTTTGTGGGTTTTTAACGTCGTCTTAGATCAACCGTTTTGAAGAAATGGCTAAACATTGTTTTTATTGTACTTTTGTCAGTGCTGAACCCAAACTTAATATATTAGAGCGGGTTTTTGCATCTCCTACATTTAATTGAAATTATATTTTAAGGTTATTACAAAATAGAGGATGAAATGTATGTAATGGTCACTTTGGCCTACCCCACTGACTTTACATAATCTTTCTTCCAAAAAAAAACCGGACTTGATATTCTGAAAGATCAGAATTTTCTTGAATGGAAAATTTTATTTCACAACAACTTTTTGTTAGTTGCCAAGGCCAACTGTACCTTAGAATGCCACAATAACGATCGATATTAAAATGTCCCTTTGGGAGAAAATGGGTTAATATGTCTTCATAAAATTGGGAAATATATTGTCGTTTAGATTATAGTTCTAAAGTCCTTCTGCTCTACTCTTTGTTAATGAAGAAAAAAATTATAATTTTCATAATTTTTATGTCATCTCTTTTGATCTTCACCTTTGATATAAATTTACTAAAAAAACGTTTCGGAGCATTTAAAACCGATTTTTGTTCATTTGTTTTTTATGTGTTACTATTTTTTTCAAACTCCCTCTTTATTTATTTTAGAGAAAACATTTTTTGGTCATGATGGGCACAACAACTCGAATGTTTTTAAGTATTTATTTATTTATTTTTATTTTTTTTTTAAGTTAGTGTTTCCAATTCGCACCTTGAAAACAACGAGTACATCGAGAGCAGGACATCTTTGTTAGCGCTGCCATACCAACGAAGGTGTTAAACATAGTTCAGTTCCTTTGTGCATAAGTTGCTCCATCAACAACAGCGCCAAGCTAGGTAGGCAGCCAGCCCAGACAGCATGCTGTGAGGTATTTTAAGGTGCTGTCAGTCGGTAACACTTGATGCAACAGCAACAACAATAACAACAACAACAACAACAACAACAACTACAACACCTCATGAAGTGTTTAACCAAAAGCAACACTGGTTTGTGCCCCAAATAAAGAGGCAGCAGATAAGAAGAAAAAACACACAAGTAGCAATTTAAAGAGTAGCATGTAGCAGCAGGTTGCTTCAGTTACTTCAGTTACTTCACACAAACTCAAACACACACACATACATATTCATGGGTCTGGACTTGCAAGGTTCTAATAGCATATGTAAACATTTTGGCTTTTGACACAACGTTGGATGAAACATTTGTTGTTACAAGCTATGGGCCAGCAGTAAGCATGTGGTTTGGTCTACCAAAGGTTCTTTTCCTACCTTGTGCAGCAGCAACCTCAGAGTGGTACAAAGCGTTGAACGCTGTTTACGGTTGCCAAGCATAAGTTTTTAAGTTTGAGCTTTTTTACTGGCAGTAGACATCAAGTTGAGGCAACTGCTGCCTGCACTGATAGCGATACAACAAGAGCAATCATCTCCCCTCCCCCAAAGATTTTTAAGATGTTCTGTGTTTGTTCATAATTTTTTGACAGTACATACCAAATTGTTGTACAACACAACAACACATCAGCACTACACCATTTTTCAAGTTTTCTCAAAAAATGTTAACACTTACCTAGAAGTCATCAAACCGCAGCCGCATTTGTCAGCAGTGGAAAACACCTGAGGGCACCCTCTACCCACCGCTACAGCTACAGCTTGATATATAGTACAGTACATCACCAGGAGCGCCCACTTTCCGGATATTATTGTGCTTGCGGTTCTTGCACTCTTATCGCGCAACATTGTTCCGCTGATGTGTACAGCGATAAGAGATGGTGTTGGATCGCATTGCAATCGTCTCAGAATGAAATTGAAAAGTTATGTCAACTTGTTGAGCGATAAGAAATTGTTGCGGAGGTTGTTGCATTTTTTCCACGCTTTTACTTATTACGTTATATTTTTGTTATCTATCTTGGCTCACATTTAGACTTTGGATTTGAAAAACCTTTCAAGCAATTAAATTGCTCTTATGTGTGGTTCTTGCTTGTCAGTCATAGACACGCGCCCTCATAATAGCGATCAGCGTTATAGAGGTAAAAAAAAAAAATAGATTTATTTTGTGTTCTTGACAGTTTTGAAATCGTGTCGATCTGCATTGATTTGGCTGTCAGTTGCAGTAGGTTCGGTTGGGCTGGGTTGGGTCGGCTTAGCACGCTATAGTTTTGCAAAGTTCGACATTCAATTTTGCAATCTTATAGCTCATTAATCATATATTTTTATTTAAATCAATCACAATTTATGGCTTTTAATTTATTTTACAGCATATTTGGTCGCAGGCGATTGTCGTTTGGGTGCTATCGAAATGTTCGTTTGGGTGCTATTTCAACCCATTAAGGTCTGAATTATAAAAAAAAAAACAAAAAATAATAATTGGTTTGATATTGTTGAAATGGTCTTTTCGACTATTTTTCAGTATTTATTTCAAGAATGAAGAGTTAGAATTAAAAAAATTCTTTGAAAAATTTAAATTTTTTCAAATTCAAAACAAAAAATGGGCTTTGTATTTACTCAGCATGCATTTTGAAGTGGATATAAAAAACTTTTTTAAGTAGGGATATTCACAAGGTTGTGCAATTGGCGTTGTATTGTGTGTAAGTAATAAATTTGATATTTTTTTGTAAATTGATGATATATTAAAAAAAAAAAAAAACAAAATACATAGAGTTCCAAACACAAACTTCATCATTTTAACGAAGAAATTCAATTTTTTTTAAAAGTAAATTTTGTTGCATTGGAAACAAAAATGAATTTTCTATAGTATGGTGAAAATAAATAAATAGATAGAGAAAAACAATAATTTGCAATGAATATAATCAGTCTATATTATATGTTGTATATTTAAAAAAAAACCGAATATAGCACAGTATACATCACATCGTGAATACCCTTCGTATTTTTTAAAATTTTAGAGAACTTATAAACTCCTTCTTTGTGTATAAAAAACATAACTACTCGTACAGGAAATTCACTTTAAAAATATTTGGGGTATAAAATACACTCTTTAAGGGGTACAAAATACAATTCACGCACTTATGGCTTAAAAGACAAAGGGTGTGTTTTTAAGCCAGTCTAACATTGATTTTGAACAAAACTTATGAATTTTCATTAAATATTTTCAATCTTAATATTTTGAATACGAACTTTCATTATTTATATTGGGAACATATTTGAGCTTTAGGAAGTAGATAAGAAGCGTTCTCTCTGTCAAAATTAAATCTGTGTAACTTTCTCGGCATAAAAAAAAAAGAAAAAATAAACAACTGGCCATTTCAGCCCTTGAAAGGACTTTGACCTAGCTTCTTAGGATCAATTGTGTTGTGCGTGTTATTAAGTTTGTACACAATTGACCGAGAAATGGACCTACATGCTTAAGGCCGACTCCGAACGGCGATGAACGAAATGTCCTTATTCTCAAGAAGCTTTACATGGCATTTTGATTACTCTCTGAGGTTTGCCATTGTCTGCAGAGAGGTGGCGTACGTACAGAAAAATTATTTTAATTCAAATAATTTTCTGTTGCTGCTGGGGTTCGAACCTGGGTCTCCAGGTTCGTTGACATAGCGGCCACGCACTTTAACCAACTAAGCCACAACTTTCTCGGCATAATTGGCAGTATAAGTATACCCTAAGTAGCTTGAGTGGATGATCACAGTGAAAAGTCATGCAAAGGAATACTGATGAGTTGGTATAGAGGCCAACGAAACAGTCTGTATAGTCAAGCTGTGTGATTTGCTCTATACAGAGCCGTTGTTGTTGTTGTTGTTGGTTGTTGCCTTCTTTGCCTTCATGTTGTTTTGGTGTCAACATACTTGGCCTAAAGCTCAAATTTGTTCTCGATATTTCATTAAATAGATATTTTTTTTATTCAATCGAGCGAATTTTTTCTGTAATAAAATTTCAAATTTCCACTCAGCTGGATGTGACAAATGTCATCCGAGAAATAAAATGTTCGAGTGCTTCTTCAATCATTTATATCCCCAATAACCTCATTCGTATCTTGAATGGATTCAATATGATTCAAAACAGAGCTCGTATAATTTTTAGGTACACTTCAAAATTTATTTTAATTTGTTTTTCATATTTCAATACGGTGAGTCAAAGGAAAAAATAGCATAAATCCAGGATTTTTTTTTACTAAAAACCGTAATTTATAAATTTGTAAAAAAATAAAAATCTTAAAATTCCCTAAATTATTATTTCAGGTTTAAGTCTTTCTCCAAATTTTTTAAAAACTTTTTAGTTTTCCAAAATAACTCTTAATTTTAATCGGTACTTTTTCCACTTTTCCTCTAAATGTCATCAGAGTAGTTTTTTAAAAAAAAAATTTCATTTATAGGTTTTATAATTTCAAATTCAATCTTTTCAACTTCAAATGCAACTTTTTAAAAATCAAATTCAACTTTTTACATTTCAAGTTAAACTATTCACACATCAAATTCAACTTGTATCAAGTAAAAATATTCGTTATAAAGTTGCATTTGATGTGTAAAAAGTTGGATATAATTTGAAAAAAGTTGGATTTGAAGTAAAAAAGGTTGTATTTGAAGTTAAAAACTTGTTTTAAATATAAACGTTTTTATGCCACTTAAATTTCACAAATTGAATACTCTGAGTGAGAGACGGAAAATAAATTTTTTACTCAAAATCACAATGAAAAAAAGTATTACTACTTTTCCTCAAAATGACCATTGACTAATTACTCTGTGTGACACCAAAAAATAACTTAACAAAATCCAATGGTTTCTGATAGCCATTGGTCCATAGAACATATCGTACACCCTCTTCAAAAGTGACAATTCGAAATTTTTAAATTTTCAGGAGAGTCAAAAAACTATTTCGTTTTTAAGCAACTTCATACAAAAGAAGGATACAAAATGATTTTTTTAAAAATTAACGAGCAAACAGATTAAAATAAAATTTTGACAGTCGATGGAAATGTGCATTACGAATTGATTTATATAAAAAAGTCAAAATTGAAAAATTTCGAGTTGTGACACTCTTGAAGAGGGTTTGCGATATCGTCTAAGGAGTTTTTCTGGATTAGCTCAAATAACCGATTTTTTCAAGGTCACATTTTTTAGTATGGGACCGTTTTTAATTTCCTTTCACTTCTAAACTAAGTAAAATTTCAATTTATGACCTTTAGTAAAATTTTTGCAAATTTAACGTCCTTTAAAATTTGAAACATTATTTTATTTTAATATTCACACAGGCGAGGGCTTTTGACCCTTAAAGCCTTTCGACCCTAAAATTAAAAAAAGTAGTATATCTCGAAAACTCTGGGCGGTATCATTTTTATGACTTCTACAAACAAAATTTTCACCATCTTATCTATAACTTTGTGAAACATTATAATACAAAATCGATTCGATCAAAAATCGGTTATTTGAGCTAACCCAGCAAAATTCCTTAGACGATATGTTCTATGGACCAATGGCTATCGGAAACCATTGGCATTTTTTTTTAATTATTTCAAATGACCCTTATCTTATTTGTAGAGATGTTTTCGTTTTTTGACTCGACACGAAGTGACAAATTCCGTATAATTAATATGTGAACATGAGATTCGATGTTTTTTCGAATTTCAATACAGTTAGTATAGTTAATATAGCCAAACTTTGACTAGTTTGAAAAATGCAGGTATTTTTTTACTCAAACACACTTGATTTTTCTAAAAATATATTAAATAAAAAAAGCTTAGTATTGCTCACAGAATATGTCCAGAATATATTCGGTTTAAATCTTTTCAGAATAAGATTCCAGATCTCAGTTTCTACTATCCTAATGTGCCACTCTAATATCAAAAAAATAAAGCTCTTAAAATATCATTAATCTTGGGCTCAGGAAGTATATCGATATTTCCAACAGAACTATTTTTAAAAAATTTTTGAAAATTTTTTAACATGCAATAACAATCGAGTTTAGCTACTACAGCTTTTTCGCACATTCTCAACATCAACACATTTAAAGTCACAATCCCAATATCTTTGAAATTATCAACGATATCAATACAAGTGGCTCAAAATAAGCTTATGTGAGAAAAAATTTACCCACCAAAATATGGTTGGGCTCAAGGACAACACAAGACATCACGACTAACCATGCAAAAACATAACCATGCAATTACACAATAGTTTTTAATCTACTCTTGAGTTGACCTTTAGACAAGTTAACATCAAAAAAGCTACAATTGTTAACTAATTTACTCATACGGTTTAAAGGAGCAGTTAACATATAATTTGTTCTACTATATGGTAAGTAAATGAAATTATTAGCATTTCTACTGCTTCTACGATTAGAGTTAAAATTTATAAGAGAAAGAAGTTCTGGAGAATCGAATACACCGGTGATGAGTTGGTGCAAATAGACGATATCTGCAGACTTCCTTCGCTCACTCAATGATTGCATTTTTAAAAGTTTCAAGCGATCCTCATAAGGAGGAAGGTTTAAAATGTCAAATCCACTTAAGCCCCTTAGGGCAAACCGAACAAAGCATTTTTGGATTCTCTCTATTCGATCAACATGAACATTGTAACTTGGAGACCAAACTTGACTTGCGTACTCCAAGTGAGGACGCACTATTGCATAATACAACGTTGTAGTCGTAATCATGCTATTAAATTCTTTGGCCCAGCGTTTAATAAATCCAAGCATAGAAGATGCTTTTTTACAAATGTTATCAATATGAATGCTAAAGGAAAGCTTAGAATCCATACATATTCCCAGATCTTTAACGACATCCACACGACATAAAGCAGTATCTTTTATTTTATAATCAAAAATTAAATTATTCCTTTTTCGCGAAAAGGTCATAGTTTGGCATTTATCTGGATTAAGAAACATATTATTTTTAGAACACCAAACTTCAAAAGATTTCAGATCGGACTGGAGTAGGGCTGAATTGTCTTGAGAATTTATTTTTCTGTATATTTTCATATCATCCGCATAAATAAGCAGATGAGAGTTTTTCATGATATGGGTCACATCATTAATGGCTAAAATAAACAGAAGTGGACCTAGGTGACTTCCTTGAGGAACACCAGATAACGCAATAAACTCAGCAGACAAAACCCCTCGGAATCGTATTTGATAAGATCGGTCTGTCAAATACGATTTAATCCAGTTTACAAAATATTGTGGAAATCCAATGGACTTAAGTTTAAATAGAATTAAATTGTGTGGTAACTTATCAAATGCTTTGCTAAAGTCAGTGTAGATACAGTCGACCTGGCAACCAGATTCAATGGTGTTTAAGCAAAACGTTGTAAAATCGAGCAGATTAGATACCGTAGATCTGCCATTAACAAAACCATGCTGACGAGTTGTTATGACTTCACGACAGCGAATTTTAACCCGATCATACACGATTCGCTCAAAAAGTTTTGGAATCGATGACAGTTTAGCAATGGGCCTGTAGTTAATAACATCATTCCTGCAACCTTTTTTATAGATAGGACTAATAAATGATTTTTTCCAAAACAGTGGAAAATAACTTTCGTTTATAGATTTATTAAATAACAAAGAAAGTGGTTGACACAAAATTGTACCGCATTGAGTTAACACTGCGGCAGGAATTCCGTCAGGTCCAGAGCTAAAATCTTCATCGATCGAACTAATATATTTCAAAATATCCTCTGAGGTAAAGGATAAAGAGTCCAAAGAAACTCTGGGTGTAGAATTCATATATTCAAAATACCCCTCATCAGGATCAAAAGAATCCGAACAAAATGATTCTTTAAAAAGATTTGCAAATAAACCACAAATAATGACGGGATCGTCAGTAATTCCATCAACAGTTTTGAATGATGAAGGGAATCCATCGGATTTTTTCTTTGTATTTATGAATCCCCAAAACTTCTTTGGATCAGACAGTATTCTCAGCTTTATATCGTCTAAATATTCATTATATAATGCAGCTGAGCTATTTTCAAATTCCAGAAACAAACGTTTGTAGGTTTCCAGGTCATTTGAGTCTAAACTACAGACATATTTCTTCCATGCCCTATTCCTGTTGTTGCGAAGAGTTTTTAAATCCTTTGTGTACCAAGGGTACGCACAGTTTTTCGCAAATTTGAGGCTAAATGGCACAGACTGAGAAATTATAGCAAAGAGTTCACAATAAAAAAAATTAATGGATTCATCAAGGTTATGTCCATTAATGTATTCTAAAATATAATTCAGATTACAATCGAGTAAATGATTCAGCTTCAAAAAGTCAGCTTTTTTAAAATTGAATTCATAAACCTTATCGATTGAACTCGAATTTATTATGCTCTCCCTGTCCGATTTATACCAAATGCTCAATGGTGGATGGTATTCATCTACAATAGTCAGAGCATGGAAGGCCCTCTTAACAACCACATTGTTACTGTCTGTAGTTAAGACCAGGTCAAGAAGTCTTTCAAGAGTATTATAAATACAACTAACTTGTTGTAAGTCAGAACATATATTGTCAACAAATATATGCTCTTGGCGAGTCTTCGAATTTGATGCACAAAAATATGTATCATCGTCGGAAGAATGCCATTTTAAGTCAGGCAGATTGAAATCGCCCAACAGTAAAATGTCGTCATTAACGTCAAGTAGATTTATTATATATTCTATGCAATCCGCAAGGCTAGCATAGACTTCTGCACTGCTCTTTGGGGGAACATATGCATTAATAACATATACATTGGAATTACAATGTAACACCTTAACGCATATAAGTTCGATATTAGAAGAGCAGGGAATATCAATTAAGGAACTGACAAAGGAATTCCTTACAGCTAAAAGGACACCACCACCAACAGCAGAAATATTGTCAGTGTGTCTGTCGTTTCTAAAAACTTGAAAACTATTGTCAAACAATTCCAAGTCAATAATGCTTCCGTTCAGCCATGTTTCTGTTAACGCGATAATATCCTCAGAGAAATTCTGGGACGCCAAAAATATGTCACGTGTTTTAGAACGTAATCCCCTTACATTTTGATAGTAAAGGGATAATCTACTTAGTTTTTTTGGGTCTGATGGGCGATTTTATTCGTCCTTCTAGACTTATTTTTAGGCATAAACTCAGAAACGAGAATATTATCGGCCCACATTTTAGAGTTTAGAACAGATGCAAACTCTTCAGCTGCAACCGTTAGAATAAAGGAGGCGTGGGAAGGCTTATTACCAATTTTTTTGCATGAACAGAAAGCATTTTGCCTAAATAATATATTTCGTTTGACAAACGTCAATACATTTTCAGTTGTTGTGTCGGGCTGAAGACGTGAAATGAATAAGAGTTTTCGCCTCGACACTGCCCTTAAATTAATTATTGGGTTATTGGGCTCGGTTGAAATCACATTAGGACTATTAGCCAATGGAGGAGTATAAGAAGGAGGTGATGAAATAATTGTATTATTGCTTATTGAAGGCATAGCTGAGGGCTGCCTAGCCTGAGGAGGGTTTGAAGACGTCATACGACGCTTATTTTTATTTTTATTTTTATTCTTCCTCTTCTTTTTAGAAATATTCTGGTCTTCTTCAGACTGAATGTTTGTTTGCGTCCCGGAAGAGATTGTCTGAGACAAAGAAGGCGAAATTTTTTCCGGTGAAGAACATTCATCGTAGACGCTGATACTGGGTGCGGCACTAACTTCGCTAAAAAATGTAACAATTTCCCTAAAATTGTTATTAAGCAAGTTGAGACTTTCACCAAAAAGCTTAATTTTAGAATAAAGCTCATCTGGCGAAAGGGCCCTGCACGAAGCACAGTACCAGCGAAGACCAGACCGGACAGACATTAAATCGTCTAAACACGATTTGGATATACCCGCACATCTCGAATGAAACATTCGCTCACATGGGCCAGAACAACTGAACATTGCCGAACGTATTAAAAGTCTGATCATATTGAATGACATATCGATGTTTTTATCTGTAAGAGACCAATTATTTTTTCTCCAAAATAAAAAAAATATCTGGAGGGTAAGAACTAGAACGGTGCACCTGAGGTCAACTTCTATAGATGTCATATTGGTCTCCTTGAGACAAAAACATTGATGTACCAAACTTTAAATCCGACTGTAAACACCAGAGATATGAAAAAATATGTCAATGCGCGACCCCTACGTTCGGTCAAAAAACATTTTTTTTTCGTAATTATCTTGCGAAAACGCGTCATATTCGCTGGTATACGGCGCACTTTTTTTTTTGAGGTACAGTCTAATGTACATAGTACGGTTGTATGGAAGTAGTATGGTAGGTGGTCGTTTAAAAAATATTAAATAAATTATTAAAATAGAAAGACAAATATTACCCTCATGATTTTTGGCAGATAGAAAAGTAATAAAACAAACTTTTTGAAAATATTTTTTTTCAATTTTTAAAGTGGGGAAAAATCCTATTTTTATGACTTCCAAAATTTGACCTTGAAGTTAAGAAACTTAAAAAAATCATTTTATTTTTTTATATTTTTATAAAAAAACACTATTTATTGTCTTTTCGAAAATACCTCAAACGTGAAAATCTTGTTAGTTTTGTTAAATATTTGATTTTTCAAGAGTAAGGCAATTTCACTTTTTCTCCCATTTTGACGAAATTTTAATGTTACGTAAAAACTTGAAAAAAATGTAAAAAAATATTTTTACTCAAATTAGTGTTTTTATTTCATGAGAAGAGTCAATTCTGAAAATATGAGCAACATCGGTGGTGGTCAACCCGTAATTTACGTTTTTTTTGATGCGTTTAATTTGGAATGGCTGAGATGTTTTCGTTTTTCGACTCGAATCCAAAAGAAGGTACTTTTGTTTCAAAATTCAGTACACTGAGTCAAAATTCAATACGGTAATGGTAAAAATACAAAACCTCCAGATAATTTCAAGTCAAAACCATTCCATTTTTTTTTCTGTTTTTTTTAATTGAAGAGTTAGACTTCTTTTAAAACTGAATTTCGAGATATTCTCGTTTAAAGTTATTGATGTGTAATTACTTTTGATATCATGTTACGATATAGAGTTTCACATTTTTCAATTTTAAGAAGTCCATTTATCAACTGACTATCAACTCAATAATTTGAGGGGACATAAAGAAGGGACTGTTCTCTCTATAGAGCATTTTTATGCAAAAGGGCACATCTCACTTTGAGCCCTTATTGCATCTACCTCCTCAATTTTAAGTTTTTTTAAATTCTTAGAAGTATATTAAGAACGTCTTCAGAATATGTTCAGGCCAAATCTTGCCAGAAATTTTGGCAAAAATTTTGGGAGTTTTTAAAAATATGCCAACATTAAAAAACCATAAGATTATTCAAAATATTTTGAAAGAAATTCAGAAGTATTTTTTTGAGTTAATGTATATGATACATATTTTGACACATGATCTTAAAATCAACTTTTTAAAGTAAAAAATCTTTAACTATAAAGCCATTATTCTATTTCTGAGACACCTATCTATGTTGCCATATTGAATTTTTAAAGAAAACAAACTTTATAGTTTTAAGTGAGGATATTTATAACGCACAAATATGATTTAATTAATATTTTTTTATTTGAAATATTTTATTGAAATTTAATATTTACAACCAACTCAAAAGACGGGAACTCCATTAAAAAATTAAAATTATGTCAAAACTGTGTTAAAAACCCTCTAAAAATAAAAATTTAAATAATAATTTATTTTACTTCAAGAATTATTCAATGAGTACTCGTATGAATTCTGAGAATCCTCTGAGAAAAACCGGAGAAAAAAATTAAATTCATTTAGTGCTTAAGGTTAAATTAACAGTTAATTTGTTGTTTTTCAAAAGTTCGTTGTATTCCTCAGTGGTAGCGAAATATATGAAAACGTTTACATGCAGAAAAGTCATGCAAGACTCCTGATGAGTTTCTGTAGCAGCCAACGAAATTGTCTAGTCTGCCTAGTCTGCTGTGTGATTTGCTCTATACAAAGCCGTTGTTGTTATTTTTGGTTGTTGCCTTCATTGTCTTTATGTTGTCTTGTTGTCAACATACTTGGCTTAAAGCTCAAATTTGTATTCAATATAACGTTTACTTATAATATGTTTTAGACGAATTCTAGGAACGCTTCATAAATAAAAATAATGCAAACGAATATTTTATTTGGAATAAAATACTCCGAACGATCTATGTATTCTTATAGACTTCACGGAAAATTTTTTTCTTTTGTTACAGTTCTATTCTATTTATATTTCTTTGATTTTTTAATGATTCGATAGAATTATATTATTTCTCTTACTGTTCGGTAGTACATCGATTATTTGGTTTAACTTAGAATTTGGTTAAATTATTCCACTTCGGTAACTAATTTAGAGCTGCATTTAAAGCAGTTCAAAAGAAAAAAAAATTAGACGCTGTTGCAGCTTCCACAATTGCCTTGCAACACAACTCAGATCTCTTCTTCATATGGTGCATAATAACTATGTGGCTATGGGTCACATAGTGCTGTACACCTCATTGGCGTTGCCACTCAATGCTAAAGTAAACAAATTAATGCAACTTGCTTTGAAGAGAGTAGTTCTAGTGAAGAGCTTGTAAAATCTCTTCCCCCTTTACCCCATTTGTAGCTTGTGTCAATAAGAAAACAAATTAACGGTTATAATTTGAGTACTTTATGACATAGCGATCAAGTGTTAAGCACACTTGAAAAAAAAAATTAATATAAGTACACAAACAAAATATGTAGGTAAGCAATATTGAATGGTATTTGACGGACGGACAGTTTGGTGTAGCTGTTTGCTTTGTTTATCTGCATTTTATTTGTTTATTTCAATAACAGTTATATGATTGTTGTTGTTGTTGTTTTTTTTTTAAGACCACAACATTTTGAAGCTGGGATTTGTTGATGTGCGACTTTTCGAAGCTCGTCTTTTGCTTGGTTAAAATCTTCAATATAAGTTACGGCAAGATTTTTTGTGTTGGTTAGTAGTTGCGGGGAGGAGTGGTAATAGCTGGACGGTGATGTTACTTAAGTAGACTTAGGATTACTTTAACAAGGTGCTAAAACGAAATTGAGCGCTAATTGGCAACGGTTTTTTGAGGTGATTCGCTCCGTGAGACTTCCAGTAAGCGAGCAGTGTGGATTAAAAGATTTAATGGTGAAAAAAAAAAGAAAAAATAAATACGGGTATTCACAGTGTGGTGTATTTGTAATTGAAAATAATATTTTCCTCATGCAATTTAATTGCTTGGATTAAAGATGAAAACTGATGCTTTGTCGAAAGGTACAAACTAACAATTACATGCAATTTATGGAAAAATAATCAAGTAGAAGTTATTTTACGACCTTTATTAACCCTCTGCAACTGACGTGCTCCAAATTTAACAATATTCCTGACGTGGGGTCTAGTAGACCTCACTTTTAAACTGATTTTTTATGATGAAATTTTTGACTGTAACTCTCTTGACCTTATTCCATATAACAGCTAACATAATAAGGCTAACATAAGAATAAAATTTGAAATAAAATACTTTTTTTTTAAAGATGAAAAGGAATTTTTTTATCTTCGAATTTCACGTTTGTACGCACGAAGTTTTGATTTTCGAAGTTTTTCTGTCAGACTACGACGTCAGCTGCAGAGGGTTAAAGTACAGAACTCTTAACAGTAACTCACAACTGTAATTTCTGGAAAAAAATCTTTGTTAGAGAACCATTCAACTCCTCAATGTACTCTCCAAATCATCAAAAGTGCCAACATTTTTCTCAGCAACTGTACAGTGCACAAAAAAAATTTGTTTCTTTATGTCTTTAAATCATTAATTTAACTCTAACAAAACGACGGTTAACAAGGGTACCAAATAAAATTCACCTCGCCTACTTAAATCTTAAGAAAGGATATCATAGAAATACCCAAATACAAATATAGCATGAAACAATGATTAGCAACATTCTGTTTGCCAAACAAAATTAAAGAATTGCCCAACATATTTATAAAAAAAAAACACAAAAAAAATTTCCATCAAAAGAATTTTTGTACGTACTGTATACAACAGTGCATTTAAAAAAAGTAAGCTGCAAGCAGTAACAACAACTATAATAAACAGAAAATCAAAAGAAATACATTTTTTCACTTATTGTATCCTTTGGGTGCCTGGTTGGACTGGAAAATGCTTTGTTGCTTAAATAGGATAAATTTGATGCAAGAAAAAAAAAAAGAACTTTGAAAAAAGTAAATTGAAAATTGAAAGAAAAAAACATGCAACAACAACAATAGAGCTCTTGCAGTTACAAAGTTAGAGTGCTACCCTAAGGATCTTGTGTGCTTGGCAGCTGTTGTCCTTTTCTTGGTCTTGGCATAAATAAATGCTCGATTGTCCTGCGGCAATTATTTTCCAACTTTGTGCATATGCATGACATCATGGGTTTGTGTGATGTGTGTGAGAGTATGTGTCTGTGTTTGTATGTGTCTGTGTTTAATGCAAGCCGGATGTGCACAATTGCTCAAAACGATTGGCAGTTTCACCTTAATTCCTTTTATTCGGGCCGCTTTCTTTTCGTTGCTTTCTTCTTCTTCTTTATCGTCTATTTAGACTCCGTAGCATGTTTGTTTACAAAATATTGGCTCTATTTGCCTTCTTAGGAGGGGGTACATAATTTTTTTTTTTATTATTATTTTATAATTTACTCTATAGGTTCATTGCTTGAATGCCAACATGCAATTTAAGAGTGTTTTTTGTGGCTACAGCTCAGTGATCCTGTCAAAGGATCAGTCACATTTTTCGGTAGCTATTTAATGAACTTTAATTGCGTTTATTTTTTTCGGTTGGGAAATTATTTATTAGCTGTGCGTGTTGAAAATTTATATCAAGCGTTTTGATCGTTTTTTTTATATTTAGTTGCTCTATATCCACGATCAGCTCGATCTGCCGCAAATATTTGGAAAGTTCTTGTTTCTAAACATTATAGTCATGATGCTCAAATGTTTTTCATGGTTTCTTTACGTTTTATTTACCTGATTGTTCTCGCTGTTTGGCGCACAATGACCTGCAAGATCGCTCAGATCGTCTGTTGAAATTTATTTGATTTTTTTTTTTTATTTATATTCATTACTTTCTTGTTGTATGTATTGTGTGTGGGTATTGTGTAAATATTGACATGCAAAATTTTTATTTCTATTCTTGGAATCTTCAACCTGAGTTTTTTAAGATCACTGCGGTGATCGCATTCTTCTGCAGAGTATACAAAATAGAGCATTAAACGTGTTTTTTTTTTCTAAGAGTCAAAATGTAATAAAATTGGATAAGAATTATTTAGAATAAAAAAAAACTGTTTCTCGATCAATTTTATCAAGTGTTAATCGTGCCGTTTTTTATGTGCATATATCCCTATAGCCGTTCAGTAGAATTAAAGAAGTTGTTCATCAAAAAATATATATTGTTCCTGGAGTCCGAATGGTATAAATTTTGTTACGAAATTTTGACAAAATTGTTTCTTAAAAAATGTTGATCAAGAATTGATCGTGTTTTTGTTGTTCAGTCGTTTTGCAGGAGTTTACCAGGTTAAAGAAAATGGTACCTTAAACAAAATAATTTTATAAGATTCAAAAGGAAACAAATTTTATTAAAGATTTTTGAAAAAAAAAATTGAACGCGATCAATTTGATCGTGGTGATTGTTGATCAGATCACTTCAATAGAAAAATTTAATTTTTTTTCGTCAAATAGACAAATACGTCAAAATAGACAAAATTTGATAAGTTAGAAAAAAGAATGATGATTTCCGATCAATTCGATTGGACATTGATCGTGCTGCCCTCTGATGGGTATTTTTTGAGCAGATTGCTGAAGTTTTTAAAAAGGTTTATTTGACGATATTTAATTTGAAACAAATTTTATTGAAAAATTAAAAAAAAAATACTAAAAATTTTGATAAAGAGGTGATCGTAGTTTTGTTGAACAGTAATTTTGGAGCATTTTAGTTTGCTAGGTTAAAGAAAATGGTACCTTAAACGAAATAATTCTGTAAGACTCAAATGGGAACAAATTTTATTAAAGACTTTTGAAAAAAAAAATTGAACGCGATCAATTTGATCAAGCATTGATCGTGGTTATTGTTGATCAGATCACTTCACTAGGAATAAAAGAAAAATAAAATTGTTTTCGTCAAAATAGACAAAATTTGATAAGTTAGAAAAAAGAATATAATGATGATTCCCGATCATTGGAATTTGATTGGACGTTGATCTCGCTGCCTTCTGATAAGTATTTTTTAAGCAGATTGCTAAAATTTTTAAAAAGGTTTATTAAACGATATTCAATTTGAAACAAATTTTATTGAAATATTATCAATATAAAGAAATTACTGAAAATTTTGATCAAGAGGTGATCCTAGTTTTGTTGAACAGTAATTTTGGAGCAGTTTCGTTTACATTTAGGTTAAAGAAAATGGTTCTTTTAACTAAATTAATCTGTAAGACTCAAATGGGAACAAATTTTATTAAAGATTTTTGAAAAAAAAGTGAACGCGATCAATTTGATCAAGTGTTGATCGTGGTTATTGTGGATAAGATCACTTCACTAGGAATTAAAGAAAAACTAAATTATTTTTGTCAAATAGACAAATATGTCAAAATAGACAACATTTGATAAGTTATCTTGTCATAAAAGAATGATGATTTACGATCAATTTGATCAAGTGTTGATCGTGATGCCTTCTGATGAGTACTTTTTGAGCAGTTTGCTAAAATTTTAAAAATGGTTAAAAATTAAACGATATTTCAATCAGAAATAAATTTTATTGAAATATATCCCTACAAAAAAAAAAAAAAAAAATTACTGAAAATTTTTGATCAAGAGGTGATCGTGGTTTTGTTTAACAGTAATTTTGGAGCAGTTTACTACGTTAAAGAAAATGGTACCTTAAACGAAATAATTCTGTAAGACTCAAATGGGAACAAATTTTATTAAAGATTTTTGAAAAAAAAAAATTGAACGCGATCAATTTGATCAAGCATTGATCATGGTTATTGTTGATCAGATCACTTCACTAGGAATAGTGATCTGATCAACAGTATTTTGAGAGCACTTGAGTAGAATAAAAAAAAAAAACGAATTAATTTTTTTGTAAGGTTAAAAATTAAAATAAATTTTCTAAGTAATTTCGAAAAAAAAGATCATGATCGTATTGATCAAGCGTTGATAGCGCTCTTTGTCAGTTAGTATTTGAGAAAAATTCTCTAGAGTAAATTTTATTGATCAAGCGTTGATAGCGCTTTTTGTCTGTTAGTATTTGAGAACAATTCTTTAGAGTAAATTGTTCTTTATGCACTGTGAGAGATGTCTCAACAAGAGACGTACGTTGTTTTTTGTTGATAAAACAAACAATTGTTTGGATATCACTTTAATTTTTATTGCATTATAAATAAGACAATATGGAGATTATATACTTTATCTAGTATAATCGAATAGTAATGATTTATGTAAGACATTGAACAAAGTAGACACATGGAGAATGCAATATCTGTCAAAACTGGCAAGTGACTTCAACCCTGCAATTATTTCCAACCCTACACCCCTGATTCTTACTGTAGTTAAAATGGAACAGAATTTGTCAGAAATTTTATTTAATAGAACGGTTTTATCAGTAATTTTGACAGATCTATTTGCTTTTGAGTGTTTTTAAAAAAATGACCAAAAAGTAATAATATTGTAAATGACACAGAAAACAGTTTTGAGTCATAATGAAGAAAAAATGGTAAAGAACCAGTAAGATTAAAAAAAAGGGAAACAAAATTCATTTTTCTATTCTCCGCACTGAATTTTTTTCAATAAATACAGGTTGAAACAGTTCGATTTATGTGGAGTAATTCTCCATGTCTCCAACTATCAGACATGCTTATTATATGTGCCATACCAATGGGGAATTAACGCATCAAAGATTACTTGCTGGATCATGCAAAAGATTCCCATACTTAGCCAAGTGATGGACTTTCCTAGGAAAGACAAGCCAAGATATATTAACATTTTTTTCATTGAAATATTATATAATCACCAGAACGAAGGATAATCTAAATAGATATACAACAATACAAAATAACATGCTGGTCCTTTCAACGAAGTCAAAGTAAAATGAAAACCTTTCATTGCTCGAAAAAACGAGCAAAATATTGATGGATAAAATATTGACAAAACCACAATTTGAACAATTTAATGGCCACACCTATTTCAACATGTCTTTATTATAATAACACACAACAACAATAACAACAACATCAATAATCAACACAATACAATAGTATCCTACCATAGAAAAAAAAAATATGATGAAAAAGCAAAAAATTCACATGTGTTGCTCGAAAAACTGATAAAAAGGACGACGAGACAAGCCACCCACCCCAGTCAGTGAGGTAACACAAAGACTTCCAAAAGGTAATAAAAGCAAATAAATTGAATTTGAAAATGACAAAAAAAAAAAAAAAATAAAAAAATAACGAAAAAATGAGTCCAACAAATGCCATCAAATCAACATACGGCATGTTGCAAGCAGCAAAACCAAAGAGTAGCAAACAGAAAATACCCAACAAAAAGCCAAGAAAATGGGAGAGCAAGCTAGAGTGAGCTCAACAAAAAGGACATTTTCAAATCGTACAATTCGTGCAAGAAAAAAAAAACGAAGGTAAATAAAATCCTAGCACAAGAAAACGAACGCATGAGAAAAATACAAACTTAAAAAATAAAATGTTAAAAAGAAATTTTAAGCTCTGCAAAGAAAGAAAATGAAAGAAAAAAAAAGGAAATGAAACAAGCCAAAAAACAAACGTAAAGAAATCCTTGTGGCATGTTTTTGTAGCATTCGTTGTGCTCCATTGTTGTATGGCAACAACAGCAGCAGCAAGAACAGCAACAACAACAATAAGCATAACACTATTGAATCAACAGGATGTCGATGCTTAAAAAATTAATTCAATGAATCAAAATGTAAAAATAACATTTTGTAAGCTACAGCTACACTCACAGACACACACAGCACAATCGTGTTCAATACAAATGTATGCGTTGTCAGTATCAATCGAAGAGGATAACATAATACAAAATGACGTGGCACAAAAAAAAAAAGAAAGAACGAAAAAAATAGCTTAAAAAACAGCCACATCAACAACAGCAACAACAAAGGTGAATTTCTTTTGAATCTATTTATTTATTTTACAGCACTCTGGCAACCCGCTGTACAACATTTGTACGACTGTCTATCTGTTTGTCTATTTTTTGGTTTGTTACAAATCTTTATAGACAGCCAGCATGCGTTGGCTCTTAAAAAGATTTGTAGCATTGAAAAAAAAAAAAAAATGTTTGAAAAAGTAGCTAAATCCTGTCACACACAACCAGCACAACAAGAAGAAAAAAACAAAAACCGTCTTGCAAATAGATCCATGAAAAATAAGCTCTTACCGTATAACGTATGCTTGCTGCCTAATGTCAACGTGTCCCTGTGATCCTTACGATTTCGCTCTTTCTTTTGATTAATTGAAATTAATCGAAAAAGTTTTTAAGTCAAAGAACTCAGCGTGAAATTGAAAAGCAATTGTCAGCGTATTAATCCCGATTTGGCAAAAAGTTGGATGAGCAAAGTTTAATGGTACGGGATACGAGTATACATATATGTATGTGTGCCTCGAATCATATACATATATATATACATATATAGATATAGATATATACATATATCTCGAATCACGAAGTTACACACTGCATAAAAATTTCCATATCTGCGTAATATTATCTTGAAATAAATTATCTTTTAAGCAGAGAAATGTCATAAGTTTAAGAACAAAATTTTTTTTTCTAAATTTTCAACGAAAATAAATAATATTTTATTTTCCATTTAATTTTATTTTTAATTTCAAAGCGAAATTCACAAAAAAAGCTCAAAAATAGAACTTCTTATTTTTGTGCTTTAGCTTATTTTAGAGATAAATTTAGGGCACAAAGGTATGATGCCAGACGGTAATACACTGCGTATCTAAACTAAATATAAGGATATTCTATGAAACCAAATTATTTCACAGTAGTTGGTATATTTTGAATGAATAAAAACTAAAGGGGTATTCACAATGTGGTGTATTTGTGGTATATATGTTAAAAATTTACAACAGTAAAAATAAGATTGTGATAAACATACCTTTTGTTAATTTGTTAATTATTTACAATCACCTGATTTTCTTACCAAGCAGCAAAATACCGAAAAATTTCGGGTGCTTCATAAGAAATAATAGGATCATTTCGTCTTCTTCTGGTCCACATCTTATTCGGTTTCTCTCTTTTTTTTTATTATTTTTCATGTTCAATTCATCCTATAATATTGTTAAAATAAGCCAATGTAGAAAGTAAACTTATTTTCATCAATAACTTTACTTACAGCGTGCACAAAATTTTCCATTTTATGTTTTTGACAAGCAATTACCACAAATACATCATAAATACAATGATTTACAGTGTTGCTTTTGTGGTAAGTATGGTATTTTTTAGTTGCTTACATTTTGTTTGTGTAATTAACCACAGAAACCATATTTACCATAGATACAAAATACAAAACTAAATACTTACATCACATTGTGAATACCCCTTATAAGTATTCAAATTATGGAATATAAAATATAAGAATAATTCAGAAATATACAACTTGTTAGCGATTATTATGATTTAAAACAAGAAAAATATAGTTTGAAAATAATCATTGTTCTGGTTAATCAGAGGCTACATTTACACGCTATAGCTTATCTTAGAGATAATTTTAGGGTACTAAGGTATTCTTTAAGGGTACTAAACACGAGAGTATTCTATGAAAGCCCATTATTTCACAGCAGTTGGTATATTTTGAATAAATTCAAACTAAATACTCAATTATAGGATATGTAGTATAAGAATAAAACGGGAATATACAACCTGATAGCGATTATTATGCCCTAAAACCAAGATAATATAGTTTAAAAATAATCCCTGTTCTGGTTGTGCAGAGGCTACACTAAAATGTTTAGTCCTGTTCCTTGAGGAAATCAAATACTTAAAAATCCGTTCCCAATTTGCAAAGAGTATGAATGCCACTTGATCTTATTCCACTAGTAACTAACATCCAAGTATTTGAAAATTGAATGAAGTTGTTCTCATTACAATTTACTTTTTAATTTAAATAAATAAATTTAAAAGAATGCCTTAGACTATCAGTCTTTATAGTTAACTTTTAAGGAAAAAAATCCATACACAGTGGGTTAAACATCTTTGTGAGGGATCTACATATTATAAAACCCAGTGGAAAATAAGACCACGACGCACATTGGTTCCAAATAGAAAAAAAGACGGCCCAAACCTCATTTTTAAAGATGTTTGAAAAACCCGGGTCATATTGACCCGATAAAAAGAATTTGAAAAAAAAATATTGAAAAAAAAAAACATATTAAAAATCAAAAATTAAGAAAAAATTACCATTTTGTAATTATTGTACATATTGTACATATATTGTACAAAAATTGTACATATGTGACATATGTGCATTGCAGAGACAAAAAACTGACTTGTGCACTATACGTTTATCTTTTTTTTTTTTTTTAGCTTTGAACCAAGGATTTCAGGTGGAATACATATTCAGTCAAGTCTGCCTTGGTTCGAAATGGGGTAATAGATAAGTGGGAAGGAAAGGGCAATCAAGTGAAACATGTGTAGGATGTTCTAAGCGTGGTGGAAAGC
Source organism: Pherbina coryleti (assembly GCA_943735915.1). Taxonomy (NCBI): domain Eukaryota; kingdom Metazoa; phylum Arthropoda; class Insecta; order Diptera; family Sciomyzidae; genus Pherbina; species Pherbina coryleti. Next base: position 3,218,957 of record OX030952.1, read on the forward strand.
CAAAGAAACATGTGAATTTGAATCAGAGGCAAGTGTTATGCCTTTACCTCAGTCAATTCAAGTTATAAGGCAATCCTCATCCACAAACTTCCCTACCATCAACTACAACTTCAAGTCGTAAATATTGATGAATTTTTAATTTCAGTTGATTAGAAATGAGGATTGAAAATTTAGAAAGGTTTAAAGCGAAGGACCATGGCCAGGCCGGGAATCGAACCCGGGACCTCTGGGGTAGCAGTCGAGCACGCTACCTACTCGACCACCGAGGCCGCCTATTAAATTTTGACAGCTAGAAATTTTGACGTTTTAGATTTCGGTAGTGTAGTAGCACAAGAATTTAATTTAGTTTGCAAAATTGTAAATATATATTAAATATTAACAGTATTTTATGCAAATATTTTCCACTTCTAATTGCTATGCTGTCGGAAGCATAAACATTTTTTTTCTATTTTTGCTTGCGTCAAAAATTCTCTTGCTGATTATCCAAATTTATACTACCTCCTGGGGCTACATGAATTTTTGACAGTCATATTCATCTCACATCGGCCAAATATTCTCATTCAGACTGTCAAAATTTCGTCATTCGAGTGAAAAGTTTCCGGATTGCACACGGCCTAAGCATTGCTTTGAGCTTGATTGGTAGGAAGCTAAAACGCCTTACAGAATCGCTTCGAGTGCCACAAGTGTAGTTGAAAAAAAATAAATAATTTCCATTTCAAATTAATGTTGTTCATTCTTGTTTTTACTGGATTAGAAACCACGACGTAGATGCTAAGCATATAAGGTTCACAGCAAAACAAAGGATAATAAAACGTCTGCTGTGTGTGTCCATTGCTTAAAACTTTAAGACCTTTGCATTATGTTCGTGCATGTTAATCATGTTACCTTCGAAAATACAAAGAACCTGATATATTGGAAGATAACGATGATAATGATAGGGCAGATCTACCAATGCCTAGCATATCAAATGCAGCTCAATCTAATCGGATTTATCAATCGCTTATAAATCTTATGTAAAATGCAAATGTTTTGTGCAAACATATATTTTAAAAAAAAAAACCAAATACTAAAATTAATATTTCATGAAATAACAGTACTTTTTAATTTTATCTCATTGAAAAATAGACAATTTCCATACAAAATAAAGTACGGGTCAATATGACCCAGATAAACGGGATTAAGTTGTAAAACATGTAAACGGGTCTAAGGTTAAAAGCGTCAGCTGTGATCATAAAAAGACCTGAATCATAAGAAGCTTTAAAAATCGATTTAAAAAAAAAAAAAACTGACTTGCTGCAGGAAAATTACGAGACACGTGTATTTTTTTAAAAGTCTATTTTCAGTATATATTCGAATTTGTCATGGGTGCAACAAAAATTTTGATTTTGTCGAACCGTGTTATACGTAGAGACTTGAAATTTACGTAAATAATACAAAAGACAATATTTTAAAAACCTTTAATTTTTGTGGTTTAAGGTTGCTGTCATTTTTTAATTTTTAAGCATCTTCTTCTTGATGTCATCGAAAAAAAGTCCCTTTCAGCCAGCGCCAAGATTTCTGATACTGATCTGATTTGATCGTAATTCGTCTCAAATTGTTTGTTAGGGTTCTGACTACAACAGAGTAGAATTATTTAGTTGGATTACAATGCTTACAGAAGAAGCTTTGGAAGCTAGTCATTAGGAGTTTTGAAAAATTAGGTTAAATCATACCCATAAAAATTCAAGAGAACTATCAAATAGAGATTTATTCCATGGATTATTGATTTCGTCAGATCCTTCTATACCTTCTCATACAAAAATTTTAAAACAAAAATAATAATGTTTATGAAATCGATGAATTAATTCTAAATGGACATCACGATGCGAATCTGTGTCATCATTGGATTTAATTTATGATCTCGATTTCTCTGACTTTGCATCGAGTGACTCTTCACATTACTCTGATAACAGTCTATAATTTTCTCTGTTATTTTCTCTCATTTCTTAGATTTATATAAAATTTGTACAAACCTATGTTTTGAAATAAAAATATTTTTGAATTAATAAATTTCATTAAGGTGACGTCAAGAAAAGGCGGCACCAAGATTTCTCGAGTTGTACGGATCTGATTTGCTTGTGGTTCATCTCAAACCTGTTTGTTAGGGCTCTGAGTACAACATTCACTAAAATTATTAAGTTTGGTTACAATGCTTTCAGAAGAGAAGGGTTTGGAGCTAGTAATATAGTTGTGTGGGAGGCAGACGAAGGGCGCGGTCAATCTGACTAAAATAATTAAGTGAGTGAATCAAGTTAAAAATAAATAAGTTAATTTCCGTTCTTATACTTTTTACAACTAGAGATACATATTGCACTTTTATTGTTTATTTTGTATGGGGGTGGCCGAGAGGCGTGATATATCTTAACTAAATTTTTATATGATAATTATGAGAATCCAATTATTAAATTATTAAATTTGTTCTAACATGGTCGCTCCAACACTGCTGACATCTTACTTACACAGTAAGCGACCATTAGAGTTTGTTTGTTGTTTACGACACATAAATAAAAACTTTTTAACAAAAAAAAAACCCGACTTCAAAATCACTACAAAGTAAAAAATAATTTTAAATAACTTTTCCCATTCATTTCTTGGTCATATTTTAAAAGCTATTTATACGTGTTATAATATTGGAAATCTTATCATTTTCATTTTTTTTATTTTGTTTTATTATCAATATACTAATAGCTTTATGTACATAAAAGCTTTGAAGTCGGCGCTTATCTTACTATGTCGAAATCTTTTTATTTTAATTTTTTCTAATTTGTTTTATCGTAAAAATATTATTAACTTTATGAATATAAAGGCTTCTTAGCGATTTTTTTTCTTTCAATTGGCAATTTTTGAGTACGCTGAATGTAGCTAATGTGTTCCATGCATTATTTGTGCAGCTGTTACACGCTATGTCATATTCAATATGAGCTTTACAAGCTCACCCAAACCAGTTTAGTGAGAATTTTAATGTGTACAAAGCTTTTAAAATTACTACAGTGTCACCCAGGCACCAAATAGTGCACGGATGGTAAAAGATCATGATTGTGTGTCAAAGATGAGCGCCGACTTCAAAGCTTTTATGTTCATAAAGCAATTAATATATTGATAATAAAACAAAATAAAAAAAATGAAAATGATAAGATTTCCAATATTATAACACGTATAAATAGCTTTTAAAATATGACCAAGAAATGAATGGGAAAAGTTATTTAAAATTATTTTTTACTTTGTAGTGATTTTGAGGTCGGTTTTTTTTTTTGTTAAAAAGTTTTTATTTCTACCTTTTTAGAGAATATGAAATATTTTATGTAATAGGTATTCTTGGGGAAAATTTTAAACTTGAAACTTTGTTCTTAACAAATTTGATTTATTAATTCCTGAAAGTTTGTTGGGTATTTTCCATTTCTGCTTCTTTACAATTTGTAGTGCCACTTTCTCTAATCCCTTTCTCTAATCCCGCCTAATTTATTTACCGTACCATATAATGATTCTACCTACCCCTGTGCCAAATTTCAGTTTCCAAGTATCAATATTAACCGTAATATAGTACTTTCCTTAAAGTGAGTCCGTAAAGTGTCAATATTAACTAAGATATAGTATTTTTATAATATTGACACGCCCCTTTCTTGAATAACGCCCACTTTTTACCTGTAATTTGCAGTAACTGTACCTACCCATGTACTACATTTCAACACCTTAGTGTCAATATTATTCGATATATAGTGTGTTTCTAATATTGCCACACCCATTTGTTGAATTACGCCCACTTTATTTACAGTGATTTTTAAAAATTGTGTCTACTCCTGTACTAAATTTCAGTACCCTTGTGTGAATACTATTCGAGATACAGTGTTTTTCCAATATTGCCACACCCATTTGTCAAATAACGCCCACTTTATTAACTGTAATTTGTAATAACTATGCCTACCCATGTACTAAATTTCAGCACTCTAGTGTCAATATAATTCGATATATAGTGTGTTTCTAATATTGCCACACCTCTTTGTCGAATAACGCCCACTTTCTTTACAGTAATTTTCAAAAATTGTGTCTACCCCTGTACTAAATTTCAGTACCCTAGTGTCAATACTATTCGAGATACAGTGTTTTTCCAATATTGCCACACCCCTTTGTCAAACAACGCCCACTTTATTGACTGTAATTTGTAATAGCTATGCCTACCCACGCACTAAATTTCAGCACCCTAGTGTCAATATTATTCGATATATAGTGTGTTTCTAAGAATGCCACACCCCTTTGTCGAATAACGCCCACTTTCTTTACAGTAGTTTTTTAAAATTGTACTAAATTTCAGTACCCTAGTGTCAATACTATTTGAGATACAGTGTTTTTTAATATGACCACACCCCTTTGTCAAATAACGCCCACTTTTTTTATCGTAATTTGTAATAATTGTGTCTACCCCAGTGTTTTTACTGTAAATTTCAGTACCCTAGTGTCAATATTAAATGAAATACAGTGTTTTTCTTATATTGACACGCCCCTTTGTCGAATATCGCCCACTTTTTTAAAAACGGACCTCCGCGTTCATGGTATCTATCTGTTGACATAAAATTACGGAAATCGGGCAAGTGCTTTAGGAGTTATCGATGTACATACATTTAAAAAAAAAAAAAAAAAAAAAAAAAAAAGCGCGGACAAACCAACGAAATTGAGAACCTCCTCCTTTTTGAAGTCGGTTAAAAAGATGAGAACACACGAAAATGAACAAAATTCGGCTTTAGGGCTCATATAACCCTGCGGGAGTTTAAGACTAAGTACATTTTAAAAATTTTTAGAAAGACTATAGGTTGTCCAACAAAAAAAAAAAAAAAAAAAAAAAAAACTTTTTCGATTAGAGAAAAAATAATTATCAAGATTTAACAAAAAAAATTTAAATATATTAAAAAGTGACTGAAATATATTAAAAAGTGCTAAAAACATATTTGCAAGAAAAACGCGATCTTAAGTTTCAAGTAGGTTGATACAACGTGAGCTCTTGCTTTACATCCAGGTTCTTACTCTACATCTTCTGTTCATGTACCTTCGTGTTTTTTATGGTTTTCTAAGAAACCCATGTTTTGCGAAGAAAAGCAATACAAAAAGCGCTTCTATAAGCCCAAAAGCCGTCCCAAACCGATGTACATCCACATTCTTTGGTAGAATCTTGTAAGGAAGTGGAATTTTCTAAAAATACAAGAATACAAATCTGTAAAAAAATAGATCCTAAAAATTTCAGGGGTATGTAAGCCCTTAATGCTAAAAACTGCTAAAATGTCGATCAGTCTTTATTTTATGAAAAAAATCCATCTGAACTGCTCCAAAAATATATTTATAATTTAAAAAAAAAAAAAATTTTTATTATTTTTTAAGGTTTTACTTGAAAAGTTTATGCCAGGATATCTTTAAAATTATTTATAATTTAATAAAAATGCTTATTGAAATATTCCAAGCTCACTAAAATACAAAGTAAAAAATTCTGCCTGTTATTTGAAATTTTTGTTGAAAACAACTCAAAAATTCCATTTAAAAACAAGCTCCAAACTGACTACAACAACAACAACTAAAATTTCACACAATCACCCAAGCTCATACACATAACCAGAACCAAACTCATAATAAATTCAACCAGTTTATGACCAGCAAGCAATTAATTAAAAAATTTCTTCATGGACTTTCAATTCCATATCATCTTCAACTGAAATATTTGAATTATGTAAAAAATTTATGTGTGGGTGTTTTGTGGCGATCGGCACTCACAGATGCAACATTGTTGCACAACTGCACAAATTTTATATCAAGTCAAGCGGTGCGCATCAAAGACTGCGCTGATCAAATACTGTTCAATGCAGCGCAGCGTCTGCTCCAGCTTCGGGTCCAGCATAGATGGCAAGGAATTTGCCAAACACTTTCCCGCAACTCGGATAGTGAGTGAGTGAGTCGCTGCGGACAAATTTTATAACAACGGCGATAATTGATAGCCGTCTGCGCCGCATGCTCTGCGGGCACTACGAATGAGCCAAACAGCCAACTAGCTGGCTAGCTAGCCAACTCAATAGCGCAGGCGCAAATAACGAGTCCGCCTGCTGGCAACTAAATTGAAGGCAGTCAGTGACTTCCTTGCAAAGCGTATTTTGTTTTATTTTTGGTTTTTTTTTTTTTTTTTGTTTTGCTGTTTGCTGTTTGCTTTACTTTGCTGCATGCTACAGTGTTATTGCTTACCTCTGTTATTGTTGTTGTTATTGCTCTTTTAAACCCTTTTTTATTGCAGCGCACCAACGTCATAATGCAACCTTAACTAACTTCTTTTCTAAGCCAAGTCCACGCTAACGATTTCCTGGAAGGTCGTTTCTAGAGTTGCTGCTGCTGCTTCTGCTGTTGCTGCTGCTTGTGTGGATCATAAAACTAAGCGCTGAGAAATTTAGTGAAAATTATATCGCCACAAACGTGTGTTTGAGTTATCCTTTAATAACTGCCAGCTAGCAAGCTAGATACATTGTGTAAGATATCGATATATTATATAAGTTCTTTTGTAGAACAAAAAAAAATGATAAGTCTGAATATATATAACGACCACAACGCATCCAAGCAGCAAAATGTTGCAGTTATAAAACTAGCATTGCTTTAAATGACGTTGCATTAACGTAACGTTAATTTTCACATACGTTTTCATATTCTACAGGCAGTGGCAGAATAAAGTCGAAGGTCAGCATTGGAAATATGACTTGTTTACTCACATAAAAAGAGCCAGACGTGTAGAGTACAATCCTTTGGTATCCTATCGAAAACTCAGTTCTTGCGAACAGCTGCCAGTTTCAGTGGGCATCACTCAAATTTCTTCAAAAGTATGTATATCTTCTGGATTTGGAAAATATTTTTCGGATCTTCAATAACGCAATTTATGTGGGTACTTCAAAGAAACCAAGAGTCTGTTAATCTTAATTTTAGTTTTAATCTTTGGGTCCATTGCTGTTTTAGTCCAAATTGAAAACTTACAGTTTGTTAAGTAAGAGCGTGTACGGCATAATATATCTAAAAATTTATTTAAGAACATTTTTTTTTACATACATTCCGAAACACTACACAATCATATTTATAAGACGTCCTATCACCACCAGCGTTAATAATCGCTTGACATCTCTGCGGAATACTTCGCACTAAATTTTTGCCATATTCGACAGGAAAAGCTCTCTAAATGCGTCGAATTTCTCGGGGAAGCTGTTTTAAAGTATAGGTTTGTCTCCCTCAAAGCTTCTGCTTGATGTAGCCCCAGATGTTTTCAATGGAATTAGCATCAGGCGATTGTGCAGGCCAATCTAATGTGACGATGCCTTTTTCGCGTTTCCAGTCGGTGAAGAGGCGGCTGCGGTGTCTGGGGTCATTGTCCTCCTGCAGAATCCAGTCTTCGTTTTTGATTATAAATTGACATTTGGCAGTCGGTAATAAAGCCTTCTCATAAATTTTGACTATTCTGGCAGCATTAAGGTTCTCAGTAAAGAGGTGCAAAGTGCCGAAACCCGTTTTTGAGAAGCATCTCCAAAGATGAATTTTAATGGGATGTTTAACGGTGCGCTGGTAAAAATAACTTGACGACGAAGACCAAGCCCGTGGTACAATCGAATAACCCCAAACAGAAGATTCGTTGGAGAAGAGTACGTTACTCCAATCGCGATCAATATTTTCTGTGGCCCAAGCCAATCTTTAAGTAACGTTTTTTTCGGACAACAGTGGTTTCTTGATTGTGCTTCGCCATTTCAAATGGTTACGAATAGTTACGTGCGATCTAGTTAGACGTTTTTGCCTCAATTTCGCTTGTCCTTGACGCAAGCTTAAGCCAGGATTCCGCGATAACAAACTCACTATAATTTTTCATCCTTCTTGGTCACGTTCCCTGTTGAGCCACGATCGGGAAGATCATCGACGTTTTTAGATTCCTTAAATCGTTGCACCCACTTCTGGACAAAAGCCTTTGACTTTTTCAAATACTTTGCCGCCGCTGCATGGGACATTTTTGGTCCTTTTGGACGGTTGCAGAGAAAAACTGCCTCGAAGCGTTCTGCGTATGCAGCACTCATTATACCTTTCACACTTTTCTGACAAAGTTTCGACCACCAATATAACTTTTTTACTAGTGCGTCAAGGGCAGAGGTTATGTCTACTTGTTGACAAAATTTCAGGGTTGCACTATTTACCGACTGCGAATAATGCCGTACACGCTCTTACTTAACAGACTGTAACGTAGCCATCAAAACTGGAAGCAGATTTTTACAATTTATGAAGAATATGCATTTATTAAAAAATTCTATTATTTTGACACCATAACAACAACAACAACGGCACTGTACAGAGCAAATCACACAGCAGACTAGATAGACTGTTTCGTTGGCCGCTCTGTCAAAATAAACTTCCGGGTAACTTTGTTCGCATATTGGCAGTATAAGTAGGACCTTAGTAGCTTGAGTGGATCACAGTGAAAAGTCATGCAAGACTACTGATGAGTTGGTATAGCGGCCAACGGAACAGTCTGTATAGTCTGCTGTGTGATGTGCTCCATACAGAGCCGTTGTTGCTGTTGTCGATTGTTGCCTTCTCTATCTTCATTTTGTCTTGTTGTCAACATACTTTGCCTAAAGCTCAAATATGTTTTCAATACACTCAGAAAAAAAATCTTGTAAAAACAACACTTTTTTAACATTTTTTCATGTTATTGAAATTCAACACGATCTGCTTTGTTAATAATTAACACTTTACACGATAATTTTTCAGTGTTAAAATAACACGATGAACATGCTATATGAACAGGATAATATTGTAAAACTAACACTTTAAAACTGTTTAAAGAACATGATCAAAATGTTTTCTGAACATGATTATATTGTAAAGCTTACACTTCAAAACTGTTAAAAGAACACTATCAAAATGTTACATGAACAAAATAATATTGTAAAAATAACACATTTGAACCGGTTGTTTTGACATTTTGCCCCGTAAGCACAACACTTCCTGTCATGTAAGTTTTACAGGAGATTTACATGATTACTTGTAAATATTTTGTTTCGAATCAAAACCAGAAACATTTTTTACTTACCATGTATTATGCAAGTTGAAAAATACTAGTAAAATATACAAGATCATTTTTTATCGTTTTGTTTATTCAAGAGATAACTTAAAATTACTTTATATAATATTTCACATGTCACATTTAAAACTATAAACGAGGAAGATTAATATATAAACAAATAATATATAAAACACCAATATTTGATGGAATAGTATTATTAGGAAAATAGTATAAAAAAGGAATTCTAGGACAAAAGAAGCAACCATATTAAAGAATGAAAACATTTTTAAACGTAATGCTTTTCGGGCATCAGGCAAAATTTGAAGATGTAAAGGAAGAGATTTCATTTCATTAACATTTATGTAGTTTGCGCTATTTATTTTTTGTCCAACAATGTACGCTTGTAGGTGCGCGTCAAAATAGCTAAGACTATGCTCGAAACATATAAAAGACAATTCTCCACCAGCACTTACAACAATATTTTCTATCTCAAATAATAATAAGTTTTCCTTTCTCAAAATAATATAATATCCTCTGTTATATTCAACACCTTTAAAAATTATTTTTGAATATAGAAGGGAATTGTATAAATCATGTTCTTGTACGAAGAGCTCATTATATTTAGAAAAATTTTTTTTGGAAATGATATGCTTCGGATTAGCTATGACTTCTGGACTGAAAAAGTTTTTCGACATTAAATTATACGAAAATTTTAAAGCAGCTTTCATTGCCAGGCTCCAAGAAGCATTTATACGGGAGTTAGTGCAACGAGAGTATCCTTTAAATATTTTGTGGAACGCTTCAAACCGCATACACCACAAGAGCCTAAGTGGTCCACATTTCCTAATAGCTGAAGGGTAGTGCACTAAGAAGTGGTATTTTGGTTTTAGATGTTTTTCAAACAAAGCTATGTACATTCCATTGTGAGCTTCGATTAATTTTTCTAATCTACTGAGAGAAATATCATCGATCTCTACCAACATTACAATGTCCACAATCTGCAAAAGCGTTGTAAAAAAAGTCCATACACCATTTCCTTCTGGTATCAGATCACCTATCATTAGAGAGAGGTGATGAACAAATGTCATCATCTCACTCGCAGTCATTCTCAAGTTGAAGCTTTTCAAGTTATCTAAAGTTATTTCCTGCGAAATGTTTCCTATCACTGTTTTACCAAAGTTAAACATTTGCTTGCGATAGTTAAGAGTAGCAATAGAAAAAAATTTATTTTCGATAAAATACAACAATATTTCGGGTATATCATACCTGCACACACCCTCAAAAAGGTCATGCATTAAATCAAAGTAAAAGTTGTTAACTATATGGAAACTGTCAATGTCGTTAAAGACACAACATTCTTTCACACCTGTACGTTTCTCATCTTGTATGTTGCAGTCTAAAATATAATTTGCTTCAGTTCTTAAGAACTCTTCATACTCCACTCCATCTTTTTGCATATCCTTCTTATGTCTTTTACAAACGCGACAGTAAAAGTTCGCATTGAAGCTTTGTGAAAAACCAAGAACAGAATTCAAACCCAAATTGTCACCAATTATAAAAGCCAATACAAAACGTACATGAAACTCTCCATCAGATGTCTTTAAAACCATTTCTTCTGTTTCTAATGTCCTCAGCACTCGAATTAAAGGTTGAAATGCGTATCTATTCCCAAATTCCTTCCTATCCTTTGATTTAAAAAACCCAGCTAAGAAAATATTATCGAGTTTTGAAAGAAGATGTCGTGGAATTGTAGGAAAAGAATAATATATACCGCAGATTGTATGCTCAGTTGCATGGGAGCCTAATGGGTTGTCAATCCCGAACTCATCAAAGTACAGAATATATGGAATGATAAGGCTATCTGCAAATTTGGATACTTTTTGTTTCCATACTTCTCCATGAACTAAATTCATATATTTATTATCAATACTCTGCAAATATTGCATATTTTTTAAGGTGCAACGTAAATTTTGTTCTGTCTCGAAATATTTTCGAAATTGAAATGATAGTGACATCAACACTCCGGTTATTTTGTTACAGTCTAAGGTTGGAGTACCATTCACTACAATTTCTGAAATTTCGTTATCGATGACATATGAAAGGGGAGGGCTAAAAATGTCCGCACTTTGAATTGACTTCTTAAATCGATATTCAGACTGATTTCTTTTTAAAAGAGAGAAATTGTCGGTGAAGTGATTTTCAATTGTTTCTTTGCGATTGCAGTCAGTAAAAAGTGGTGAAATTAATTTAATAAAATTATCGGAAATAGGTTTCAAAATAAGTTCGTCGACTTGTTTTAAAATATAAATTACATCATTTCTATTGAAGTTATTTCTATTGTGTAAAGACAATATGAATTCGTTTATTTGTTCTTCACAAAGGGCAGACTTAGATACATTAACTTTATTTTCAACGCATGTTGAATCTATGTGATCTTCCTCAAGAGTTTGTTGTAGTTGTTCAACTAATACTATTTGCTCTAAAGGTTCTACAGATGTTTCAATTAGATTTGCGTGCTCACAGTCATTTCGATTTTTGTGTATTCTGTTTAAGTGATTTCTAAATGCACCTATATTTGAAAAGGTTTGCGCACAGGTAGGAAAAGTGCAAATAAATTTTTCTGGATATACATGAAAACTCCTTAAATGTTGTATCAACCCTTTTACATTGGGTGAATTATAGTTGCACAGAAAACAATTAAACATTTTTAAGATTGATTAAACTTTAGGAAACTAATTAACTGAATAGTACTTGGTTTAGTAACAGAGTTCATATCAAAAAAATAGCTTTCAATAAACTCAAACAAATTAACTGCTTCAGGAGCATATTTAAAATTCATCACGTGATGCAATTTGAATAGAATGTCAAAAGCTTTTAAAAAAGTTGGTAGCTTGTATAAAATATTGTCAAACAGTACATAAAAACATTCCACTTGATGGATTGAATCACCTATTACTAACACAAGAGGCTGTAGAGTTGTTTTGAGTTGAAGCGCTTTTGATTTAAGTTCATCATATTTTCGCTGGTAGTCATTAATGGACGGGCAAAAAAGAATTGTAGCATTTTGAGCGTCGGAAATCGTTGGCTTCCATTTTTTCTGAGTTTGATGATTTGATAAAAGAGTTGGTTTCAATATTGCATGAAGGAGCAATATTGTGATGCAATCCCGAGAGTCTGCGAAAAATGTTTTTTTTAATTTATTTTTTAAAGTAATTGATATATATTTATTGCGTTATTACCATTTGATATTCCACTTTCCAGCTTCTCCAAAAGATTGATGGAGACGGAATCTTTAATATTCTTCTTGAAATATGGAAGAATAGCGCGTGTAAAGTTTGGCCACTTCGCTAGCAAGCATTCTGCGCAGTTGGGTAAAAGTTGCTCGAAGTCTATTTCAACCTGTTAAAATAATCCACATTTTGTTTGTTATGTGGCAGCGGGAGGATTTTGCTTAAAACGCTTCAGTAGTAATGATTATAATTAACTCACCAGTATATGGCCGCGAGAATTTCTCAATAAGGGCCAATCAAGCAATATATTAGTAGAATTTAGTGCGTCTTCTCTACGCAAGGCAAAAGATTGCAACCATTTTTCTGTCACAATATCCCATGGATCATTGTTGTGGAGCAGCCATATCTTATTACCTGAATATAAAATAAACAATTTTAATAAACTTTGTAAATAACAATTTTCGCGTTTCCGCAGTAACAAAAATGTGCTGTTATTAACGTACTGTCACTTAAAGTGTTGGAAATTGAAGCTGAATTGTCCAAAGTAAAAGTGTTGCTGTTCACAACGATTTTGCTCGATGTTGGAGGACTTTTTGCTTTCCGTTTTCTTCTAGCGTTCGTCGCTTTGTCAAATAATTTTCCGGTTGGATTTTGTCCTTTCCCTCGTACACAGTGATAATATCTCTATAATTTTTTTAAATTCAAATCACTTTTGTGCTTTTATAAAATATGAATTGAACTTTACTCACCTTGTCTTCACTTGGGAAGCTTTGCACTATTTGGTCGGTGAAATGCACAATATCTTTGCTTGACATGGAAATATCATGGTCTGAGAAGTGGCCCACAATAGTACTTATTATAGTACTTCTCTGTTCATCCTCCAAGAATCCCTTGTTTTTGTACTCGCTGATCACACTCTGTCCTTTTGGGGTTTTTGTAAGTAGCTCGGTCAAACTTAGAACTGGACGTACTATTAATGCGGTTGTTGGTGGAGCGGAGCAGCTTATATTTTTGCAGTCATTCCGCCACTCTTCAAGTTTTTTTCGAAATTTTACTCGCAAACCCAACTGAGATATGGGAAAGAGCTCATTAATATCGGCTACTTCTAAAAGCTTGAATGATTCTAAATCTATTCCGCAATCTGTTAAAAATGGAAATGCAAATGAAAATCGCAAGACCATGATTAATTAAAAAGGTAAGGTTTTTGCAATTTATTTGTTTCTTACCGATCAGTCGTTGGTATACGGATTCGTCGAATTTAAGATTTGTTAAAATTATTTCTTTTAATTCCTCCATATGAGTGAAATCAAACAAAATCAATTTCTGCTTTTTTCGACTTTTTTTTTTTTAAATTTCAAAATTTTTTCAATGAGCTATTGATGCAATGAAAATCTACACTTTGCTCATGTTATTTTTTAACGCTGAATAATGTAATGTAAATATTTAAAAAGTGTTGTTGTTTTGTATATAAAAATTATCACGTTAGAATAACAGGAGCCGTGTTGAAATATTTTGCCTCATTTTTTCCTGGGTGTATAAATTATGAAAGGTCATACTAAAATTTAAGGTTACGACTTTCCATTAAAAGTTTTTTCAATAATGTCCAAACATTATTGAATTCGTTCAATTTTCTTGCAAAACATATCATTTTGTCATAAATTTATGAAGCCAGAAAAGGCGAAGAGCATTTGGAGGAAACTTCTCACAATTCTCTTACAAGAGCAATAATTATTTTAAGTAAATAGTCTCCCTTCCTCCACAGGCGCTAAGATATCAAATAAATTAAGTCAATTGGCCTAAGTGAGCTAAGTCAACTAGACCCTTAACCATGATGTACACGTTGCACCAAAAGAACTCCTACATTGTTAACTACTGGTAGACGTAAATATTTGTAGAGTAGTGTGGCACCTATTTTTTCGAAATCGAAACAATAGAAGTGGCATCATCTGAATGCCTACAAAGCAAACATGAATAAGGTGTGAAATCCTAAGAATATTTTTCAAATTCCATGGACAATAAAATGTTTATTCACTTTGTCAATATAGCAGCGTTTGTATGCTAAGCTTGGGTGGCAATTCTTTAGCTTAAATGATCACACTCAACCATCGATCCCACGAGTTCCATTATCATTTGTCACTTGTTATATGTTCTGCCACCTTGAAATCCTTAAAAAATCAATTACCACTAGTTTAACGCTTCGTACGTCGAGCTAACTAGCTGTGACCCATTGCTTTGCCACACAATTTATGAACTAAAATAAATTTTCCAAATTGTTGGACTGTCAAAATTCTATTACTGCATAGCATCGAACAGCAACAACAACGAAAACACTTACAGCACTTTAGTGTTGCTGCAGCATAGGATCCATCCGGTCAGCAGCCAGATAGCAACCACCAACACTACCACCACCACCAACAACGACACGACAAGTTTGTAGCTTGTAGGCTATGCTCTAATGGACGATCCCTAGCATTGAAAAAAAACCTAACTGATCTTGAACCTCATCCTTAACCAGTTAACCACTCGAACTGCTTTTCCAATACATTTTAAGAAAAATATAGAAGAAAAAAAGAAACAGAAACAACTGTCAAATTCTGCCGATCGGCACCACTGTGAGATAAATGATGCACTCCTTTGGAGTGCGGTAATCATGAGTTGCAGGCTGATGCCCTGATGCGGCAGAATTCCACGCTTAACAAATACTACAGCTTCAAAGAGACGCTGAAAAAATAGTGATCTCAGTTCTGCAACAAAAGCAACAATGCCACGACCGACAAATCGACCAAAGTTACGACCCCAGACGTTGCAGCAGCAACGAGAGAGCAATGCCAAAGAATAACAAAAAACTACTAACCAACGTCAAAAAATTAGTTATCCTCGGCTGACTGCTGCTCGTCCTCCTCCAACATGAATGGTATTGTTACAATGCGCTCTGCATTGGCTGTCCGGAAGGCTGTCCATTCCTTGTTAGCATCGGCACAGTCGGGGATCTCTTCCATCATCATCATCATCATCATCATTTTCATCTTGTGGCAGCACAACGCATTGCAACGCAGACCTTAAACCTGGCCTAAGATGCGCGACGTCAAAATGCTAAAAATTATTAATAATGAAAGAAATAATGCCTTGGCAGATCTTGCAGCCAGAGAAACTGTTCGACTGCGTCATTGTCCAGCATTGAGAAGGATCGTGCGATCGTTAAATCTGTGGGAGGAGGAAAATAACATTCAGATGCGATGATATTGAGTTCAATGGATACGGCATGACTTTAAAAATTTTAACAAATTTGAATGAAAAATGCGTGCAATCCTTAAAGGAAAACCAAAATTTTCCATTAGAGAATTTGAGAAGAAATAATGATGAAGAAGAAGAAGAAGTATAAGTGGTTTAAGGAATATATTGGCAGAAATTTCTAAATAGATTTACTAGAAAATCATTAACGTAAAGCATTTTTGCTCATTTTTTTTTTTTTTGAAAACCTGAAATCAAAAAGCTTTTAATAGAGAAAACTTTTGTCACGGATGCGACATTGATTGAACCGACAATTTGTTACTTTATGCACACTTTGTATATATATTCTATGCCAAAAAAAAAAAAAAAAAAAAAAAAAAACAAATTAGCCAGTTCATCCCTTGGACTTTGATTTTGGTCTTCTTATGATCGAATTGTGTGGTGAGAGTAAGAATATGTTTGTAAACTAGAACTAGACTCACTAGTCTTATGCCAACTCCAAAAGTCTAATTTTCATGTTCTATAGAAGCTCTACATGTAATAATTTACTCTCTGAAGTTTAGTTTTATCTGCAGAGAGGCGACGGCAGTGTTGCAGTTTCAAAATTCAAAATTTTTGAGCGAAGTGAAATTTGAAAAAAAAAATGAAGTGAAGCGAAGTGAAATTTATTAAAAAAGGGAATGTGAAGCGAAGCGACGAATTTTCAGATGGTAAACACAAAAATTCGTTTCAACGGTTAAAATACACATTTCCAATTTTAACAAGAAAGAAATAAATTTAAACAAAACAATACACAAAACAATTCATTTATTTTTGAAGAACTTGTTCAGATGGATATCACTTTAAAAGTGTATCCTCTGAAATACATTCTTGAATCAGAATAAGAGAATTTACTGTATTTACATTTAGTTTATTCCAAACTTTACATATTATTAGTTTCATCTGCGAAAATTCCTGTTCCGTTGTAGCGCTCTTATGGGGCAAGCACAGTAAAGCTTCAACAAATTGTAAGCTGAGGAAAC